>PVIA01001899.1:0-241732 GCA_004024845.1 Tonatia bakeri
AAAAAAAAAAAAAAGAAATAAAAAACAAACTAAGCAAACAACTAGAACAAGAACAGAATCACAGAAGTAGAGATCGCATGGAGGGTTAGCAACAGGGGAGTGGGAAGAGGAGAGAGGGGGAAAAGGTACAGATAATAAGTAGCATAGATGGTAGGTAGAAAATAGGGGGAGGACAAGAATAGTATGGGAAATACAGAAGCTAAAGAACTTACAAGTATGACAAATGGACATGAACTAAAAAGGGGAGTGTGGGTGGGAGAGGGTGTGCAGGGTGGAGGGGAGTGAAGGGGGGAAAATGGGACAACTAATAGCATAATCAATAAAATATATTAAAAAAAGAAATAAAGAAAAACAAATGCTGGCAAGAATATGAAGAGAAAGGAACACTTGTACACTCTTGGTTGAGAATGTAAATTGGTACAGCAACTATGGAAATAGTACGGAGGTTCTCAAACATTAAAAACTGAACTACCATATGACCTGCAATCCCACTTCTGGGTATTTATCTGAAGAAAAGAAAAACATTGCCTTGGCTAGGTGGCTCAGCTGGTTGGAGGGTCATATAGTACACCAAAAGGATGCAGGGTTTGATCCCTGGTCAGGACACACACCTAGCTTTCAGGCTCAGTCCCCAGTTGGGGCATGGAAGAGAGGCAACTGATTGATGTTTCTCTCTCACATTGATGATTCATTCCCTGCCCCCCCTTCTCTAAAAAATAAAATAAAATAAAAAAGTCAGTGACCATATCCTCCAGTGAGGGTTAAGAAAAAAAATGAAAACACAAACTTGAGAAGATATAAGCACCCCGAGTTCATTGCATTATTTACAATAGCCAAAATATGGAAACAACCTAATTGTCTATCAGTGGATGAAAGGATAAAGCAAATGTGCTATATATACACAATGGAATATTATAAAAGGTATTCAGCCACATAAAAGGAAATCTAGTCATTTTCAAAAACATGGATGAAACTTGAGGCCATTACACTAAGTGAAATATGTCAGACAGAAAAAGTCAAATACCACATGATCTCGCCATCTCACCTATATATGTAATTTAAAACAAAACAAAAAAAACCCCCTAAGCTCAGACATACAGAGATCAGATTGGTGGTTATCAGAGGTGAGGGGCGGGGAGTGTGAAATGGGTAATGGAAGTAAAAAAGTACAAACTTCCAATTCTAAAATAATGAGCCTATGGGGATGTTCTGCATAGCACGGTGACTATAGTTAATAATACTATATTTCATAATTGAAAGTTGCTAAGAGAGATCTTAAATTCTCATTACAAGAAAAAAAGTCTATATATGATGATGGATATTAACTAGACTTACTGTCGTGACCATTTTGCAATATTTACAAATATCAAATTATTATGCTGTACATCTGAAAGTAATATAATGTTATATGTCAATTTTATCTTAATTTAAAAAGGAATACAATAAAATAAGAAAAAAAAGTCATGTACTAGTCATGTACTACTCGCAAAGCAACCATATGTAACTAACCACTTTATCTGGTGATCAGAAAGGATGTTTTAAGCATTTGAATCCTAACATGATAATCTGTGATATTTCGCTGTGTTTTAATTACATTTTTAGAAACTAGTTAAGGTTAAGTTGATATCTAATACATTATAGTCTTTCCCATTTAAAATAATGGGAAATAGCCTCCTAATTAGTCATTGTGATACAGAATGTCTGATTTTTAGGAACAGATTACTACCTGTTCTTAATCAGTTCTTTCAAGCTTTTAAGAAGGCATTTTGTTCTATTTTATCCACATATTTTTTTAGTTTTCTCGAGTGGGAGTTCTCAGCCTAATAAAACAGTCTGCCTGCTGTACACAGAGAAAATTCTATACTTATTTAATTGCCTGTATTTTCATATAAACTATGAGTGATCTGAGGACAGAAACTGTGATTCATATTTCTATATCTAATACATAAAAGTACATCATAGATAAAGTCCCCTGTTCTGATTCCATGATCACAGAGCAATGTTCTGATTATTGTCTGGATACCGACAGAATACCTGAGGAAGATTAGTTGCTGACTAGCCAATATGAATCTTCTTGATGTTCTTGAAATATTTTTCTGTGTGAATTATTAAATTAGCATTATAATTTATATATTAGCCTTTTGTGAATTCAGTTAGCATCGATCGGTCCCTCATGATAATAATCACCTCTAGATGCCCTGACAAAAACAAGCACGAAGATCTGCAAGCTAGGGACCAGACTGTGGACTACAGTGACCCTGTCTCATCCTATTTCATACATTTCTGTCTGAGTAATCTGAATCACTTCCACAACATTTTCAATATTCACAGTAGCAAACACATTGTATATACGTTATAATCTGTTCCTATTTAGCATCATAAGCATATCTATGTTTCTAAGGTCTTCGAAATAATAATGTTAATGGTTATGTGATCTATCAAGTCAATGAACTATAATTGATCAAACTCCATTGGAGGATATTTAGCTTGCTTCCAATTTTTCACTATCATAAATAGTGAAACATAAGTAGTTATAATAGATATTCATAGGATTGTATGCCAAATATATCTTCAATCTTTTCCTCCATCTACTGGCAATTCTCTTGATAACTGTACACTCTCTCAGGTACATGAATACCAGCAATTGCTATGTGCCTACATAAACTTGATTCACAATTGATTGGTCCAGGAATGGAGACCAGATCCAAGATCAAGTAATGAGTCCTTACCCTGGGACTCTTTTTGTTTAACTTGGGACTTAACTATCAGGCATTTTCCCCCCTAGTGGTTAAAGCTGAGAGAGGTAGTAGCTGTTGGAGGTCGGGTGTCCCAATGTGTAGAAAAAGCCAATCAACACTCAAGAGAAAAATGGAAGACATGTGTAGAAAGAAGTCAAAATAAGAGATGGAGCAGTTTGAAACCATGAGTTCCCAGTTCCAACTGCTCAGAGGTAAGCTCAACTGCAAACCTGTTCTTCCAGTTGCTATTCAACCTTCCTTGGAGTTCATGAACCAATAAATCCCCCTTTTTGTTTAAATTAGTTTCAGCTGGATTTCTGTCATTTGTAGCTAACTGTTAACTGATAGAAAGAGTAATTATATTAATCATTTCAACTGAAGTATGGTCTCAGACCTAAGTTCAAATTCCAGATCAAATAACCATGGCACAGTCACAACCTCTAGGGTCAGTTGCCTTAAATATCACTTTAAAAATGTGATAATTTGATATAAATGTACATTGTGAAAGTATTCTCCCTGTCAAGTTAGTTAACACATCCATCACCTCACATATTTATCTTTGGGGGGCAGAAGAAGGTAAAACATTTAAGTTTTATTCTCAGCAATTTTCAATTATAGCACATAGTGTTATCAAGCAGTCACCATATTATACATTATATACTTTGACCTTATTCATCTATAGTTTAAACTTCGTGCCCTTTTAATAATCCCCTATGTTTCCTACCCTCTGGCAACTATTTTTCTACTCTGTCTCTATGTATGACAATATCATGTAGAGTTAGTCTTTGCCTTATTCACTTAGTGTAATGCCCTCCGGGTTCATTCATGGTGTCACAAACAATAGAATTTCCTTCTTTTTAAGGCTGAATAATAGTTTTATGTATATCTACTTCACATTTTCTTGATTCATTCATCCAATGATGGACACATGAAGACTGTTTCCATATCCTGGCTACTGTAAATGCCACAATGAACATGGGAGTACAGATATCTCTCCCAGATAATGGTTTCATTTCCTCTGGAAATATACCAGAAGTGGAACTGCTGGATCATATAGTAGTTCTACTCCATACCCTCACCAACACTTGTTATTTCCTGTCTTTTTGATAATAGCCATACTAACAGGTGTGAGGTGACACCTCATTTGGTTTTGATTTGCATTTCCCTGATGATTAGTGATTTTGAGCACCATGAACAACTGCATGTTCTCTTAAAAAAAAAAAAAAAAAAGTCTGTTCAGGACCTTTGCCCATTTTTAAATCAGGTTGTTTTTTTTTTTTTCTTTTTCTGCTATTGAGTTGTATGAGCTCTTTATGTATTTTGGATATTAACCCCTTATCGAATATATAGTTTGCAAATATTTTCTTCCATTCCATAGGTTGCCTTTACATTTTGCTGATGGTTTTCCCTTTACTGAGCAGATGCTTCTGAGTTTGATGTAGTCTCACTTTTTTTTTTTTTTTTTTTTTGCTTTTGGTGTCAAAACTAAATCACCACCAGCCCTGGCTGGTGTGGCTCAATGGATTGAGCTCCAGCCTACAAACCAAAGGGTTGACGGTTCAATTCCCAGTCAAGGCACATGCCTGGGTTGCAGGCCAGGTCCCTAGTGCAGGGGGGTGTGCCAGAGGCAATCACACATTGATGGTTCTCTCCCTCTCTTCCCCTGTCTAAAAATAAATAAATAAAATCTTTATAAACAAACAAATAAATAAATCACCGCCAAAACCGATGTCAAGGAATTTAGACCCTATGTTTTCATCAAGGAATTTTATGGTTGTAGGTCTTATGTTCAAGACTTCAATCTATTCTGAGTTAATTTTTGTGTACGGTGTAAGGTGTAAGGTAGGGGTCCAGTTTTATTCTTTTGCATGTGAATATCCAGTTTTCCTAACACCATTTATTGTGTTTGTCCATTTTTATGCCAATACCATACTGTTTTGATATAACTTTGTAACATAGTTTAAAATCAGGGAGTTTGATGCCTCCAGCCTAGCTTTTCTTTCTCAAGATTGCTTTGACTATTTGAAGTCTTTTGGTAGTTCCATATAAATTTTTGAGTAGTTTTTTCTTTTATTACTTTTTTCTATTTCTGTGGAAAATGCCAATGAAATTTTGATATGAATTGTACTGAATATTTCAATTCTTCCCTTCCAATTTGGGTGCCTTTTGTTTCTTTTTCTTTCCTAATTATTCTGGCTAGAATTTACAGTACCAGTTTAAACAAAAGTGGTGAGAGTGGGAATCCTTATCTTGTTCCTGATCTTAGGTGAGTACAACTGTAGGATTTTCATACATGGCCTTTATTATTTTGAGGTACGTCAGTTGCTTTATTTTAAAAAACAGATAAAATTACTTATATATTATGGGGGTACTTGGCATATAAGTTCTAAAAATATAGTAGCTCTTCAACAAATATTAATAAGCATCTACACTATGTCATGCAATATACTTAGTGCATTTTCCTGCATCAAGTGCCTATTTGAAAGAGGTGGAGGGAAACTGGCATACAGAATTTTTCCCTTCTGATAAATTTCAGAAGTAGACCTACCAGGTCAAAGGGTAGGAACACAAACATGTTTCTGACTCTTGATATTTACTGCCAAACTGGCATGTGAACATATTACTACCACCACACTTCTCTCCATTACCTTCTCTAGCATTAGAATTTTAAAAAACCTTTTATGTGTTAGAAAATAATTTTGTTTCATTTACATGTGATTACTAACAAGATTGGCTTAGAAATTGTATTTTATTGTTTCATATTCTCCATTCTCTTATGAAACTCGCTGCCCCCATAGATAATTTAAAAAAAATAAAAAACATAAAAATTCATTTTCCTACTCTATGCATTGAACAATTATTATTTTCAAGTTTTTTATAGATACATAGACTAATAATTCAAAGTTACTTTGCTTAAATAATTCATAATGTATTGGGGGAAACACCATCTTAATATTTAAGGAATATAACATTAGCAACAGTTTCTAACTTGTATTGAGTATCACGTATTTGATATACATTAGGTGATTCCTTACTATATAACTTGTGAGGCAGGCACTATATTATACTGAGAAAACTGAAGCACAGGGAGACTAAAAAAGATGTTCGTAGTTAGAAAGTAGCAAAGCTAGGATTTGCAAATAGTCTGACTTGAGAGCCTTCATTTTTTATTTTAGTACACAGAATTATACTACAAACTAACATTTGGTGAAAGTCTATCATTAAGTAATTATTCACTGACTCAATATTTTAACAAATATTTAGCCCTGGCTGGTGTAGGTCAGTGGGTTAAGTGTCGGTCTGCAAACCAGCCGCTGGTTTGATTCCCAGTCAGGGCACATGCCTGGATCCCCAGCTGGGGGCACTCAAGAGGCAACCACACATTGATGTTGCTCTCCTTCTCCTTCTCCCTCTCTTTCCCTCTCTCTAAAAATAAATAAAATTAAAAACAAACAAACCTTTAGGCTGTCTCTAAATGTCAAGCATTTTTCTGACTCAGGTGAGCTTACTCACCCCCAACCAGGGACCTAGACTGCAACCCAGGAATGTGCCCTGACTGGGAATCAAACCAGTGACCTCTCTGTTCCTAGTCTGGCATCAGGTGAGAAAAAACTTTAATAATAATAATGAAGACCTGGTCCTCAGGAAAGTTTTATGGGAGGAGTGGGAGGTAGATTACATTGTATTTCTTTTTTGCCAATCAGGTAAGTAGTAAGTGCAATGAATAAAAATAAAATAAGTTAAGGGGATAGCATATGTTTGTGGGGGTGGAGAAAAATAGACTAGGTAGCCATTTAGATAGATTTGTCAAAGAAGGCCTCTTTGAAAGTGTAACAAGTAGACAAAAAACAGAAGAAAGTGAGAAAACAAGTCATGTAGATATCTGGAAGAGCATCCCAGGCAGAGGAAAAAACAGGTGTAAAGGAAAAAGCATAAGCTTGCTTGCTGTTTGATGAACAGCAAAGAGAGCAGAGTGAGCAAGAGAGAGAATAGTAGGATATGACATGAGAAAGATAATGGGAGATCAGAGCATATAATATTTATAAGCCATGATGAGGTCTTTGTGTTTTATTCTGAGACATGAGAAACCACCAATAGGTTGAGTCAACAAGCATTATGATCTGACTTAAAACTAAAAAAAAAATGATTACCTTGGTATGAAAAATGGTATGTGGGGTTCAAGCAGAGACTAGTTGGTAGGCTAACTGACTGTCCAGGCAAAGGACAATGTTGACCAGAGCAGGGGTGGTAGCTACTAGGGGAATGTTGTTGATGTTGAAAAGATGAGAGCGTACACCTGATGGGAACTGCTAATAAGTTAGGTGTGGGGTATGAGAGAAAAAAAAGGTATTTTCATCTAAGCAACTGGAAGAATGAAGTGGCATTTACTGAGATAGGAAAGACTTGGTGATAGAAGAAAGTTTAGAGAGAAATTCAAGAGGATTTTTAGGACTTTTTAAGTTTGCGGTCTCTATACAAGTTAGGTGTCTAGAAGGCAGTTAGATGGGTATGGAGTTCAAGGGAGAGATCTAGGCCGGAGATGTAAATATGAGTATCTTCAACTTATTAGTGGTATTTGAAACCACAGGAATAGAGATCACCCAGACTGTGGTAGGATTACAGAAGAATACTAACCCTGGGACTCTCTCACTCTAGAGATTGGGGAGATAAAGGGGAAACAGCAAAGGAAGAGAAAAAGTGATAGCCAGTAAGGTTGTTAGAGGACCTGGAGTGAGTGATATCCATGAAGCCAAGTGGAAACAGGGTTGAAAGAAGAACTTAATCAAATGCATATGAAAAGTGAAATAAAGTGAAGATTTGGAAATTAACTATTGAGTTGTGCAATTTCAGTGGAGACAAAAATCTGGCTGGAATTAAATTCAAAAAGAATGTCCTAAATCTGATCAAGCCTTTAGATCCCAGCAGTTTACAGAAGATTCAGAGGAAAATGTTAAATTGCACCATGAAGATGGAACCAGCAAAATCCAGATTTAGAAAAACTAAAAGAAAAAATAATCATATGTTGGAGGATAAAAAAGAAGAGAAAACTCACAGATTAAGATACTTAAAAGACATATCAGCCCTGACTGGTGCGGCTCATGGGTGGAATGTGATGCCGCAAAACTCAAGGTCGCTGGTTCGATTACCGGTCAGAGCACATGCCTGGGTTTCCGGCCAGCTCCCAGGGTGGGAGCTGGGAGCATGCCAGAGCCAACTGATAGATGTTTCTTTTGCACATCAATGTTTCTCTCTCTCTCTTTCTCCCTCCCTTCTTCTCGCTCTAAAAATAAATAAATAAGATCTTAAAAAAAAACCCTATCAGTCTATCACAATGTGTAGAACTTATCTGGATCGTCATTCAAAAACGAAATGAAATGGAAATGAAATAAAGAATGGCAAACTGTTAAACATAATACCCGAGACAAGTAAATATTTGAACACTGACTTGATACTTGATGTAAAACATTATTATTATTATTAGTATTAGTATTATTTTGATGGAATAATGGTACTGTCACTTATTTAAAGAATCTATACCTTTTATAGATATACTTAGTAGACATTTATGAATGAAATGGTGTTATGTCTAAACTATGCTTCAAAAAATACAGTAGTGGGAAAAGTAGAAGAGGCACAATTAGACATGGTTTAGTAATTGTTGGGTTTAGGTGATAGGTACATGGGGATTTATTATACATGCTCAATTCTCTATAATAAATACATTGTCTTAAAAATAAGAAGAGAAGTGCCATTTCCTTTGTATACTTAATATCTTTTTACCATCACATTGTACAGCTACGGAAGTTAAAATGCACTGCCCAAAGTCACAGTTAATTTTTTTAATAGACTATTCTTTACAGAATTTTTGGGTTCATATTAAAGTTGAACAGAAAGTAGAGATTGCCCATGTGCCTCCTACCCCCACATAAGCACAGCTTCCCCCACTACCAACATCCTGGCACCAGCGTGGTATTATTTGTTACAATAGATAAACCTAAAATGACACATTATTATCAAGTCAGAGATAAGTTGAGAGTGAGGATTTGTCTCTAAAACTCATGCTTTTTACACTATTATCACATTGTCATTTTTCTCTATTATCATTATTTTGCCTGGTGCTTTTTATACGAATTGGCAAAAAACAAAATTCTGCTTCATGAATAAGCAATGTGACAGCACTCTACTGTTATTAGCTATAAAATAATAAGGTTTAAGTATCCAAAAATACTGTAATTAATGAAAAATAATTCTGTCAATACAACAAATTACACTCCTAGTTAAGCATACTTTATTTATTTAACAAATACCCATATTGTCACTATAGTTAAAAATATAATTACACAGAAATACAAAGCATTATCTGGAATATCTCTCCACCTCAAACTTTTCTTTCAGTAACTATAGTAAGTGCTGGCTAATATCAGTTAATCATATTAAATTTCAAACATAAAACCATACATTTTTAAAGCATGCGTGTGTATAGTTGTCACTGACCTAACAACCTAATGGGTATTAGTTGTTGAGTCCAAAGAGAAATAATAGCTTAAAGCAAACATAACTAATGAAAAATCAGCAGTGAGTAAATCAAAATCTACTATAGCATTACTATAGCCTAGTACCAAATCACAGGTTTTCACTAGGAACTTTTGCTTCAATACTCATGGAACACTGTGTTTCAACAATTCTGCTCCTAGGAATTTACCTTAAAGCAATCACTGGACCATTATACAAAGAAGTATATACTAGGATACTTAGCAAAGTTTTATTCACAATTTTAAAAACTGGAAAAAACCTAAACTACCAGCACTTAAATTTATATTGTTATACAGTATTAACATGGAAAAAATGTCCACAATACATTACTGAATAGAAAAAGCAGGTTAAAAACAATTAATATGATGGATGGATAGACAGATGTTTGTTTAGGAAGATAACACAATAAAAAATTAACAATAATTTTAGCTGGAGGATAGGATATTTTCACTTTCTATTTTAGACTTTCCTACATCTTTTTTTTTTTAATTATAAACATGCATTTTTATAATCAGAAAAAATTCTATTTTTGTTTTGGAAAAATATATTGTATTGACCTCAAAATGTGACATAATAAAATGCTTCTGTTTACTAAACCCACGAAACTAGTAAATATCAGCATAAGACTTTAGTAATTACCTACCTAATAATTATACTTATTCATTCAATAGACCTGTACAAAGAGAGTATACTTATTATCATATTATATATACTACAATCACTACAGCTAAATAATCACTCAGAGAACATTCAGCCTGTTGATGGTTAAATTTCTCAGATGGCAGTCTGGGGAACAATTTTTAAAAGGCATTACCCCCTTGAAAACAAGAAGGGACATTATCCAAGTAGCCCCTGTCCTATGGCAATGCCTTGAGATTTATTTTGCAATCAACAAAATTTTAATTGTTTGCTAGGTACCTTTTGAAAAACTCTGAGTACCCAAGTAAAAATTTTAGAAAATTTTCTCATAATTTTAGAGCAATGCCAGAAATAGAGATCAAGTCCTAAACTAGAAGCCAGAAGTTTCTTTAAAAAAGAAATTCACTGCTAAGGTATAAACCCCCTTGCAATCTATTCTTTAACTATTTTTAAAATTTAGAGATGCCAATGAAGTGCTATTGTTAGATCAGAAGTCACTTAAAATATCAAGTATTGGTAATGACTCAAAAATAGTATTATGTAAGCCTACAATGGAGAACATTTTCTTGCAAAATTCTTCCAAATGAAAATTATAAAAATATCCCTGTCTTTATTCTATAGGTATTTTCTGATTTCTCAAGAACTTAGCAATTTAGAAACAATGTAGAAAAAACTGGCTGATATAAATCAAAGAGTTTCTCCAGATTATTTCATTAAACTGACCTTCCTGAATAACACACATAATTTTTCTTGTAATCAAATTCCCAAAAGCCTACATTTAAGATATAAGAGCAAGCGCTGGTTGTATGACAAAATTTTGCTAAATTTCAAGCTTTTTTTTTTTTAAATAATAGGTAGCCAAAGAAAAGTCACTAATATTAACAGACAATGACAGAAAACTACAGGAACTCCAAATACAGAAAGGCTGTTCATGTATCCTAACAGCATAACCATTATGGCTGAAAAACCACACAGTATTCTTTCTCACATATTTTGTTAATGAGCCAAGAATGAGGGTCTATTAAGTATACTAGATAACTGAAATAGAAGTAGGAATCTCTAATGAGGCTGCTCATCCCAACAAAACTAAGAGTAAACAGGTTTGGAAAGGACACTGTTCTTAAATAAAATTATCTTTTTAGTTTTACCTACATGAAAAGAGAACTATCATTTGACTTTTTTTCTCCTTACCCATTAAAAAAACAAAAAAAGAAAAAAAATAAGTTATTTAAGATCCTAGTTTTAGGTATTAGAAGAAGAAAGTATTTTCTAAGATTAACAAAATACTGAATTCATCTTTCAGGTAGACCCTCAAGTATTTTAAGACTGGAAACCAATGTGAAAAAAGGTGGTTGTGATATAAAGCAACATAGTATTCAACTAGAATCTAACAGCTTATGACAATTTGGCAATAATTCTACTCTGAGTTAGGGTTTTCCCATGTACAACAGAGAATTCTTGTAGGAAATGACCCCTTCACAGGGCCCTTGACTTCTCTGCATTCTATCAGGTGACGCTTACAGAATCAAATGAGTGCAATGTTCTCAATGGAAAAAATAAATATAAATTTATTCTAAACTACCAACTTATTACATAAAATTTTCCAGAAGACAAAACAAAGTAGTATCTAGAAATCATTTCATTCATCCAGTTTTCCAAAATTTCTATAATTTTGTAAAAATTAATAGTTATTAGTTTGGAATTTGGTTTACAAATTTATTAAAGAGTAGTTATATTAGAGGAATGAATCATGAGTCTTTATCATGTTAAATGAGAGTTACATGTATGTTCTTTTTTCCTGTAAAGTCTTCGTTTAGAATAAAAAAGTTATTGCTTGTCTCCTTTTTTAGTTCCCCCCGATGGTGTTCTATCACTGTCAGAAAATTCTAAAACAACAACAACAAAACAACCCCAAAGTCAAAATACTCTTCCACATTTTTATATGTCCCACTGCCAATTAGGATCAGCAAATATCAGGGAAAAAGTTTTTTCTTTAATATATTTATTTGTTTGTTTGTTTGTTTTTAGAGAGAGGGGAAAGCAAGGAGAAAGAGGGAGAGAAACATCAATGTGTGAGAGAAGCCTTGACTGGGTTGCCTCTTGCATGTGCCCCAACTGGGGACCAGCCCACCAGTAACTTTTCGCTTCACAGGGCAATGCCCAGCCCAGTGAGCCACACCAGTCAGGTGGGAAAAGTTTTAATAGCCACTCCAGAGCAGCACAAGCTAAAATTTAAGTGACAACCAAGTAAAAAAAAAAAAAAAAAAAAAACTTTTCCATGTTCAAAATTCATGCCCTTCAGAGCAGTATTGTGACATTTTTTTCCAAGACAAAAATCTACGAGAAAATTTATATAAAATTTATATAACAATAAAAACACTTCCCAAAGTGATTAAAGATTTAAATACTCAACTGAGAACCTAATGGCATTATATTTTTAGTATTTTGAAGCCACTTTTATCAACTTCATCCAAATCTAGCTTTCACACATCAAGTTTTTATCCCTTTTGAACTTATTCTCAAATGCTTTTTCTCGATTTTTATTACTAAAGAATGCAGAGCCCTAAAACAACTATTTAAACATGAATTTAAAAGTACAACTAAGAGCCCTGGCCAGTGTGGTTCGGCTGGTTGGAGCCCTGTCCTGTGCACTGAAAGGTCCTGAAAGCTCCTGGGTTTGATTCCTGGTCAGGCACATATGTGGGTTGAGAGTCCAGTCCCCAACTGGGGCCCTTACAGGAGGTAACCTATGTTTCTAAGCCATACCCCCCTTCTTCTCTCTCCAAAATCAATGAATGTATGACAACTACCAAACTTGTCAAATCAATTTGGGTATCAATAATATAAGATAAAAGTAAATGTTTTTCTTTCATTGGTAGGTAAGTGCAATTCCACTGACCCTAAACAGTATTCTGACTTTACTTAAAAATACAGACTAGAGCCCTGGCTGGTGTGGCTCAGTGGACTGAACAGCAGTCTGTGAACCAAAAGGTCACCAGTTTGATTCCCAGTCAGGGCACGTGCCTGGGTTGCAGGTTTGGTCCTGCTCTGGGCCTGATCTGGGCCTTTGAAAGAGACAACCAATCAATGTTTCTCTCCCTCTCTTTCTCCCTCCTTTCCCTTCTCTCTAAAAATAAATAAAATCTTAAGAAAAAAAATTGTGCCACTTTTGGTTAAATCAAAGTTCACACAGTACTAGGTCAGTAGTTTGTATAGGACACCCTTAAAAATCACTTAAGAGGTTTCATGCAAAAGGGAAGAACAGACAAAACTTTTAGTGGGGAATGATTTGTCAAGAAACAATTATATAGTATTTGTATTCAAAGTGTCTAATGTAAATAAACTTAAGAGGATTCCTGAGAAATCTCCACACATAAGAAAAACTCAGAAAATTGGAGAGTCAAGATCCAATACTAATTTCATAGACAATTACAGAACATTTACATCTAAAATATTTTAAGCTAAAAAATGAATCTGGCAAATTCTTGACTTAAAACTTGCACATTTTCCCCAATGCATAGTTTCAATTTCATATGCAGCATAACAACTGCATATAAGTTTCAAGAAAAATGAAAATTTTGTTTTTGATGACGACAAGCTTAGGACAAATTATGCCTTATCTTCACTAGAAATTACAGTCAGTCATGCATAAACTTTGTGTTTCAAGATGTCCAGTTCTTAGTTCAAAAATTCACAGCAGCATTTACTGAATCATACTTGGCTACTTGGACCAGTTGACAAGGTGGTTTGATTTCAGAAAAATTTCTAAGATGTCCATATATTGGGCATAATTTCATATTTTAAAAAACCAGACTAGAGAAACAGAATAGAGAAAAAGTGTCTCTGAAAAAAAAATTGAAATATCTTTAAAAGTTTCAGAATGATTAACAAAGTTTAACTTTCACGTTTTGTTTTCCAGGCTTAACAACAGGATAGTTATGTAAAAATAACCGATAGCCATGAATTATCACATTCCCTTAAAAGTATAGTAGAAAGTTAAAAAAAAAACAAAAAAAAAAAAAAAAAAAAAAAAAAAAAAAAAAAAAAAAAAAAAAAAACAAAGGCAGGACACAGTTTTGGAAAAACACAAATCAATGTCAAACAAATGATAGTCTAAAACTTTTCACAGTCTAGATAAACTTTCCCTTTTTAAGAAGGTATTAAGAAAAAATGGAGCATGCAAAAGAGAAACGGTACAAATCGATTAGAGAAAATTCCATACATTAAGACTTGTAATAAAACTCCCCATCCCACCTCTACCACTGGATTGCTTTTGCACGTATGTATTTGACAATTATACTCCTTCACATAATCAACAAATTCTTTATTATCACTATGTTACCGGTTTCTTTTATATAAGTTCTTATCTCATATTCAGGTACCTCCCAAATTGGCAAAATGAGATGTGAAATTCAGGGCTTATTATACCATTAGTACCAATGACCCCCCCAATATTTTGAAAATTTATTTATACGTTTGTGACAGTCTGGATGAAGCAAACTTTCAAATTTAACATAACAAGCATGAGTGATCCTTTGGAAAGCAAACCATTATGTAACATCTACTTTATGTCCCTCGATTAATTACTTTAGAACCATAAACAGTGCTTTTTTTAAGATCAAGTACTGCCCAAGTTGCAACTTTTTCTCAAGACTCTCGTTTTTCTCAAGATTACCGTTTTTCCCAGGGAGAGAAAGTGGTTTTCTTAAATTCCAAATTTCCAGGAATATGACAACGCTTCTCTAGGGACCAGAGAATGAAAAATAAAGTACTGTCAGCAACTTTAGGATCCACCTCACATAAGCAGTGATCCAGCCTGATAGGAAGGGCATTTCCAAGAGCCTCAGGAACCACATACTGAAGCAAAAGTAGGTTTACAGTGGTAAGTAGGCAAAATATAGTTTATCCTTGTATTATTTAGTAATCACTGTACTATTTTCCATACCAGCAACTGTAAACCTACTTTTGCCACACCCTGTATATCCTACGCTGCCACAAACATCAGAAGAGAACTCGGGGATGACGTTGCACTAAAACCAAGCTTAATTCTCATCTGTTATCTCACTCTATCTCCCTAACTACCTTAAGAGGTAAGGAATGGAGAAGGCTGGCCGCCCCAGCGCCTCTACGGGACACGCAGCCCGGTTAAAGAACACGCACACCGTTACATCTCCAACCGGAGCAACAAAAGCGATGGCTCCAGCAAGAGTAATATCGCCTAGAGAGCCCCAAACTTCAATCCTTTAAGCAGGGTCCCCTCCCTGCAGTTTCGCCTACTCAGTGGCTCCACGGAACTGCGGCGGGGCTGCGCGGAGGAGGGGCGGGCAGAGAGGAGAGCCGCCCGGACCCCGCTCACCTCGCTCACCGGCGCCGGGGCTAAAGAGCGACGATGCTCTGGGGATACCCCACTGAGCCGGCCAACGGCTCTGACACTCACCTGCGGAGCCGATTTCCATTCATGGAGCTGGGGGGTGTGCTTCGAGCGAAAAGGGCGCCCGCGACTGGGGGCTAGGAGGCGGCGCAGGGGGGCGACGCGGTGCGACAGGCACTCTCACTTGGCCGCGAGGCGAGGTGGCGACAGCTTCTCCTCAGCGCCTGTACTCCGAAAGCTTTCGTCAGGAGGAGCCGCCGGCAGCACACGGCTAGGCGAGAGGAGGAAGCGTGAGGGAAGGAGAGGTGAACCAGGCGTGGAACTTGCGTCGCCCGCGGGCGCTTACGCTACCACTGGCCCTCCAGGACTGCGGCTCCGCCGCCGACCTCCCCGGGGGCCGCCCCCGGAAGCCCGCTGGCGTCAGTTCCGCTGCCCCGGCTCGCCCGACGTCCGAGCGGACGACGTAGGAGTGTCGGGAGGCGGGGCCGAGCCTGGGCGGAGCCTGCGGCTCGCGGGACCGGTTGCGGGCGGTGCCGGCCCGAGACGACCCGGAGGGCCTGTAGCCCTCGCACCGCCCTGGTGCGGAGCCGTGCCTGCCTGCGGTGACGTCGCGGAGGGCGGTGTGGCTTCTCCGGGGAAGAGCCTACCTGGAGCGAGGCGGGTGGAGGTGCAGGACAGTGACCTGCAGCGGAGAAGGCCGCCCTCGTCCCCAGCCCTTCCCTCCGCGCCCAGTTTGGGCGGCCCCGCGCGCTTCCTCCTCAGCAAGAGAGCAAGGAACCGCCACAGCTGATCAACTCAATAGGGTTGCTTTGACGACCATTTTTTGTGGGGGAAATGTACAATTTAACTTGGGAGAAGATTAAGAAACAGGATTCCGCAAAGGTCAGATCGAATAATTTTCAAGTTTAAAATTCTTTAATAGCGCTTCGTCCCACTGAGAACACCCGAACTCCTTTCCAGGGCCACAACGCTCGGCGTAACGGGGACCCTGTCTTCGGCGAGACTGGTCACCGCTGCACCCGTACCGCTCTGCTTTTCGTTCTCCTGGCCGGGGATTCTGTCTCTGCTCTTGCCTTTGTACACCTCAACTTACCTCAGTGCTCTTCCGGTGTGATGGGCACCCGCTTTTCTGTTAGTGTTTTTCCTTAATAACCCTGTCTCAACCTGTAACTTGTTTTTACTAGTTAACCCTCCCCCTAGAATGTAAACTCTGTAAGATTACCAGGACCAGCACATTAACTGGGAAGTAGCAGGCCCTTATTTTTGTTGACTTTACTGGTGATACTATTTTATTCAGGCTCAGGAATGATTCAGGACTTTTTTTCCCGTCCCTACGCATCAGTAATGGTTAGACTTTTAAAAAATCAAGTATATCCATTTTTTTTAAAAGCTTGGGACAAAGAAGAAAAAGTATCCTAAGTATGCCCCCATCCACTCCCCCAATCACTGTGGGACTTTGGTCGCCTGAGCCTCTGAACGTCATTGTCATCTAAAACATGTAGAGAATATGTACCTTACAGTTGTGAGGTTAAGGAATGTACATAAAGCACAAAGAAGACCCTCCCTAAATGTTAGTGAATTTAAGTAGTTATTTGGTTACTTTTTTATTATTTACTAGGATGGCTACTATTTTTTTTTTTAAAGATTTTATTTATTTATTTTTAGAGAGGGAAGGGAGAGGGGGGGAGAGAGAGAGAGAGAGAGAGAGAAACATCAATGTGCGGTTGCTGGGGGACATGGCCTGCAACCTAGGCATGTGCCCTGACTGGGAATCGAACCTGCGATGCCTGGTTCGCAGCCCGCGCTCAATCCACTGAGCTACGCCAGCCAGGGCGGATGGCTACTATTAAAGCACTTAATAGATGCACCTGCCTGTAAACACTTCATAAACTGGATTCAAACCCATATCTGATTCCAATTCTTTCTCATTTCTTCCTTCCCATCCTTACACCTTTTAGTGAAAATGCCCCCGTCCAATTTAAAAATGTCAAATGGTCATCAGATAAAACATGGTGTCTTCAAAATTATGTTCAATCCCGGTCTATAGGAGCACCAAGCAGGGTACATACCAACTGTTGTGCAAGGGTCTATCACACTGTCAACCCCTAAGTCTGGAACTGCCCCCTAAATGACTGCAGGCTGCTTCTGCGTCTCCCGGAGTAGACATGGCGATCATGATGAACCCTAGAAGTGGGCCACTGTCTTCTTTGTTGACACGGATGAAGCGGGATTTGGACCTTCTAATTAGATCCAGATTAACTAGTGATGTCTTCCCATCTACTTCTGCTGTGACCTCCACCTTGTTAGAGTGAGCCCATATTAAATATCATGAACTGTAATAGTCAGGAAGAGGGAAGGCAAAAAAATTTGAACGATTCTGCCAGAAACACAAGTTGTATGAGGTTCGCTCCTGACCAAATGCACACCCTAGTTTTGGATATAACCTCATTCCCAAATGAGTCTGCTCTTAAGGGCAAACAGGAGGCTCTTTGTGCGTCTTGTTAACAGTCACAGCCCCAGTGCCTAGAAGAGTGCCAGTGCCTGGCACACAGCAGCATTCCATAAATAGCTGTGGGATAGGTGGATGAGTGGGCTCCAGGAATGGGGCTTAGGAAGTAGGCTAAACCTCTGCCCTTATCCCTTATGGCACTGGCTGCTCTCAGAAGGCAGTATAAAATAGTACAGAAATCTCAGGAGCAAGGAAATCAGTGCAGGCTGAATGTTGCATTCCTGGGCTTCCTGTGCTAGATAAATACCACTGGATGAGGGCACCTGGACTGAATTCTCTCCTCTCATATGGTGAAGTTAGTTGCAACGAGTTCAAATCTCTTCTTAGATCAGAAGTTTAGATAGCAGAAAGCGAGCTACAGTTGACCCTTTAATAACACTGGGGTTATGGATGCCGAACCCCAGGTAGTTGAAAACCTGGGTATTAACTTTTGACTTCCCCAAATTTAACTATGGTTGTCCTTGAGGGACTGTTTTCAGGAGTCCCTGTGGATGCCAAAATCCAAGGATGCTCAGGCCCCTCATGTGAAATGGTGTACAAACAATGTGTGCAGTTGGCCCTCCACATTTACAGAATTCCAATTGGGGATTGACAATACAGTACTGTTTTCGATCTGCATTTGGTTGAATCTGCAAATGCAAAACCTGAGACCACAGAGGGCTAACTATGTATATATTGAAAAAAAATCCACATGTAAGGGAACCTGTGCAATGTAAGCCTGTGTTGTTCAAGGGTCAACTGTACTTTGTACTGCAGCAGGACACAATATAAAACATCAGAGCCAAGACCGAAGACCCTTGGCTACTATCTCTGATCCTAGAAAAGTCATTCTCTCTTAGCCTCATGTCGCTTTTCTGTAAACACCAAAGGACCTGCATAGAGCAGACACTGCTGGATACATATTCAAGCCCTTACGTCCTTCTTTCTTGCCTAATAGACATGATTTGTTTTCCTAATCCACTGATTTAGAGGGTAACTCTGAATTAATCTCATCCAGGCAGGATGGATGATCTCATTAGCTTTGCCAATGACAGGAGTGGGAAGATGACCCATTTCTAGCAAATGAGATGAGGCCAGATCTGCTGGGGTTTCCAGGGATATTCTAACTTTAAATGAAACGTTGGGGGGGAAAAAAATTAGTCCCTCTTCTGCAAGACATTGTTCTGTCAGCATTTCCTTCCTGGAATTACAATAACCATCTTGGGACCCCGAGGTGAACCAGCATGAGCATAAACCAACATAGGACAGCAGAGCAAAAAGACTGCAAGCCCCTGCTTTGTTGGTATTATCATTAAGCCACCATATTAAATCAAGACTTCTTGTAATGTGAAAGTTCCCTTATTTAAGCCAACTTAATTGGAGTTTTGTTACAGGCAATTGAAGCTAACTGATAAACTACTTCACATGAATGCTGTGAAGATACAGATAAGGTAAATAGACACTATATAAAACACTTCCTCAAGCACTTGCTACAAATATATGTTGCCAGTTAACAGGGCAGAGGGAACACTACTCAACCAATATTGAAAAGGCATGTGCAGGGGTGCTAGGACAAGCCTCAATTAAAAATCTTGAGCTCCAGAACCAGACAAATCAGGCTTGGGCTCCCAACATATTTTTCTCTTTATTAGTGATCAACAGCAATTTAATTTAATCCTGAAACTTTTTTTTTTTTTTTTTTGGGAGATCAATCATTTCTAAGCACTGAAGTTTATGGCCAAAGGAAAAAAAAAAAAAGAAAAAAAAAGTGCCATAATCATCTTCCCACTTGCTCTACTAAATATTTCACTTGTTTCATTAGGGGTCATAAATTTAAGCCTTATTTCAATTGAGGAAAAAAATCTCTGTGTTCCAATCTGCTCAGTTTAACCAACCTCGATGAACCGTGCTGCTGAAAAGGAGCATGGGTCTGGCTGATTTGCTCCTGAGGGAATCTGGCAGGTGGTGTCCACAGGTTCCCTCTGCAATTTGAAAAGTCACATGTGGCCTCCAGAGGAATGCTAGGCCCACTTATGCACACACTAGCTGCCACTGAAAATTTCTCACTGGGCTCTGTGCCAGAATCCTCTGAGCAATCTCCCCACAGAGTAACAATGCCCTAACAGTACCAGGGAGAAACGCCAGAGCTTACAACTTGACATTTGTGCCAAGCTGAAGGGACAAGACAAGACCACGGAACCTCCAAGGTGGGATGAGAGTGAGAAAAAATGATAATCTGGTGAAGTTTCTGCTTACCTGAAGATTTAGAAATGCTAAGTCCATCCTGTACACTCAGTATCACCTTGATTCCCCACCACTACACTCTGTGTTCATAAACCACAGATTTCTAGCTCATTTCAATTCTGTTCACAAATATTAACCCCTTAATATATGCTATGGCCTTAAGATGACAAAAGTGAACAGAATGTAGTTTCTGCTCCTAGGAGTTCACAGGCCCTAAGGGGAACAAGTCATGAAAATAAATAGAGCAAGCTACTAAGTGCTATACATATAGAATGCACTGAACACCATCTATGACACTGGTTAGGAACAAAATTAGACTTGTTTATTTTATTCTTTTACAAGTATCTCCTGAAAACAGGAGGAAGCTGGAGGTGGTGGTGGCGGTTGTGGTGAACAGCTTGGAAGACCTAGTCTTAGCCTTATTTAAATTAGGTTTTTCCAATGCTCCTTTTCAAGAAATACTGGAGAATGACCATAAAGTTCTAAAATCCCAAAGAAGATGGGGTGGAGGATGGTAAACTGAGTAGAAAAATATACCCCTTTCCCACTGCAGCAGTTCCTGTTGTTAATCACACCCTTCTTGGATTCTATTCCATTCTTCTGACTTTTCTCCCACCTCGTTAAATCAAAAATATACAAAACATCTACTAGTGATTTGACAGTTATCTTAGGCTCTGCTTCCTCTCCGCATCCCTTAAACTGTGTTTCCTAGAGTTGTACATGTTTCTCTCACTCTACTCTTTATCTAAACCATTTTCCCCCCATTCCTATGGCTTTAACTATCATCTATAATCCCACATCTATAATTGCAGTTTTGTAGTCTTCCCTGAGCACCAAAACATAAGTTGTTTACTGGAAACCTCAACCTCACTGCCCCATGGGAACCTCAAAACTCAGTCTCTACAAGGCTAATTGTCTTTCTTCTCAGAATTCACCAGGTTCCTTTTATAGTCTTTTCTATTCACATCTTGGTTAGAAGAATGTCCCAGTACAGTCACTTGTTCAAGCGGGAAACATGGTCATTAGCCTTTACTTCTCTCTTCGCCTTCCATTATCCATTCAGTCTATTAATTCTAACTCCTGAGTGTTTCTCAAATCTGCCCTTTCCTATCTTCATTGCTATAGCCTTAGAGCCTTGTTTCAGTCCCTCATCATCTCTTTCCTGTACCAGGCAACCATGTGGCTACTCATAACCCCAACCAAACTTTTAAGCTCCTCAAGGAGAGTCTTCCTTATTTTTGAATTGTGCCTGCCTTTTCTCCAAGCAATATTTCTGGACACAGTACTTTGCATGTTTGTTGAAGAATAAATGGAGGCCCTGCAAAGTAGGGTTACATACAACCTGCAGTTTCAACACTCTGGGATTTGTTTTATGCACTTTCCTCCTTTAGAAGTGATGGTTCTGCTCTTGTAGCAATCAATTATTCTAGCTTAAAATTTATCAGAGATATAATTAATCCCAACAGTTTGCTTCACCAACAGGGAAAAAAGAGAGAGAGAGAGAGACCGCACTTTAGAAACAGAAGCCACCAATGTCTTTATAAAACACAGAATTGTGCTGCTGCTGCTGCTGCTGCTGCTTGCTTTAGAAGTAACTGTACATTACAGCTGCTGGGATAATTTTACAATAACAGACTGGACAAGGTACAGCTCAGAGCAGGACACAAACACAAGTCTCAAAGGGAAACAAATGCAAACAAGTACACAGCTGTGGGGCTCCAGGGACATTTCCCTATCCATGCTGGACTTGAGAAGGATAAAAAGTTTAGAAACTGAAGTAAAACCCAGAGTAGTCACACATGCCCACCAGATGGCTGCTAAGTGCCAACATCACACACCATTCAGGTTGGACTGTGTGTACAGGAAAGTCATTTCATTCTTCCTTATTGCTACTATACCAGGGGACACTGTGCATTTGATACATTGTCTTTACTTGCACAGTCCTTGGAGTTCATTTTCCTTTTTAAAAAAGGAAGTCTGCCTTCCCCACCTTATTCTGATTTTTTGTTGTTTTGAGCCATTCCCTCCACTCCCGTTCTTGGGCTCCCAAACAACAGCCAGAGGTTCTAAGTCAATAGGAGTAGAGTAAGAGGAGAGCACCAACCTAGCTTCTCCCTGCTCAGGGAGAAGGCAAGTCCTAATAAATGGGGGAAACAGAAAACCGGAGCTTCCCTTCTCCACAATCTGCTTAGAAGGCCAAATAGAAAAGAGTGCCCCGCACATCCCTGCCATGATCAGACTTTAAAAAGGAAGGCATCCCAGCTACCATCCTGGATTGGTCTAGGCCCAATAAATATAAATAAAAATAGCTCCCCCTATGTAGTTTCCAAAACTGCATTTTGGCTAGTTTGAGATGACTTTCTACTGTGAAGAGGAAGAAACTTCCATTTTTCTGTGTTACTCATGAAGCCAGGTCTAAAACACTGCCCTACCCACCTTGCAGATATTCCATGGGCAAGCTAAGAACCGTCTCTTTGGCTGCCCATCTTGGGTGCTAAGTCTCATTTACAGAATTCTGGACAAGAAAAAGAAAACTCCACGAAGAGGAATGATCTACTAGGTGAAAACCAGGAGCTTTTCAGGGAGGTTTTATGCCTTCAGGTACCTTCTTCTTCAGCATTATTCTCACCCGAAGTTCCCAGCAACGGGAGACTGGGCTTACCCCTGGAGACAAGCAATAGCATCTCAGCCCTCAAGGGCCCGGGCTAGACGGGAAAAATGATCAATGAGCAGTGCTCTCCCTTCCCGATTGTTATCCAAATTCTGTCCATTCTCTTTCTATTGATCTCTTCTTTCCCCATGTCTATCTATCCCCTAATAATGAACCCTGGATACCTAAATAGCTCAATCCTAACAGATTCTCAGGATAGGGAAGCCCAAAGTAGAGAAAAATGGAACCAGATCAAGAAAAAGCAATGAGAGAAACCAACTCCAAGGAGTGGACAGGTGTGAAAGTTGACAGAAGCCCCTGATTTCAAGCCATTTGGGCAGGCCTGCTGCTCAGCCCCTTTGTAAGCTCAAGGGCAGTCCAGCCCAAAGAGAACATCACTGGGCTTGGGGAACAGATTCTTGGGTTTTCTGCAGCCAAAAAGCTAAGCCTGACCTTGCTAGCTAACAGTGGGATCATTGTAGCCATATAGAGAATTCATCATCAGGCAGGCAGATAGGCAAGCAAGCTGAGTGAAAAGGGGCGGGGGGAAAAAAAAGGCAACCAGGCAAAGAGAGATGAGGAAAAGCAAGGCAAAGAGTGGAACGAAGGAGCAAGAGACTGGTCTAAAAAGATGAAGCTGGGGTTATCCAGTGCTTCCTCAGAGCTTAAGTGAGCAGCACCACCTAAACCATATCCAAGAAAGCCAAAGCTTGTTGCCAACACCAATTCCCAATCTGCATGCACCCCTTCTCAAACAAGAATAATCCTCAAGGTCAAGGGTTGTTTTTCAAGTCTCAAAGATTAAAAAAATAATAAAATCAGAGCAAGAAGTCATTTTCTTGCTATTGCCCAAGCTGTTTCTCTTGCTTTTATTTACTGAATGGCATGTGCAATGCCAAAGGGCTAAAAAATACATTTTGAGCCCCAGCTCCAAACTCAACCGAGGCAAAGAGAAAAAGAACACAAACTTGTCGCTGAGAGTAGGTGGCTACCACCAGCTCCCTATGGATAATTGCAAATGCTGGTGAACGACTGGACCCTTCAGGAATAATAATGCCCTGATCCTAGCCCCAAAATGCACCCAAGAAGAGAACATGCAGAGCCCACTGTCCCAAGAGAGCTCCCCTCCCCTAAGGGTGACTGAACACGAAGTAGACAGTATATGAAGGTGATGGACAGGGCAGATGGAGTGTTGGCATCACTCTCTTTAGGCACTTGTGTAAGGAATGTAGGCTCTCCAGTGAGCTAACTCCTCCCACAGCCCTCCATTCTGTTCTTCAGCTGGGCTGTGCCCATGGGGCACCCAGTGCTGTAGCCAGAAGGAAAGAAGTAAAGGAAGAGTTACTCAACAGTCCTGATGCCTTCCTCCATAGTCAATGTTTGTGCTATGTTTTGTGAAGTTACTGAACAAAGTAGCCAACCAGAACAGAACCTGGGAGTGACTGTTTTGCATAGCAAATCTGGGTTTGTACAGGGCTGCTAGGGAGGGAAAGTGGTAGCTTTAACCGCTCAGGGCCAGAATCAGACTGACTTTCCTCCGGCTGGCCTCCAAGCCTGAACTAGGTCTAAAGTGTCATGGCTTTATCACCAGACTGGGGCAAACCCAAGCCCAGGCTACTCAAAAAGAGGAATTTCCACACTGAAGCTGCAAGTTCTCATCCCAAGCAGTGGGAAAGGAGAAAATGAGCAGTCAAGAAAAGAGGGGGTCTTGCCTCAAGGCCAGCAGGCACCAAGCTAGAACCCCCTACATTTCCGGTTCTACAAGACAGCCAAACCCCATTTCTATCCAGGCAAACAGACAAACAAACAAATAATTAAAAAAAAAAAAAAAGCCCATGCCACTCATTCACATGCCCTAGCGGGAAACCAGGAAAAATTCGTTTGTGTAAACAGAAGCAATAGGGAGCAGCAAAATCCTCCAGCCTGTTCACAGGACACGCTGGAATCTGAGTGCGCTGAAGTACCAGAGGACAGTCCAGAGGAGGGGAGATGCACTAGCAGGAAAGAGTGCAGGGCAGTGCAGAGGGGGGCTGTAGCAAGAAAAGGGTATTTTCTGCACGGAGGAAAGACGGAGCCTGAGCCCCACATTGGGGAGATAACCGCCCCTTACCCAGCCAGGCCAAAGAACAAGTCAGGTACAGAGTTCCTTCTAATGGCTCAATGTTTCTGGGATGTAAACTCATTGGGCATTGGAGGGATATCCAGATTTTGGCAATAGACTCAAGTTATGGTATAAAAATAACATTTAGTTTTTGCTCTTTTTTCTTATTTTAGACCTAAGGATCGCTTGTTTTAAGACACCCCAGTTAAGAAATATTGAAACATACGAGACTTGACCATTGGGGGAAAAAATAAGCCAAGAGTGAGAAAAGCTATGAAAGTAACTCCAGACCCAGGCAGGTGGGGAGGGTGGTGGGAGGACAGGAAGGGAAGGAGGTATAGCCAGTCATCTCAGCAGCTTCAGAGACTTGTCAGGTCTGAAAGTGCAAATGTCAATGGATTTTAACCATCTTGAGGTTGTAACCTTTTAAAAAGCTCAATGAATATGAAAGTCAATTCCTTTAAATGCAAAATAGCTGGCGGTCTGGCTGGAGGCTTGTTGGGTTAGGGGTATTTCTTACCCACCTACCTACCTCCTCTCCCACCCCCACCCCATCCCCCCAAAGAAAGGTACAAAAGGTTGCAGTTCTGCAGCATTACCGTTACAGGGAAGGCACTGGTTACCCACCAGCAGGCGGAAGGAAGACAGGGTCATGTCACTTCAGAGCTAAGTGCCATAGTGCCTTAAGTCATATTAGGGGCTGGATGTCTTATCAGGGAGGAGGTATAAGGTAGGGTAGGAAAAGGTGGAGAGAGAAGAATAAGGAAAGGGGGGGGTGGCAGGGGGAGGAGCAACCAAAACCATTAGCATTAAAAAACCTTCCTACAAAATGGATACTTAACCCATCAAAACATCTTGTATCCTAAAATATTGATCTGGGTCTGGTTTCGTTTTTCTTCTTAAACAAATCTAGACCTTTTCTGATTAAGGCTCCTAAAAAATCCTTCCCTCCTCCCACCCACTTTCTCAAGTACCTCACTTTCCCATCTAAAGTATCGAACCCAAACCTACCAGCTTTTGTCTGAAGGACTGTAGAACCGACCTTACCAAGCTGCCAGGCATGAGTCTTTAGCACTGTGAGTCACATGAGACACCTGTGTGTGTGTGGTGGGCACCGGTGCTGCCCCTCTTGGTCCAGTGGTCAGGGCCAGATGTGACAAGATGGGGTGAGGGGTATGAGGTGAATATCAGAAATTTCTGGCTGGTGTTCTGGCTTACTGGCCCTGTTCCCCACCCTTTTGCCCCACCTGTAGAAGGAAACAAGGCCTGCACTCCTCCCTACTCCACCTCCCTCCTCCCTGCTTCCTCTGGATTTGGGCAGCACAGCTCTTGGGGCTTGGAAAACTTTCTTCTATCCAGTGAGGTAACAGCTTTCTGCCTTCAAGCGAAGTACATGGTGCGCAGAGTATCCTGGTGAACCTGCACGGCTTTGGCCAGGGCCTGAGGGTCCCGCCCATTGCTCTGCCCCGATATGTGGCTCCCCTCTCCACTGAAAAGGAAAAATGAAAGAAGTCCTTCCTGGTGAACTGAGCTGCTGCTAATCCCTTCCCCCAACCCTAGGATGACAATTCCCATACCAGCTTAAGAAAAAAAAAAAATCCAACCCAGATTTGGCAGGTGAACCCAGAGACACAGAACTGAATAATACCCATGTTCCTTCTACCCAAGGAAAGTTGGGAGGGTCTGGTACCAGAGGCTGGTGCAAAAAGAAAGCCAGCCTGATCCCATGCCTCACCTGTCATGCTCCTTGTCCACTAGGTGATATCGTGCCCGGAAAGCCACCAGGCGGGCATAGTAGGCAGGAGCTGGGATGGAGACGGAGCGTGTGCATCGTACATAAGTGTGGCATAGCTGGTACGTCAAGATCTGAAGCTCATCCGCTGTGAAACGGTTGTCATCCCAAAGGACATAGTAATGGGATGGTCGGCTGGTGCCCTGGGAAGATAGGAAGGTGAGGGGCCCCAGATTGGGCAGAGGGGATGGCTGATAATAAGGAACAGGATCACTGTTTAAGATTATGGCTATGTTGGAAGACCCACCCATAAACAGGCAAACATAAAGTCACCTATGACATAAAGAACCCCTCTTATGGGCAATTTGCCTAAGATATTCAAAGTGTACTTCTGTTCAAGTACACTAAGAGGGCTAATTAAGAGAACAATCCTGATTTGAATGCCACTCAGTGATGAGGCAGTGCTCATATTCTAGAGGCAGTGCTAACAATCAACTAATTTTCAACCCGTCGGAAACCCCAGGACATAGCCCAACTACCTGGATGCCTGCGTGGCTGCACAGATAGAAGTCAAACTCAAACGGGTGGGTGATGTTGGTGTCCACAGTGGTCCCAGCTGGGATGTTACCACTCTTCCCAATCTGTACAGAGACAAAGACAACCAAGATCCCAAGACCTGCCTGGCCCTAACTAGGGCCCCAACTCAATTCTACTCTGACTCCACCAGAATCCCAGAGGATCACTGTTCCCAGAGGGTATTGGGTCTTGAAATAATGGGCTTCTAAAGTCACACAGAACAGTGTTTTAAGTGATAGTTTCACCATTTATTAGCTGTGTGATCTTAGCAAATCACTTAACCTTTCTGAGGTTAAACTGGAGGTAATAATAGTACCTACCTCACAGGGCTGCTGTGAGGAAGACGCCTTGTACATTGTCTGGCACATAGGAGAAGTTCAATAAATGGTAGTTCCCTTTCCCTTCTCTGGGAGCTGGTCTATATATGGGGTCTATAGGCCAGGGAGCTAGGAGGAGGGAGAGGACGTATAAGGGAAGGAGGGGAGAAGGGGGGAACAAAGGGAAGGAAGTGGTAGAGGAAGGACCACAAGAGCTAGAGGGAAAGGGCCAGAGAGGATGAACAGGCCAAGAACTAAATCCCCAGATTTAATCTCAAGGGCTTTTTTGCCATATTAAGATAAGGGAGACAGGCCCTGGCTGGTGTGGGTCAGTGGACTGAGTACTGGCCTGCGAACCAAAGGGTCGCCAGTTCAATTCCCAATCTAGGGCACATGCCTGGGTTGCCGCAGCCAGGTCCCCAGTAGGGGGCACGCCAGAGGTAACCACACACTGATGTTTCCCTCTCTTTTCCCCTCCCTTCCCCTCTCTAAAAATAAATAAATAAAATTTTAAAAAAGAGAGAGAGAGAAGGGTGACAGTATGGATGAGGGTTTAGGTGGCTTCCTCAATCCCTCACTCACTCGCTCATTCTTGTCAGCACAAAAAAGGCGGGTGTGATGGCGTTTCTGCACCACAATGTAAGTGATTCCAGGCTGGTAGTCCTTTTCCAGTTTGATGCAGGCATCCCGGATGGCCAGCAGCTCATAGTGCAGTATCTAGGCACAGGGTGAGGGGGGAGACAAAGGACATACAGCTCCTCTTGAGTTCACTTACCTTTCTGAACTGACGGCAACTCCTCAGTTCAGAAAGATGAATGAACTCAAGAAGAGTTCAGCCAAGACACATAATAGGGCTTTTCCCACAGTCTCCCTCTATAAGCGGACACACAACCATTAGAGCTGATGCGCCCTTTCTGCCAAAATCAGCCTTATATGCAGTTCACCTAAGATGTTCCTATAAAACCTTGGCTAGTTTTGGCATCAGCAGAGAGCAGTTACCTGATTTTTATAAATGAGAAACCTAAATCAAGACACAGAACCAAGGTTCACAGAGAAATCCCAATGCCCAAAGTAAGGTCACTTTCAGTATCGGGAAGATAGTGGGAGTTCCCCTGGGACCTCCAAAAGCAGGCAAGGCTGGTACCACCAGAGAAGAGTAGACACATAGTTCAGAAACAGGTGCAGAGGGAGTAGATAAATTCTGTCCTACAAAGAAGCAGGATTATAAGAAAAATGGACTAGTTAAAGAAGCAGCTGCAGGTTAAAATAACTGTAGGCAATAGTTGTCTTGTGGCCTTGGATATCAGTTATCAGGTGTCAAAACTGTATGGCAGAAGTGGATAGAATTTACAATCAATTAAAACTAAGTTCAAACCCAAGTTTTATCTAATTTGTCCCTTCAGCAAGTTACTTAATCCCTGTCAAGTCTCATTTTCTCCACAAGTACTAAAGTTACTAATAAGACCAGCCACACAAAGCTGTTGTGAAGACTAAAACAAATAATTAAGTAAAGCACATAAAACCTAGCAGGGGCTTACACCAGCTGACTGCTTTGCTAAGCAGTTTGAATTTCAACCCAAGGCTATGTGGACTAGCCATTTCTGAACAGAGAAGTGACACGACAAATGTGCCCGGTACTCTAGGGAACGCTGGATGCCTTGGAGGAAACTGAGCATAATGGTTAGTAGCGTGGACTTTGAAACCAGACTGATCTGTCTAAATAAATCCCAGTTCCACCACCCGTAGCTTGGGTGACACTAAAGAAATCACTTAACACTTCCAAGTCCCAATTTTCTCATCTGTCAAATGGAATAATTATTATTTGATAGGGCTACTATAAGCATTAAATAGAACACATGTGAAGTGCTTACCACAGTTTATTGCATGTAAAAGGTACCCAATAAATGGTAGTTATGGGAGTAAATGGCAGTCAAGGACACTAGTTCAGTTTAGAAGTTTACACAACAAAATATGAAGGCTTGGCAGGCAGAAAGAACAGAAGAAACATTATGAAGAAAGATCAACAGCAGTGGCCTCCAGACAAGCAGCTTCACCAAGGAACTCGTCAGAACTATAGATTCTAGTGCCCCATCCTAGACTCACTAAATCAGAAATTCTAAGGGTAAGCCCTGCAAAACATTTTAACAAGCCCTCTTGACGATTTTGACGCACACTACAGTTGGAGAACCACTGATGTAAAGAATCTGTGTTCAACGTGAAACAACTACTAACAGGCACTGAGGGTCTTCTATTAGAAGATGAAAGATTTACGGATGCTTGTATATACCACCTCTCAGTTGTGATCTCTTCTCCTAAACCTCTTCCACCTAGCCAAGTTCCAAGTGCTAATACCTTAGGAAAGGTAGCAGTACTCTCTGCTAGCATTAGGCTCTCTGGTCTCAATGTGAAGATTTTACCCACCTACCTGAGGGAGCTGGCCTTCGGGAACCCCATCTCGGTAGAAGATGATGCGGGTAGGCTTGAAGCGGGTGGACTTGTAGAACTGGATGAGCAGCTCACGCACCATGTAAGATAAGTCTTCAATGATCTCCTGCCGAGGTCTCTGCACCCGCACAGTAGCACAGTAGCGGCTGGGGTGGGCATCCATGCTGCCTACCACCTGACAATCAAAGAAGCGGGATAAGCCCCTAGAACCTCCACCCACCCAACACTATCGGGCTACAGGTTTGGGCAAAAGCTTCTCAGCAACAAAATTGTGTCATCAAATGAGTAGGATTTTGGATTCAATGAGACCTGGTTTAGGTCTCTGTTCTATCACACATATTGAAGTTACTTAATCCATCTGATCTTTCTCCTCCTCTCAACTAGCGATAAGAATAAGAATACCATCTGTGCAGTGCTGTTATAGTACATACAAATAAAGCAGCCTGCACAAGGTCTATCCCACAGCAGGTACTTGGTAAATTTGATTTTCCTACCCCTTAGTCACAAGTTTGTCTTCTTTTCATTCAAGTGCTAATCTACCCAGGAACCATGGTGAAAAGTGTTCCTGCAGGTGGGGAGAGTAACATCATTTTCAAAGGGGATAGTAGCCAGAGCCTAGGATATTTGGCCACAAGAAAAATAGGGATATGCATAGAATAGGGTATCCCTGCATCCCAGTCTGCCTAGAGAAACATGAGGGTTGAGGAAATAGAAGTGGGAAGGAAGGCCTGATCTCTCTAGCAATTCGGAAGCCCCCAGGGGACAGGGAGCAGAGAAGTTAGGAGAGGGATGAGAGAGATAACTAATTTACTAGGTGGGTCAGGGGTAGGAATGGGGAAGAGGAAAGGGCAATCTCAGCAACTAAGTAACTCCCTTTAAAGGAATTTCAGAAGAGAGATATGGTCACTGTCACATCCCAAAAGTGGGCAGGGAGATAAGCTTGAACACAGAGCAGGAGTTATGGACAGCGGGCCAAGTCTCTGGCCACAGCCTACACTCCCATTGCTCTCAATGGGGGAAAAAAAAGGAAGACCTCATACAGTTAATTTTACGAAGACATCAAGGGAGTGGTTAATGAGGATGATCAGTTGGATGTAAAAGTTCTTATGAAGGGTCAAGTGCCAGAACTAAGGGAATGTGTAGTCTTGGGAGCTCAGAGCTGAAAGAACCATATGAGGAAGTTGGAGAGTGTAACTCACTGCTGTGATGGAAGGTTTTTTCCCATCCCCTGCTGGGGGGTGTGTAACATCGGCTCCCAGGAATATCACTGGCTGTTGAAAGACTGCAGAGCTGAACAAAGAAGAGAAAACAAATGGTGAGGAGGTGCATCCTCTCTTCCTGGCACCCACTCTGGTCCTCTCTCCCTTGTGCCTGACTCACTCTGCTGGGCTGGGGTCCTATCTTTCCATCAATCCCCAGAATGGTACCTTGCTTGAAAAGGGCAAGTGGGCAATGGAGTTCATACCGCTGGTGTGGGACTAGGATGTTGTTTATGCCACCAAGTTTGACATTGATCTTCAGGCAGAGGTTTGACAGAGTCTGAGGTGAGGTCTTGACCACGTTCTTCACTTGCACACACTGCGTAGCCATCCCCAAGAGTGTATCTCCAACACGTTTCACCTCAGCTGTGAGCGGGGAGAGGAGTGATTAGCGCATTCACGACCACTTCGTGGATGCCCACGAGACCAGGAAGTGTATGAGGTACTGGGGACCACAGTGGTGACCACAAACACTCAGGGCTCTTACAGTGTTTACTATCTGGTGACGAATTTTAAAAATCATGAAAAGTACAACAGAAAACTTCATGACGCTATGAGAGCATACAATAGGGGGTAACACCCTAGCCAGGAAAGAACTAAGTACTGACTGAATTGAAATCTAAAGGTAAAAGAGGACCTAGAAGAGAGGCGGAGTTGGGGAGAGAGCAATGTAGGCAGAGGGAACAGCACGCAAAAACGTGCTCTGCTAGGAGGTAGCGTTATATGTCTGAGAAACTAAAGGTCAAAGTAACTACAAAGGAGAGCAAAGGGACTGACCTAGGGAAGAAATGAGGATAGCTTGTATTAACTGAGGTGGTTGTTGAGACAGAAACAAATACAATCAAGAGATTTTAAAAGACTCAAACTATATATGTAAGGAAAAACAATTTTTATGGGTAACATCTGAATTTCTTGCCTTTGCAGTAGAACAGATAGATCATACCCTCTTTTTGAGACATTTTGAGTTGAAAGTGCTTTTTGGTCATCCCAATGAGGACATAAACTAGGAGCCTGTATAGTAGCAGCTGAAGAGCAGTCAAACGGAGGTGAAAATCTGTGGGAATCTTAGGTCCAGGTGAGTGAAGGCATGATCTTGATGGGATTGCCGAGGAAGAGAACAGAACCCAAAGATAAGAGAGCTTAGTTTAGACCCGAATCTTCGGGAACTCCCAAGATTTGCAAAACAGGAAGATGAGTCTGCAAAGGAGGAAAATCCAGAGAACTAAGAGGAATACCAAGACAGTTGTACCACGAATGCCAAGGGCAGAGAGTGTTCCAAGCAGAAGAAGTGTTCAACAAAATCAAATACTGCTAAGAAATCAGGTAAAATGAGGACCAGAAATGCCCTTTGGATTTAGAGTTATCAAGGCAAAAATCAACATGGAGGCAACAACTATGTTGGTGAAGTATTAAGAAGGAGATGTAGGATCAATGAAGGGTTAGGTATATTTTCAATGGGCAAGACTTTAACAAGTTTAAAAAGCTAAAGGGATCCTTTTCACTTCCAAGAGAGATGGAGTAGTTAGTGGTAAACCAGAACTTCTACAGAAAACATTCAGAAACGTCAGATAAAGTACAGAAATCATCTTTTTGAAGGCAGCAGAGAGGTACCAATAAGAACTGGAGGGGCTAAAACTCCAGAAAGGGAATCTCACAGAGGTGAGCTATCTTCTGCAGCTGCTTATAACCTGGGTACGCCTGCTGGTTCTAGGTGTGGGCAGGGAGCTGAGAGTCCAGGCTTCGCACCAGTGGAGGAACCACTAACAGGAGACAGAGAAAGCAACAGAGTTCCTGGCAGTGATAGATTAATTCTAAATATGAAAGGCTTAAAAAATTTTAAAAGAAAATAGACTAGTATCTTCATTACCTTGGAAGTCCTTAATAGGACACGGACAGTATAGCCATAAATGATAAATACTGATAGACTGGACTACATTAAAATTTTAAATTTCTGTTCAACAAAAGACACCTTTAAAAAGTAAAAAGGCAAGTCACATAACAGAGAGCATGTATAATATGAATACATATTTAATAAAGAAATTATAAAGAATATTTATCAGCCCTGGCTGGTGTGGCTGAGTGGACTGAGCACCAGACTGCAAAGCAGAGGGTCACTGGTTTGATTCCCAGTCAGGGCACATGCCTGGGCGGTGGGCCAGGTCCCCTGGTGGGGGGTGCATGAGAGGCAACCACACACTGATGTTTCTCTCCCTCTGTTTCTCCCTTTCTCTAAAAATAAATAAACAAAAAATAAATAAAATTAATCACAATTAAATAAAAAACTTTTTAAAAATATTCATCAATGAGGAAAAGGTAGTTTAGTCAATAAAAAAAAGGGAAAAGATTCAAGCAGGCACTTTATGAAACATACTAGTGAAATAGCCGATAGACATATAAAAAGACACTCAACCATACCAGTTATCAGAGAAATAAAATTAAAACCACGCCCTGGCTGGCACAGCTCAGTGGATTGAGCGCGGGCTGCAAACCAAGGTATCGCAGGTTCGATTCCCAGTCAGGGCACATGCCTGAGTTGCAGGCCGTGGCCCCCAGCAACCGCACATTGATGTTTCTCTCTCTTTTTCTCCCTCCCTTCCCTCTCTAAAAATAAAATAGAATAAATAAAATCTTTACAAAAATAAAAATAAATAAAATTAAAACCACAATGCATTATCTACCAAACAACTATAAGAACAGCTAAAATGAAAGAGGTAGCCCTGACCAGTTTGGCTAAGTTGGCTGGGCATCCTTGTGCAAAGCTAGAGGTCACCAGTTTGATTCCCATTCACTGAAGCATTACTTATAAAGTAGAAGCTGGAAACACCCCAAATATGTCCATTAACAGTAGAATGGATAAATACATGTAAATTATGATATATTTACATGATGGAAAATTCTAACAAACTACAAGTACACAAACAAACATGGATGAATCTCACAAACATAAGGTTGAATGAAAGAAACCAGATACAAATGAAGTACATAACATGTGATTCCATTCATATAAAGCTCAAAGACAGGAAAAACTGATCTATGGTGCTGGAAGCCAGAAAAACAGTGACTACCACTGATGGGGAGTTATAGTGACTGGGAGTTTGGGGTTACGGTGATGTCCTGCTGCCAGACAGAACTGGGTACTGTTTATACTGCTGTAGACTTTGTGAACTCACTGAACAGAATACACAGTATTTCCGTATGTATATTATATGTCAATAAAAAGTTTACATTAAAGCCCTGGCTGTGTAGCTCAAGAAGCACTGTCTAGTGCACTAAAAGGTTGCAGGTTTGATCCCCAGTCAGGGCACACACAGGAGGCAACTGATTGATGTTTCTTTCTCTCCTCCCTCCCTCTCTATCTAAAATCAATAAAAACAACCCTGGCTGGTGAAGCTCAGTGGCTTGAGCACCAGCCTGGGAACAGAAAGATCACCAGTTCAATTCCCAGTCAGGGCACATGCCTGGGTTGAGAACCAGATCCCTAGTTGGAGGCATGCGAAACGCAACCAATATTATATTTCTCTCCTTCCCTTCCTCACTTTAAAAATAAATAATACTTTTTTTAAAATAAAAAATAAAATCAATAAAAAAACACATCCTTGGGTGAGGATTTAAAAAAGTAAATTTAAAAAGTTTATGCTAAAAAAGTGACAATAGTATATTAATTTAGTGGGGAGAAAGTTAAAAACACTGAGGAAAGGACAAGGTATGGCAGATCAAAACTGGGCAATGTCATACTGCCCTATACTCTCAGGGCAACCACAACGTAACTGGACTCAGACAACCACAAAGAGAATTCCATTCACTTGGCCTCCTAGGAGAAAAGACAGGGGTCTTTAGAAGAATGTGACTACTCCTCTTCTCTGCTGCTTTAATTCCTAGGCAGGTGGTCCCATTGTCTAAATGGTATAATCAAGGAACAGCATGTAAGTGGAAGAAATCCAAGGTCCTGATAAAGGTATTAGGACTGTAGAGAGGTATAACATTACTGACCCCACGGAAGGGAAAATTCTCCAGGTAAGCATTGCCTTTCCCAAGCATCCTGCACTATATACACCCCAGGCAAGCCAAAACATTAGATTCTCCCTTTAATGGCGAGAACCAGAAACATGGATACTTACTCAAGGCAGTTCTTCTAAAAAGTGCCTTTATTTTCCATCCAAGGACCATCGATTTAAGGCCCAAGAAGGACATGGATCAGAGTTCAACCAACTTCCATCCATAAACAGTGAGCATTATGTCAGTGGAAGGCTCTACCTTAGGAGTACACATTCAGAGGGAAGGTTTCAGCGCAGATTCAGATGTACTCCATGCTCAAAATGGTATCATGCACAATAGTAATTCATCAGCAACCTGATAAAATTTCTAGAAGAATCCAGAGAGACCAGTTCATCCTCCAGGTGGAATGACAAGAGAAGGCTTCAAGGAATTAGTACATTTAAACTGGGACTTGCAGGATGAAGAGAATTTTAAGGGCAAGGTGGAGGATAAGAGTAAAGTACTAAGATATTTTAGGTAATGGCAAATGATGTGAGCAAAACCGGAGGCTAGAAAGCACAAACAAGGAATGAGCATTTAGAGTATCTACTCTGTGCCAGGCTCATGTTAGATGCTACTTTTTATACAGTTAATTCGTGAGGCTCAGAAAGGTTAGGCACTTTGCCTAAATCAGTACACTGGCATTACCAGGAGTAAAATCCAGTTCCACCTAATTGCACAACATGTGGTCTTTTCCGTATGTGTGGCAATGGGAAAGTACAAGATAAAGCCAAAAAGGTTAAACTAAGACCAGGGCTCTGAAAACCTTTTATTCTGTGAATGGGCACTAAGGGTTTTTTGTCTACAAATGTCTCATCCAATAACAAAATCAAGAAAGACTTAAGAAGAAATGTTACAACTAAGTTGAGAAATGTGGGTAAAAAGTAAGAAGTTTATCTTAAAACTGTAAAAAAAGAACACCGGAGCTGAGGCAAAGAGAAGACAGGCTGCCCCCAAAGTTTGGGGATGAAGGCACCTAGAAGCAACTGTGATGACAGACACAGAAAAGTCAAGAAAAAGGCTCACTGGTGGACAGAAATGACAAGCAACTAATGAGACGGTCCACCAAAACACTTCGAAAGGGCAGAAACTGCATCTGCTTTTGTCACCGTGTATTCGGGCTCTAGCAGTGTTTCACACACAGCAGGTCATCAAGAAACTCTTGATAAAGTAAGGGGGAGAGGTCAAAGAGATAGACGGGAGCTGCAGAGATCAAGGGTTGGATCCAGATATTAACATTATATACATTACAACGTATGATAATAATAGGTGATGACTGAAGCAACTGAATGCATGAAAATTTCTCTAGAATGTAAACGAAAAGAGGAGAGTACAGAAATCTGGAGAAGACCAGGTATTCCTGCTAATGAGAAAAATAAGGAGAGACCGGAGAAAATATCAAGAAAAGAACTGAGAAAGGATACTGGTGACCCTGTGCAAAGGTATCAGAGACAAAAGTAAAACAGATGAAAAAGGCGAAGGGTAAGTGGCTGATGAGAAAGTGGATGTATTCATTCAAAAAGTTTGATTAAGAGAAACAAGAAAATAGAAAGACAAAAGGTAAAGGAGAGGGCAGATTATATAATGTGCTCTAAGATGGGAAATCTGAAGATGCTTCAGAGTTAAAGTGTAGAACTCCCAAAGGTGGCAGGATGGGATGGGAACAAAAGCACACACAGGTTGAGCAATATAAGAGGGACACCTTTTCCAGAAGAGGTAGGAAAAGAAAATGGAGTTAAAGCACTGAGCCAAAAATGAACAGTCATTCCTATTCTTAAAAGAGAGAAGAGAAAAAGAGAAAAAACTTCCCGGAAAGTGCAAATCACTCCCAGGCAATAACAGAACCACCACACATTTTCCTTGGGTGTGCTGCACTGGGGCCTGAAGGACAACGCTCTTCTAAGAACAAGAATGTGGACTAACCCATCCCTGTACCTGGCCCAGCTCAGCCTGCCACAAAGGCCAGCACACGGAGGACCCTAGTGACTGTTACTGGAAGGGAGTGTGAGCAGGTAAGTATACTCAATGGCTCATACAGGCTGACATTTCTCCTCTAACAGGGGCATCAACATTAAGGAACAGCTGAGCTCTGGCTAAAGCCAAGACCCTATACTGAGTTCTGCCTTGAAGCCTCCAGGGAACTATCCTGAGAAGAGTCCTATCACTGTCCCAAGAGAACTGTACCATACACTGGCGTCTTCCCTGGCAGGATGACGATAATGAGCTGCAGCCCTGAGTAGGTGTTCTTGAGATGCCGGAACATGGGCTCCACGCTGTCTGCCCCCTGCGCGTATTTGCAGAAGCAAGGCTGGCCCTGGATGGGCATCCCTGCATCCTTGGAAATCTTCCGCAGCTGGTCTGTGAAGTTCCTGCAGCACAAGCATGGTCATAACAGGAGGCAGTTAGGTCCCACTTAAATACCTCTGACTGAATGCCTCCATCTTAGGTTCCTAGCACTGTGACAGGTACTGAGATGAATGAGACATGATCACAACTAGTGCCAAAAATATCCATAGTTGAGGAGGACAAGACAGAGCTCGCCAATGTTCAAAGGCACATGTAGAGAGCTGAGAGGGACCTGAGGGAATTCTCAGGGTCCTCGCCACCTCCCACTCAAAGCAGCTATTCCCATATTGTTACAAGTGCACAGCAATAGGCAGATGCCCTCTTTGCTCAAATTAAGTGATTGGAACATTGGAGATGTTTGGTAAAAATGAGCTCCGTCCTCCCCTACTGTTTCTTTGAGGCTAAGAATAAGAAAGAGTAATTCAACAAGCCTCTTTCCTTTGGCTTTATGGCCAGACCCTAGGAAAGGAAGACAAAGTTGGAAGAGAGGATACACATGTAATAGATTTAAAAAATTAAGCTACATAAATATAATGACAGACTGAAATGAACAGTAGGAAATTTGTGAAAATCCTGCATTTAGATTAAAAGCAATAATGCCCTGGCCAGGTGGCTCAGATGGTTGGAGCGTCATTCCATACACCAAAGGGTGGCAGGTGCGATACCTGGTGAGGGCACATACCTGGGTTGTGGGTTTGATCCCAAGTCAGGGCACATATGGGAGGCAACCAATTAATGTTTCTCTCTCTCTCTCTCTCTCCCTCAAATCAGTAAACATAACCTTCGGTGAGGATTTAAAAAAAGAAAGAAAGAAAAGAGCCCTGGTGTGGCTCAGTGGACTGAGTGCCAGCCTGCAAACCAAGAGGTTGTCAATTCAATTCCCAGTCAGGGCACATGCCTGGGTCGTAGGCCAGGTCCCCATCTGGGGGCATGAGAGAGGCAACCAATTAATATTTGTCTTGCACACTGATGTTTCTCCCCCTTTCTCCCTTCCTTCCCCGCTCTCCAGAAAAAAAAACCCACAATAATGTACAAATAGAGAAAAAAGCAAATCATTTAGAGGATGCTATTATATAGTATATAAATATCAATATGATTGTAAACCCAATGTAGTGAGAAAGTACTTTTCACATATTTATTAAAAACCATAAGAAAGATACTGCTATGTAAAATTTAATATCATTTAGATACATATAGGTATAAATTGGAAGGGAAGGTTACAGTAATTCATAAGACTAGCTGCATCAGAAGAGAGAAATGGGACCAGAATGGGGGATATAAAGGAAATGTCAAATTTGTAATATTGTATCTACCTAAAAAAAAAATAAGTAAATGATATAAGTCAGGGTAATGTATACATGGGTGTTTGCCATATTATTCTAATTTTTTCAAAATACATCTGAGAATAAAGAAATACAACCTAACCATTATTTCATGTAAATAAGAGTTATGTCTCTGACAAACTGTTAACAGTATTTTTTCCATTTCTCTTCCATTATATACAACTGCAGTGTAGCCACTAAGAAAACCAGTGTGTTACTAGATTCCAATAGTATGTCTCTACTTCAAGGAAACTGGTAGTCCCAATTTTCTCTCTATTACCAGATCATTTGGGACCTTGTGTCCAGTGCTGGGGGCAAAAAAGTCTTGAGCGAAGTTTAAAGTGGGGAACGTCCTGAAATCCTACGCTAAAAATTACACACACACACACACACACACACACACACACACACACACACACAATATAGGGGCCTCTTTAAACAAAAAATAAAAATAAAAAATCTGAGGGTTGGCTCTCCTACTGCCTCATCCACGAGACAAGGGAGAGACATGAGAATGAGAGAGAGGCACACAGAGAACAGAACCACCAACAAGGGGACACAAAGGCATAAATGCAGAGAGCTGGGAGCATTTCCAATACTGCTAAGGACCAGCCCTCCAATGCTAGGCCAAGGCTAGAAGAAGCTCGGCTTAAATAGGGTTAAAATACCAAGAACCCAGGAAAGGGCACGAGAGGAACCCATTTAAAACAAACTACAGCAAAATACAGTAGTAGTTGGTTACCTATGAGGAGAGGGGGAAAGAGGGGCAGGGAAACCAGAGTCCCCATATTCATCAAGGCCAGCTGAAGCCACCAGGGCACATAGCTCTATTATCCTGATAACGATCTCAAGTGGCCAGCTCCACCATGTCTTCCTCAGCCTCACAGCAAACTGGCCCCACCCCAGACCCAGAGAAGTAAGAAACTACCACTTCAACAGACTGCAGGAACTACTAAACTGTACATTTCAAAAGACTGAATTTTTTGGTATTTAAAATATATCTCTCATTTAGAATGGAAGGGCATATAAAGTGCTTCTCAGACAAGGCCAAGTTAAAGGAGTTCATCATCACCAAGCCCTTATTATATGAAATGTTAAAGGGACTTACCTAAGAAAAAGAAGATTAAAAATATGAACAGTAAAAAAAAGTCATCAAATGGAAGGTTAGCAACAGGGAAGTGGGAGGAGGAGAGAGGGGGAAAAGATACAGAGAATAAGTATCATAGACAGTAGGTAGAAAATAGACAGTGGGAGGGTAAGAATAGTATGGGACATGTAGACACTAAAGAACTTATGACACATGGACATGAACTAAAGGGGGGAATGTGGGTGGGAGAGGGTGGGCAGGGTGGAGGGGAGTGAAGGGGGAAAATGGGACAACTGTAATAGCATAATCAATAAAATTAAAAAAAAAATATATATATATCTCAATGGAGCTGTCTTTAAAAGAAAGAAAAGACTGGTGTGGCTCAGTGGATTGAGTGCTAGCCTGCGAACCAAAGGGTCGCGGCACATGCCTGGGTTTCCTGCTGGGTCCCCGGTGGGGGGTGCATGAGGGGCAACGACACACTGATGTTTCTCTCCCTCTCTTTGTCCTTCCCTGAAAATAAATAAAATTAAATAATAATTTAAAAAAAAAAGACTGCAGGGAAAGAGTCAGTGACTCTTCTACCTAACTCATTCGCTCACTCCAGATAGACCATTGCTCTCCTACCCTGTTCCTTTAAACCATTTGGCTGTATCACTGTCTTCGCTGCTATCTACGCTAGCCCCTCAGCAACAGGTGGAGGTGGCTCAGAGGCCTTTACAACTCATGTTCACCTGATTCAGGTTATTTGGACCTGGCTGTACAAATTTTGTGCAAGGAGAGGATGGCTCAGAGGACCAGCTGAGTAAGCTGCTCTTTTTTGTTTCCAAATAGGAAGGTAAGCTTTGAAGCCTCAGATCCAATTTGATCCCAACTCTGACACTTTCTTCATATGCAAACTTTGTACAAGTTAGTTAACCTCTTTGAGCCTGAGTCTCCTGAAAATGGAAATACCACCACCTACTCACTGTGAAGATGAAATAAAAAACCATAAAATTAGGTACAATATTGGCATAAATGCTAGTCATTACTATTATTTATTACCATGTTAATAATCATAACAATAAAAGAATTCAGGACTCCCTCAGCAGATTCATGCCCCGAAATCATCATCTCTGAACAGGGAGGGCTCCTTATCAAGACTCCTGACCACAGACTGACGGAAAGGAACAGCAGAAGTTTGAGTCAGACAGCACAAGGGGGCAGAGCCAAAAATCAGCAAGAGCACACTACAGATCTAACCTTGGCCTCCCAGGAGTGGGGGAAAGTAGGCAACCTAGAGTCCTTTTCCCACCCTTCCCTCCACACACCCAGCCCTCCTTACTTGAGTACTTCTTCTCGACACTGTTTTTGGGGTGCGAAGCAGGCGATGGCCCAGACTTTGATTTCAATCCCATTGTAGAACTGTTTCCCCCGCATGTCCCAGACACCCTGATTGGGTGTGGCAATGGCCCGGTTCTGGGGTAGGCAAAGGGGGCGCCCAGGTGAGCCTCATGGGTAGGGAGAAAAAAGCCCCTGGTTATAAATCTCACCCTCCCCCCAAAATGCCCCAGAGATGTTGTCTGGCCCTGACCCTGCTCACCCGGCCGCCATACTGCAAGATGGGAGCCGGCAGCACTCGTCCTGTCACCTCCGTCATGTCATCCTTCACTTTGATCCCAAATTCCTGGATGTAGGGGTCTAGGTTATAGCTGGCATTCTTCATCTGCAAGACAATACAAGGGGATCTCAGGAGGGCAGCAGTTTGGCAATACTGCTCACCCTCTGGGTCCCAAGTAGAATGCCCTTGGGCAGCTGAGAGTGGTGAGAAATAGCCCTAAAAAAGGAGGGAGATGATGTAGTAAGAGTGGATAACATAGGGAAGTAATATAAAAGGGAAAAAAGTAGGAAGCAAAGTAGCTACCGGGTCAAGAAGCAAGAGTAGTCCTACGGAGTCCTAAAGCCACAAATCTAGACTTGTGTCCTCTTGAGAGTCCTGTCCAGGCACAAAAGCATCTATGCTCCCAGGGGCCCCAGTGACTGAGCAACCGAGTGCGCATTTCTACGAAGCCCCACTCACCAGGCGGCTGATCTCCTCCTGTCTGTCTGGGGCTGATCTAGCTGTAGCCTTTATCATGGTCGAAGTCTGGTTGTCAGTCAGCTTCTTAATGCAGCGCTGCCCAGCCACAATGTTACAGACCTGAGGAAACAAGGAGGATAAGTAGCTCTGGCTGGAGTTCAGTTCACCCTATACTCAGCCCCAGAGTAAGGGAAGAGACCTTGCCTGTCAGCCCTGGGAAGGAGACTGCAAAATCCCTTGGGCATACAGGTTAGTTAGAAAATACCTGTGTGCAATACCAAAGACAATATAGCCATTTTGTGATGGAGAGCTAGGGATCCAGCGCCAGATCTGGGCTCAGGTCTCATATGTTAAATGGGGAGAACAGTAACAATCAAATAGGGTTGTTCAGAGACTAAATAAAATAAAGCACTTAAAGGACTGAGTACAAGTCTGGAACACAGAAAATAATAAACTGGAGTCTAACTTATTATTTACCAAAGGTCCCAGCAAAGAGCCCTTCTAAATACCAAAAAACTCAATATACACAAACTGGATGCCTAAAGCAGTGAGCGGCTCTCCAATGGTGGCAGGCAGTCTGCCGCTCCATCCTGAAACCCACCAAAACAGTAAGGATGGCCATTAACTCTTGAGCCCCAGTCTACAGCTGATCACCATAGAAATCACTGTCTCAGTTGACTGAGTGTCTTCTGCTGGTGTGAGAAATATCCTGCCATTCGGTCCCTCTATTTTGGGCCCAAAAGAGCACAGTGGAGATCAGAAAAGACTTGCTAGCGATATACAAGACTTCTATTCCCCAATATACTATATTCAGGATGCCAGGGACAGAAAGCCTTTTTGCAGAGTAGAGAAAGCCAGAAGGTGTAGAAGACTTGCATTCAAAGCCCAGCTTTGCCACATCTAGGTATGCTACCTTGGGCAGGTCTAGGTCACTTAACTGCTTCTTTACTTTAAGTCACAGGGAAAAAACACTGTCTCATGAAGTAGTTGTGAGGATTTAGAAGTGAAACTTGCTTCCACAGGGCCAACACTATGACAGTACAGTTCTCTAATCTGCAGCAGAGTTCATGAGGAACAGTGGTCAGGAAAACCAGGACAAGGTCACCTGCCATTACACTCTGTATCCCAAGGAATACACAAGTCAGTAAATTCACTTAACGGAAATTCAGAATTAAAATTTGTGAGGCTACTCTCTTCAAGACACCTTAAAGTTGTAGCACTCTCTAGAGATGTTTTTGGCTATAGGGTCTGGGCCACACTAAGCAAAAGACTAAAGCAGGGATGTGGAGAAACTGGAACCCTTGCTGATGGAATGTAAAATGGTCCAGCCGTTATGGAAAACGTTATGGTGACTCCTCAAAATATTAAACACAAAATTACCACATGATCCAGTAATTTTACTTCTCGGGAATATACTCAAAAGAAATGAAAGCAGGGACTGAAACAATTATTTGTACATAGCATTCATAACAGCATTATTCACAACAGCTAAAAGGAGGAAGCAACCCTAGCTGTCTGTCAATGAATGAACGGATAAACGAAATGTGGTATATACATACAACGATTTATTTAGCCTTAAAAAGAAAGGAAATTCTGACATATGCTACAACATAAATGAACCTTGAGGACATTATGCTAAGTCAAACAGGCCAGTCAAAAATGCCACATAGTATGCCACATAGTATATAATGTGATTTATATAAAATGTCCAGAATTAACGAATCCGCAGAGATGGAAACAGAGTAGTGATTACTAGGGGCTGAAAGGAGGGGTGAAGTGAAGGAATAGTAAGTGACTTATAATGGGTATGGACTTCCTTCTGGGGGTGATGAAAACATTTTACTATTAGTTAGTGGTGATGGTTGCATAACTGTGAAAATAATAAAAAACCACTGGCCTGTGCATTTAAGAGAGTGGATTTTATGGTACATGCATTATATCTTGATAAAGCTAGCTATTTGTTTGTTTGTTTGTTTATTGGAAGGATCTTATTATTTTTTTTAAATAATTTTTTTTAAGATTTTTATTTATTTATTTTTAGAGAGGGAAGGGAGGGAGAAAGAGAGAAACATCAATGTGCGGTTGCTGGGGGCCGTGGCCTGCAACCCAGGCATGTGCCCTGACTGGGAATCGAACCTGCAATGCTTTGGTTTGCAGCCCGCGCTCAATCCACTGAGCTATGCCAGCCAGGGCTTGATAAAGCTATTTTTTAAAAAAATCCTACCAGGCTATAATAACCTGCATCATTTGACTCTTAACCTGTCCCCCAAAATCATCTACTACATTTCCTCTCATGTACTACATGCCAGCCACTAAGCCCTCTGTCTGTCCCTCAAAAAGATTCAAGCTTTGATCTGCTTTAGAGCTTTTGTACTTGCTATTTACATCGTGCCTGGAGGTCTCTTCCCTCAGGTTGTTACAAGGTTGATTCAATCTTGTAATTTGGGGTTCAGCTCAAATGTCTCCTAAAAGAGGCCTTCCTTGACCACAATAACTAAAGTGGCTCTCCAACCCTCTCCACCCTTACTTCTATCCCCTTAACCTGTTTTATTATTCTTATAGCACTTACCACCATCTGAAACTATCTTATTTATCAATTTATTGTCTATTTCCCCCTTCTAGAATGTAAGCTCCATGACAGCAGGGACCTTGTCTTGTTAATCTCTACATTCCCGGCACCTAAAAGAGTATATGACACATAGTAGGAGCTCAATAAATATTTGTCAAATAAACAATAGTAAAAATCAAAATATAAGTCATATATAAATTATTCCCCTAGAGAACTATTGTTTAAACAGAAATAATATTACTTTGCTGAGAAGTCTCAACTGGTAGTAGATATTACCTAAAGCCTATCTACTTAGCTGAGATCACCCCTAAAGATTTGTTTACACCTCAGAGAAAATACTGCCTTCATCCCACTCTCTGTGCATCAGCATCTATTAACTAAATCCAAGTTCTTGGGTTTGGGGATTTCTTCTCCCTTCAGCCCAATTTCCTCTAGTTAGTTCTGAAATCCCAAAAGCTCACAGAACACTTGATCTTTGGTCCTATTTGACTCCTGCTGCTGGAACAAAGACAACAGTCCAGGCTAGTGCTTCTCTGAGTTTCATGTTCCTACAAATCCTCTACAGGTTCTGCTAACAGACATTCTGGTTCAGTAGGTCTGCTGGGACCTGAGAATCTGCACTGCAAACACTTCAAACAGTAACAGACTAGACAATAAAGTGGGCGGCAGCAGTTTCTCACTGGACATTTCAGCTAGTGTATGACTAACCAAATGGTTCTGTATTTGTATGCTGTGACTTAAGAAGTATGACTATTCTTTCCTTAATTGCAGGACTTCAAACGTCTGTTGAAGCATAAACATATAAAAAATCTTGGGGCCAAAACTCTTTCACATTGACCAGTAGGAAAACAGGGTTCATATTACAGGTAAAAATCCGCCTCCATTTTCTGTAAAACAACGTATATTTGTATCTACAGGCTACTTAAGATCCCCAGCTTCAGGGGACAGAGAAAGAGAAATTAAGAGGACACAGATGTGGGTATCTGAAATCTCTGTCCTGAACAAACTAACTACTTATTAAACAGTAAATACAGCCTTCACCTCTGCCTGGCAGCCCTGAAAAAACATGAGAGCAGGACTGGAAATAAGAAAAAAATTTAGCAAGTAAGAATGAGGCCTACATTTCATAGAATGACCTTATACCTCTCAGAATGTCAATTTTCCGAATTTCAAAATGAAGATGAGAAATTACAAATGGAAGAACAGACCTCCAATGATCAGCACGCAGACACAGTGCTTGTTCCCCAGCCCAATCATTACTTGGCAGCCTTACCTCTAAGGGCAGGTAGGTATGCTTTTGTTCCTGGCCAACTTGCAGGCAGGGCAGGTGGGGATACTTGAGCTGCAGGTTATATTTCTGCTTGAAATACTGTGCCACTGTGCACTCCACAGTCTGTCCACTCTCCAACTGCAAGGGAAACCTGTTTTGGGGAAAGGAAGGAGGTATCATAGCCCAGGATTGAATCCCAACCCTCTAGACCTACAACCACGGGAAGCCCCAGACTTGGCTTTATCCCTACCCAGCCTCTTTAGAGTTCTGCCACTCTTGGGAAAACAGGCAACACAGGGCTCCAAGTTCCACAGCCATCAGGACCACACCTGACTCGCCTTCTAGTGTAGAGCATAAAGCCTGACACACAGTAGGCACTCATAACCTATTATAGTCTGAGGTCAAGAAGGTAGATGAAATCAGTGAGAGCTTCCCCAAGGTCTAGCGCAAGAGCTTTCCTTCTCAGGAGGCAAAATAAGCTGAAAGAGATTCTAACATTTACAGAACTCATAAAGGAGTCAAGGGAAGATATCTGATCTCTGGCAAAGGCCCACAGAGGAAAGGTGGAGACCAAGAAGATAAAAATGGTAGGCTGAGTATTAATGGACCATAAGGCTGGGAGAGGGATGCCAAATTCCCTCAGCTTATTCAAAAACAGGGCCAGTCCAAGGCTCATTCTCAGGGCCAGTGGGGCAGGAAGGAGTAAAGGGAGTGTGCTGAAGTATCAACACTCTTTCACCCATGGAATGGCTTGGCAACCCTGTCAACTTACGTCTGATGGCTGGCAGGGCGGCGGGTAACATTACACACGCGGTATTTCCTCTTCATCTGTCCACAGTGGGTCACTTCCACCTTCAGGCCTAGAATACACACACTGCTTGTCAGGGCTGAAATAGGTTGCTCATGTTCCCAGGCTTGGCCTCTCTCCTGAACATATCCCAAGGGAATTTCCTTTTAGGGCTAAAGAGAAAGTAAGGCTGTTTCCCTGCCCTGCCTGGTTGGGTCCTTACCCTTGATCTCCTTGGTAAAGCGCACACGCTGAGAGTCTGTGAGCGGCTTGGGCTGCTCATCTATGTTCCTGATGTCCAGCACCTCACACATGAACTCGATCACTGGCTGCGCCTTGTAGAAGGCAGTGGCTGAGACTGTGGGGACAGAGAAGGTCTAGCTCAGCTGAGGTTCTCTCTTCCAGAATAAATGGAGATACTGCTCTTTACACCCTCTTCCTCATAGGGTATTGGGATGGGGGAGAGGTCCCAGGGTTGTAGGGATTAGACTAGGAGTATGGTTGCAGAGCTGGGAGGGATAAGGCTGGGAGTATGGTCACTGGACTCAGGGTGCCCCTGGCTCCATAGCTCTCCCCACTCACCATCAATGTTGAGCATCATCTTCCACATGGCAGGGCGCACAGACTGGTGAAAGCCGAACCAGACCTCGCGCCCACCCCCCAGCGGGTGGTAGTAGCCCTCAGGCGGTGAGAAGAAGGAGCGGCCCACAGGGGTGTACCTGGCAGGGACAGGCAGAGAACTGGTCCCTCGGGCACAGGCCCCCACCCTGTGAGGCATCCTGGGCACGGAGGAGCCCTGGCCTGGAAGGCAGGACACCAGGGCTTTAATTCCAGCTCTGATCATTTACTAGTTGTGTAACTGACCTTGTGAAAAGTCTCTACCCTTTCTCTGCCCTGAAGGGACAGATGGGGCACAGCCCAAAGGTATCTAAAAGGGACAGGGCCAATGGTTTAAACCATCTAAATGCATATACACGCTTGCCTGGCATATGGTAGGGCTTCAAAGAATATTCTGTTTTAAAAGCACACTGTAGAACCTTAATACACGCTCATTCCCCTCCTCCCCCCATAGCAGTTCTGACACCAGCAGTAGCCCAGATATTAACTATACCCAGTACCTCATGGATGCCAGGTGCCGCATGGCCACATCCAGGGCTTGCACAGACTCCAGCGGAACAGGGATCTGGCCACTGACCAGGGCCTCATGCAGCATGCGCCAGCTCACAATGGCCAGCCACTTGATGGAGACCTTGAATATTCGATCTTTCCCTTCCCCAGGGATTGTCACCTCAAAGTCAACCTTCAGTAGAGAGAAAGGCGTGAAGGATTGCCAGTACTCTCCCACAGACCAACATTCTCTGCCCTGTCTCAACTGTCCCCCTCCCCATGGATTTGCTAAGACTCTGCCCCTTAAGGGGCTGACAAGGAAGACTTCAGCGTAAAATGCAGCCCCTTAGTCTCCAGCCATGTTGGCACAGTGCTTGTCTCTCTCACCCACACCTAGCGGAAAGTCTTTAAGGTCTAGGTCTATTCTGGGTCTACTCTCAATCTGTCTACAACAGGGACAGACATATAATAGGCCAAATAAACACCAGCACCTACCCACCCCTCACCCTAAAACACACTTTCTCAGCACAAAAGATGAAAGGGATCTCTGGACTGCCAGACTCCAAAGAGGCTTATAGGAGCTCCATCCTGCCCCTGGCCCCCTGAAACGTGCCTGACTCCCACCTTACCCGTTCATTGCCAATAGGCAGTGCTGTGACAGTGTAAATGTTCTTCTTCCCATCGTACACGGGCTTGCGGTCACCGAAGATCTGAGGCTTGAAATGCTGGACCATGTACTCCACCACTTCCCTGTGCAGGATAGGAACAGCCTGTAGCAGCTGACAGACTACCACTTCAAGCTTCTGGAAGTTAACTCGAAGTCCAGGCAACGTCTTCCCTACTACATTCTCTCCTGGCAGCCACTTTTAATCTCATCTGCTCTGTCACTGTGCTTCTCAACCTCCAGTGTCCGTACGAAATACGAATCACCTGGGGGTCTTATTAAAATGCAGACGCTGACTCAGGAGATCTAGCGCAAAGCCCGAGATTCTACATTTCTAACATGTTCCTAGGTGATGCTTCTGACCCTCACATTACTAATGCTTTAAAGGACCTGAAAGAGTAAGTGCCTTCAGAGCAGAGAGGGAGGCTGAGGGAAGAAGGGCTTCCTCTGAGGGCCCATCCAGAATCAGGAACAGGTCTGAGGCTCCTCCAATTCCCATGATGCTAAGCAAAGAAATCTAAGTGGGGAAGAGATCTAAACTGGAATAGGAATAAGCTACGGGAGAAGAACCTCATCTCTCTCATTTCTCTGAAGCCCTTAGTTCCCACCACCCTGTTTCCTCTCCACTGTCATCTCTTTCTAGATTTTACTTCCTGTCCCCTGGCACTTAGATACCAACGTATCCATCTACCCTTCAAAATCCCAGCCCATCCAACTATATGACATCTTCGCTTTCTAAACCAAAGTTTTTAACAACTACCGGATAAAAAAAGACTCAGAATGTGTACTGGTAGCAACTGTAAACACATGGTTTCAATCCCAATTAGGCTTCCGTGCTACCCAACAATCTTTTTCATGTTCCTGATCACTTCCATCCCTCACAGGGTATGTCAAAACTTCTCTACCACCTTTTAAATCCAGAATCCATTTCTATTTCCTATCAAAAAGCAACCCTACCTGGCTGGTGTGGCTCAGTGGATTGAGTGCCAGCCTGAGAACCAAAGGGTGGCAGGTTCGATTAAGTCATGGCATATGCATGAGTTGCAGGCCAGATCCCAGTAGGGGGCGCTCAAGAAGCAACCACACATTAATATTTCTCTTCCTCTCTCCTTTCCCCTAAAAATATATAAAATCTTTTTAAAAAAAGAAAGCAACTCTACAACTCTAAACAGAGTAAACCATAGCAAGCCTCTTCTTTTTTTTCCCCTCTCTCTTGAAATGTCCTTCCACATATGATTTTTTAAAATTTAATCTTTACTGTATTTTTTCCATTACCATTTAATCCCTTTATACCCTCCTCTGCCCATATGTGATTTTCAAACACCTGAAAGATATGTCCAATTCCACTCATTAGAGGAACATAATTTTTAATTAGACTAAAATACAGAAAAAGACACTCAAACCAATGGAACAGAACTGAGTGTCCAGAAACCCACACATATATGAACAACTAATTTACAACAAAGGAGCTAAGAATACACAATGGAGAAAGTCTCTTCAATAAATAGTACTGAGAAAATTGGACAGCCATATGCAAAAGAATGAAACTAGGCAACTATCTTAAACTATACAGAAAAATTCACTTAAAATGGATTAAAGACTTCAGTGTAAGACCTGAAACAATAAAAGCTTCTGGACATTGATCTTAGTGGTGTTTTTGTAAATTTGACTCCAAATGCAAGATAAACAAAAACAAAAATAAACAAATGGGATTACATCAAACTATAAAGCTTCTCTGCAGCAAAGGAAATCATCAACAAAACAAAAAGGCAACCAACTGAATGGGAGTAAACATTTGCAAATGATGTTTCTAATAAGGGGTAAATATCCAAAATATATAAAGAACACATACAACTCAATAACAAAAAACAAACAAATGGGGGGAGGTGAGTATAAGGGGGATAAATGGTAATAGAAAAAAACACAATAAAAAAAAATTAGCCCTGTCTGGTGTAGCTCAGTGGATTGAGTGCCAGCCTGCAAACCAAAAGGTTGCTGGTTCAATTCCCAGTCAGAACACATGCTTGGGTTGTGGGCCAGGTCCCCACTGGGGGCATGCGAGAGGCAGCCGAATGTTTCTCTCATACACAGATATTCCTCTCCCTCTTTCTCAAAATAGATAAAATCTTAAAAATAGATAAATAATTAATTAATTAAAAAAACCAAATAAAAAAGTGGACAGAGGATCTGAACAGATATTTTTCAAAGGAAGACAAATAGGTGGCCAACAGGCACATGAAAAAATGTTCAATATCACTCATTGTTAGGGGACTGCAAATCAAAACCATGAGCTACTAGCAAAAAGAGAAAATCACAAGTGTTGGCAAGGTGTAGAGAAATGGGAACCTTCACATGCTGTTGGTGGAGTTGTCGACTGGTGCAGCCACTATAGAAAACAGTATGGAGGATCCTCAAAAAAAAAAAAGAACTACCATATGATCTAGCAATTCCTCTTCTGGGTATTTATCCGAAGAATATGAAAACATTCATTCAAAAAAATATATGTACCCTAATGTTTACCGCAACATTATTTATAATAGTCAAGATTTCAAAACAACCACTAGTGTCTACCAACCAATGAATGAATAAAGAAGACATGAGGTGTATTACCAATGGAACACCACTCAGCCAGAAAAATGAGGACACACTGCCACTGGTGACAACAGGGAGGGATCTTGACAGTATTATGCTAAGTGCAGTCAGAAGAAAAAGGACAAAAACTTTATGATTTCTCTCATGCATGGAATATAAACCAAAAAGTAACCAATGAACAAATAAAACAAAACAAATACAAACTCATAGATAACAGACAACATATGGGTGGTTACCAGAGAAAAGAGGGGTCAGGGGAGGGCAAAACAGATAAAGGGGGTTAAATACATGGTGATGGATGGAAACCAGGCTTTTGGTGGTAAACACAACAGAATATACAGATATCAAATTACAATGTTGTATACCAGAAATTTACGTTACTATTAACCAATGTTACCTCACTTAAAAAGGAAAAAGAAGCCAAACCATTCTATAGTAAAAGATGGGAAAAGTAATTAAAAAATTAAATTCAAACAAATTTTCTACTTATCAAAATGTCAAAGATCACTTAAAAAAAAAAAAAAAAAAAAAAGCCCTGGCAGGTGTAGCTCAGTGGATTGAGCGCGGGCTGCAAACCAGGCATCGCAGGTTCGATTCCCAGTCGGGGCACATGCCTGGGTTGCAGGCCATGTCCCCCAGCAACCACACATTGATGTTTCTCTCTCTCTCTCTCTCTCTCTGTTTCTCTCTATCCCCCTCCCTCCGTCCCTCCCTCCCTTCCCTCTCTAAAAATAAATAAATAAAATCTTTAAAAAAAATGTCAAAGATCAAAAAATACAATATACTGGATTGCTGCACATACAGAGAAGAAGCATTCTTAATAACTTCCTAATGGGAGTATAAATTGGTACAACTTACCTAATAAAAACTAGCAATTATCTGAAAATTTTTAAATGCACTGTGCCAGCAAATCCACTCCTAGGAAATTACCCTACAGATACACTCATACTTGAGTTAAAAAATGTATCTATATTTAATAGTATTCAATACAGTAACATTTTTGTAACAAGTTTAGACTCACCCTAAATGTTCCTAAACAGATTTATTAAATAAGTTATAACAACATCACATTCAATGGAATTCTATGGAGTTATGAAAAAGAATAAGGCAGATATGTATGCACTGATATATATTATTTTCCAAAATATATTGTTCAGTAGGAAAAAAACAAGGTACAGAATAAGGTATACAGGATTCTAGATTCTATACAATTAAAAACATGTTCTACATACATATATTCTTGCATATGCAAAGAAAAATGTCTGGAAGCATACTCAAGACTGGTAACAATTATACTAAAAAATGATAACAATAGATGCTTCCAGGGAAAGGGACTAGGGCACTAGAAACCAGGGTAACAGAAGACATTTTTCACTGCTACTCTTTTTGTAATATTTAAAATTCTTTTTTTAAAATTTTACTTATTTATATAGAGAGGGGGAAAGGGAGGGAGAAAGAGAGGGAAAGAAACATCAATGTGTGGTTACCTCTCATGGGCCCCCTACTGGGGACCTGGCCTGCAACCTGGGCATGTTCCCTGACTGTGAATGGAACTGGCGACCCTCTGGTCCGCAGGATGGCACTCAATCTACTAAGTCACACCAGCCAGGGCTTTTAAAAATTTCTTTACATTGTATGCATACAATTTTCAAATAATAATAAAATTAAATTTAAAAAATTTAATTGACTAATCCTTCCAAATGTGTGTCCTATAAAGTCCTTTTGCCTCAGCGAGGATATTCCACTTATTCTTCCCCTCTCTGTCATGTACCTTTAAGTTCTTCTTCGCTAGCTCCTTCTCCTCGGTTTATAAATATACCCATGTCTTATACTTAAATACTTTTCAATCATTTCAACAAATATTAAAATGTGCTAGGCTAGGCACTATACTTGACCACTAAACCCTCCTAGCCAATGTATTTCCCCTGCCCACGTTGCACTGCCAAGCTACCTGGGAAAAGCTATCTAGTCTCACTATCCTAACCACATTACCTTCCACTTATTCCTTAACTCACTGTAGTTAGAGCACAAGCCCAACTAGTCTAATAAAACCACTCTAACAAAAGATACTTAATAGTCAGATCCAATGATATTTTTCAGCATTTTTCCTACTTGGAATCTCTTCCTCAAAAACTATCTTAAATTTAGTGATATCATCCTCTGGGTGTGTGTGTGTGTGTGTGTGTGTGCGCGCGCGTGCGCATATTTTTTTCCTTTTTACCTCTCTGGATCCTCTTTCAAGGTGCTGAGACTCAGAAAAGTAAAGATTCCTGTATTTGGTGTCTTAGGTGTGCATCATTTACCTGTTGACTCTGCGAGGACACTTATCCGGCTTGATATCCACCTCGTAGTGGTAGACGTCAATCTTAGGGATGTCCACCTCAAAGTAATTGGCCAGGAGCTTGATTGGTTTCCCCACCGTGCCAATGCCAGGCCTGCGAGGTGCTTGGAACACCTGCTGCAGAGGGGGCAGGTATGCGCCCGCAGCTACAAGACAAAGAGGCTGATGAGGGTAAAGTCTGGCGATCTCCTTACACACTTATCCGAGATGGCACAAGGCTCCCAAGAGGAAGAGCAGGAGACCACAGGGGGAGTTTCTTTCCTGCCCACGTAAGCAAACTCAGGGCTTCCGCTGGCTCAGACAGCCCAGTCTCATTTTTTTAAAAGCTCTCTCCAATTAGGAAAATTACCCTTGTCTATCCTAAATTCATCAAGTGAATATGTAATAAGTTCCTATTACATGTTAAGTAGAGGGGCTAAATCTGGCTCCCAGTAACAACACCCCTCCTTCTACCAGATTAACACACAAGCCTCCACCAGGTACCTGACAGACCAAGAATGCCCTATTCTCTGCCAGCCAAATAAATGCTCACTTCATTCATCACTGCCCTGCACACAAAACAGCATCACCTTAATGTTCCTCTGTAGGCAGGAGGAAAATCCAAAGAAGGCCAGATTGGGGGTATGGGCCAGTGTTTGAGAAAAGATTAAAGGCAACTGAACTGCGGAGGCTGGAGACAGAAAAGGGGAAAAGGCTAAAAGGAGAGTTTGGAAACTAAGAAAAGGAGAGAGGCTGAAATGGGGAGCTGATGAAGAAACCAGACTGGCTGTCTTAACAAAAAAAGGCTTGAACTGGGAGCCGGGGAAAGACAGAAGGCTGCAGTTAGGGGCTGAGGCAAGACAGGTTCGAGATGGGAGTTTGGTCAAGAAGCAAGGCTGCAACTGCGGAGGCAATAAAAGAAAAACTCACAAGAAGAAAAAGCTAAGGAATGAAGACATGCAGAGCATAGGAGACTGAGGCAAGAGGAGGCTAGAGCAGAGTACTTGGGAAGAAGAGGCAGCCTTTAGAATGCTGGAGAAGGGAGAGATACTGGCTCTGGGGAGGAGGATGCAGGACTGTCTCCGAGGCCCACAGCTCCTTCCACACAGAGACTCAGACAGCAGCAGAAGGGAATCAATTGCAAGACAGACAGGGTCCTGGGGACAGGGCTAGGGCAAGGCCAGCTCCCACTACTTTCTCTTCTCTGGACACCAGCCTGATCACTGCCCCTAATTTTATTTTCTAGCTGAGGGGAAAAGGAGGGAAGAGAGAAACAGCCTAAGAGAAGCCTTTGTCCAGAGCTACTATTGTCCTCGCCAGTAGAGGACCAGCTCAGGTGGGAGGCAAGATGAATAAGCCAGCCCAGAACCTCCCATCACCCCAGCTCGGTTTTCACAGTGGGCCAGACTCGGGGGATGGGGCATATCCTCAGCTGGGGGTTCAGGAAGAGGTCAGAACCATTCACGGAGAGGGGCAGGCTTCCCAGAACTAAGCTGCTGTCTCCTTCTAACCACCTGTCAAATCCAGCTCCACGAAGCAGACTGGGGAAGAAGGCAGGCCCAGCCTGAGGGGAAAGGCCTTCAAGACTCAGCCACATGGGGAAGTGAAAGCTTAACTGTGAGAACCTGGCCATCTACCCCGAAAAGAGGTAGACAGAAATTGCACACAAGGCACAGACAAAATGTGACACATACCTGTCACATGCATTCAAACACTCATTTAGATCTAGACAAAACCTTTGTACAAATACCCCTTACTACCCTAGATTGTAAGTTCTTCAAAGGCAGGACTATCTGCTTTGGTCACTGCTGACTCTCCTGTGTGAATGTCTGGCACACAGGAAATGTTCGATAGACACTAAATGAACAAACAGATCCATAGACACACCACAAAGAACAGACACAGCACACAAACACAGAAACACCTGCAAACTGCTCAGAAACAATTACAAACTCTGCACAGGACAAACATGCACCCTGGTAGATGTAGCTGGTAAAAGACACCCTTTCCCTCCCCAAGTTCTTACATTCCATTAACCTCCTTAGCCTCCCCAGACTGAATAATCAGCTGGAGCCTAGGAGAAAGGAGTCCCTAGAGCTGGGGGCAGGGTAGAACTGACGGGGGATGGGACAGCCACTGGAGCCTCAAACCCTTCTCGTCCCCAGAAAGAGCACTATAGGCCAGACAGTCGTAGGCACCGGGCACCCTTAACTCCAAGGAGGCTGTAGGAAAACAGGAAAGGCACAGAGCTCTCCCTCAGCCCCAAACTAGGGAAGGCAAGAGGAAGGAGTGAGTTCTGACCCATTCCATCCCCCTGCAAGACTCACAGCTGTAGCCAAGTCCCCCCCTTATCTCACCCTGCCCCCATCTTTTAGTCTGAGAAAGGGAGACACTTCCCCTCAAACCCAGACAGGGACAGACGGCCACTTTGTGATGCAGATGAGGGCCCCAGCAGAGAGGACAAAGCTTGGGCCTTGGGGGAAAGGGGCGGGGCCCTTCCTTGCAGACAAAAGCAGGGAAGGAGGGGCTGTGAAAAGGACACTCCCCCTCCCCCATCCCCAACCAGCCCTGAGAAGGAAAAGTAACAGAGCTGAAAGGCCTGGTTCAGGGATTCTTTCCCTGCAGTTCAGAGACACATAACCTCCTAAGGAACCAGGCAGCTTGTACAAAAGATAAACACAAGGCTAAGAAGCCAATTCTCCAAGAAGAATTTATCCATACATAAGTATATACAAAATATTAAATATCCGATTATGTTATTAACAATTGATGTCACCTTGGAATGTGATTCAATTTAATTAACAAACATGCACTTTGTGTCAGGGCCTAAACACATGCTAGTTCCACAGGTAAGTCAGACACTACCTGGACCTCCCAGGGGGCTCCCAGGCCAGTACATGTGCTTGGAACACACCTGAGCACGGAAGGCACACTTGGACATAGGCCCAGCGGAGCTAGCAACAACACCTCAGTTTTGTGTATTCTGTCCTCTGACTTCCAAGAGAAGAGTCTGGGCCTAGCGAGGAGACAGTTATGGGGTACCTTCATCCACAGCTTCCAGAATGAATTTCAATTACACCGCTTGGTGAGTCACAGCCTGTCCCACTAGGCTACAGTCAACTCCAGATACCAGGCTCTAGTCCCTTCCCTAGAAGCTTATTTCTTACAACAAACAAGTCAGGTTTTTTTTAACCCTTTTTAAATTTATTTATTTATTTTTGGAGAGAGGGGAAAGGAGGGAGAAAGAGAGGGAGAGAAACATTGATGTGAGAGAGAACCATCGATCAGTTGCCTCTTGCACACCCCCAACTGGGAACCTGGCCCACAACCCGGGCACGCACCCTGACTGGGAGTGGGACCAGCGACCTTTCAATTTGCAGCATGATGTCCAACCCACTGAGCCACACCAGTCAGGCTCAGTTTTGTTTTCTTTTTTAATCGCTCCAGCCAATTCTCCAAGAAGCCCATTAGGAATCCATCAGAATAAAATAATTAGTAGTCTGGTATGGATGTCAGCTCCTGGCAATCTACCGGAACCTCTGTGCCCTGCTCCTCCTCCAGTCCACAGGTTGTTGCAAACAGGCTCCAGCCTAGACAACGGAGAGAGTTCCTGGAATGGCAAGACAGGCTTAAGAGAAGGAGTAGTTCTCTGAAGTCAGCTGCTCCCTGCTCTCTATCTTAAGACCTATAAAGACTTTACAAGCCTGTTTTTGCTCAGGGGTGGGGTGGGGGTGGGAGGGAAGTACTTCTAGATCATTGAATGGATAACTTGAATGAGTTGGTAGGAGCTACTTCCTTGAGATTGGGTCTGGTAAAAAAGACAAAGATCCTTCCACCAGAAATGAAATTCATGTCCCAAGTGGAAATCCTACTCCCGCTCCCAGACCAAATGGAAGGAGGTGGTGTGAGATATGACCTAAAGGATTCCTGGGTCCAGCTCTGATCAGTGTGGCTCACTTGGCTGGGCGTTGTCCTACAAAGCGAATGGTGACCTTTCAGATTCCCTAGTCATGAATATGCTTGGGTTGTGAGCAACCTGGGTTCAGTCCCTGGTCAGCCATGTATGAGAGGCAACTGGTCCATGTTTCTCTCCCTTTATGTCTCCCTTCCCCTCTAACAATAAATAAATAAAATCTTAAAAAAAAAAAAAAAAGGATTCCCAGGTCCAGGCTGCTCTGCCCATCAAAGTACCTAGGGCACAGGAGGTGTCACCACCCCACCACCCATCCTGGGGACTCCAGTCTTGCGGAGGCCAAGCCTCAGTTCCTCTCCTGTTATTATCTCCTTTACTCCTGACTGCCCATGAGCAATGAGGCTCAGCAGGGTAAACGATATAAACCCCTTCCTCCCCCAAACAACTTATTTGTGACGACAGGCTAACTTGGCAACCTTAGGTCTAATGACATGGCCCTGGCAGTTTCTGGGGTTCAGAGAGAGGAAAAAGATAAGATGCCCAGTGGGAGAGTGGAGCCGTAAAAATATTAAGGTATAGAAAGAGATTAAGCTGTCACCTTGGGAGCCGTTTCAATGCAAAGGTCATTATCCTTTGATTAAAAGATCCCATCTCTACGCAGTATTGGACCAGAAGCATGCAAACCAGGCAGACAACCTCTTCCAGGTAAACCTGGTCCTGGCCTTGGTCCATCAGTAACCAACACCTTTTCTAAGGCCTATCTTTAAGGAGGACCCGCCCCAAGAACATTGCGTCCGTCCCAGTCTTTCCTCATCCCAAAGGCAGAATAAGGCACTTGGCAAATTATGACTGAGGATTTTCAGGGTCAGTGTAAGAACCCCTAAGGTGGGGAAGGGGACCATTTCCATTTGCGCTCTGCCAGCATAATCTTAGAGAGACTGTACCCCAGCAGCGCGCTCCTTTTTCCAAGCCAAACCACGCGGGATGGAGAGTGGGGGGAATTCGAGCAGCCACGCCCCCACCACATAGGGCAGCCCCTTCCAACGGCCACCTCCGCGCATGCTCGGGCGCCTCGGCTCCAGCTCCCCAGACTCACGGGGGGAAATCCTGGGGCTGGATCCCCACCCACCGCCCCCTGACCCTCGCCCCAGCGTCAGGCCCGGCTGGGCGGAGCTCACAGTCCAGCCCTGGCGCCTTCTCCCAAGAGACGTTAGCCCAGCCCAGAGCCGAGGAGCCCCCGCCCCTGGCATGCTGCAGCTAGGGCCCATCTGCGTCGACCCCCTCCTCTCCAGGACACCTGGAGCCCGCCCCCTGCCACCTGCCGGGACTCTCCCTAGGCCTCCCGGGATCTCCAGGAGTTCTTACGTGTGTTGAGGCCCTTCTCCCAGATTACTTCCCACCTCCAGGATTGTATAGAGCCTCCTTTGATAAAAGGCCCCCATCTCAGAGCTCCATTCACAAGGTTTCCCCCGGAACTGCACACAGCCCCTTTTAAACTGGGCCCCCCATCCCATAAGAGCCTCTCTCCTCACTCAGCAAACCTCCCCTCACTCAGAAATCCTGCTCTTCACGCGGGAGCCCTCTGGTCCTCTGGAACGCGCACCGTCTCCCCCCTCCTCCCGGGGGCCCTTACCTGCTCCCGAGGGTCCCGCTTCCATCCCATATACCCGTGCGGAGATCAGGCGGCCTGGAGACTGTGGAGTCCAGCGTGAGGGGCCTAGGTGCCCCGCACCCTATCTGCTAGGGTTCCCGGCCGGGCTCGGCTACTGCCCCAAGCCCGGCCGCTCGCGCCGCCACCCCCGCAGCCTCCGTTGCCGCCGCCGCCGCGGAGCCTGCAGCAGCTCCCCCTGCGAACACCCGGCCAGCTGCCAGTGCGCAGGCGCGACCGCCAGGCCCAGGGGGCGGACGGGAACGAGTCAAGCGGGGCGCTCAGACGGCAACAAAGGCCAATGGAGAGGGGCGGGGGCGCCGGGGACCTGATGTTAGCGGCCCCTGGCGGTCACCCGTCAGCATGCAGCCCGGCGGGAGGGCTTCGGTAGAGGCGCAGCGGAACCGCGCAGTGGCGTAAGTGGGGCGGGGCAGGGAGGACACCCACCAGCAGCAGCCTCGGGCCCTGTGTCTTTTCCCCAAATAGGTCCCTTGGAGCTTACACGTAACCTCCCGCTTCGCACGGAGCCCCTAGCACATTACGGAACCCCACCTCATTGTCAGGTCCCCCTCAACACTCCGAGCACCCTATTACCCAGGGGCCCTGCCTCCCATCTTGCCTCCTAATCTCTCTCATCCTTCACGCCCTGGCTGCAAGGCGACTGCCTCCACGAAGCCTTTCTCTGTCCCTAGTCACTGAATTCTCTGACGCCACCCTCTTTTCCAGGCTGTGTGCTGGGCGCTGAGACCACAGATAGGAAAGAGACCCTTCTTATCCTGGAAGATGTCACACTCAACTTAAGTGCGGCTACAAACCTCTGTATGTGGGACCTGGGAAGCACCTGTCTCCACTTTCTCATCTGCTCATGCCTGAACTCAGTCAACGTGCTTCTGTCCTCACCACGTCACTTAAGACTTGTGTAGAAATTCAAAAAATAATTTTCAATTATTTTTCTCTGGCACTATGATTCTCCTTCCCTTTTGAGCCTTCTATTTGTCTTCAGCATTTTCCGAGATCTGTTGCTTAAGGCCGTTTCAGTTTTCTTCACGGGCCCCCTTTTGCTTTTGCCCTGTTAACAGGGTTCACCATGATTTCAAACCCAGCTTTCTTCTAATTCAACTCTCCGCTTTCCCCTCGAAGGTTTCATCCATTCTTCTGGCTCGACTATCTTTCCAAATCTCTATTTCCAGATAAGTCTCAGACTCGTATTTCTAAGTGTCTGCTGGACAGCTCCACCTGGATAGCCTACCAGCACTTTCCATTTAGAGTCCAAAACCAAACTCTCTACCTTTACCCCACAAGTGTGCTTGTCCTATGCCTTCTGTCTCTGCAAATGGCATCTTCATCCCAGATATGAACTGTCTCTCTCCCCCTTGCTTCTTCCCCCCATTCAGCTGTTCACCAAGTCCTGACATGTTTACCTTCTTCACTACTCACATGATCCCCCTGCCATTCTGATGACTCCTTGTGGTAGGGCAGACCCCTATTATACCTTGCCCAAAGTATACCATTTCCTTGCTAGCCTCACAAGTTTCTGGGGAGCTTCCTCCTATCTGGTATGCTGTAGTTGAAAGGTGGTAATAGATCCAGCTCAAACATCACTTTCCCTTATATTCATCCATATGTATTCATCCATATGCATTTCTTGATGCCTACTTTACACTAGATGCTGTGCAGAAGGCTAGGAACTTAAGAGAAAGACCATACCTAGTCCCTGACCAGGTAGAGAGAGATTAATTTCTGACCCTCATCACAGTCTGCCTTGCTTTTCTCTAACAAAGGTTCTCAAGCAGTAGGCATCAGACTAACCTGGAGAGCTTGTTAAAACACTGATTGCAGCCCTGGTCAGGTAGACCAGTTGGTTAAAGTGTCATCCCCGATATAGCAGGGTTAAGGGTTCGATCACCAGTCAGTGCACAGGGCCTGTACAGGATTCAATTGGTGAATGCACGGATGGGTGGTACAACAAATCAATTTTTTCTTTCTTTCTTTCTCTCTCTTTCTCAAACAAGAAAACCACTGATTGCTGAGGCCCACCTCCAGAAGTCTGTGATTCAGTAGGTCTTGGGTGGGACCCAAGAATGTGCATTTCTTTTTTTTTTTAAGATTTTATTCATTTATTTTACAGAAAGAGGAAGGGAGGGAGAAAGACGGGGGAGAAACATCAATGTGCGAGAGATACACCAATTGGTTACCTCTTGTGTACCCCCAAATGGAGACCTGGTCTACAACCCAGGCAAGTGCCCTGACTGGGAATCTAACCATCAACCCTTCTGTCCACAGGCTGGCCCTCAATCCACTAAGCCACAACAGCCAGGGAAAATGTGCATTTCTAATAAGATTCCAGATGAGGTTGATACTGCTGATCTGGGGACCACACTTTGAGAACTACGGCTCCAGAATATAAAGTTAAGGGCAAAGAGTTCAGAGCCAGACTCTTGGTTTCAGTCCTGGTGCTGTCATTTACTAGCTGTGTAACACTAGGCAAATTACCTAACTTCTCTGTGTCTCAATTTCCTCCTCCTCCATTTTAGGGGGTGAAAAATAGTACCCACCTTGTTGGGCTGTTGTTAATACATATAAAGACCTTAGAATAGTACCTACAAGAATGCAGGCAAAGTGTCAAAGTGTTGGCTGTTATCATAATTATCTGCCTCTTGCATTATACTATAAGTTTTTTAAGAATAGGGTCCACCTTCACTGGTGTGGCTGAGTTGGTTGGGCATCGTCCTGCACAGTGAAAAGCAAAAGGTTGCTGCAGGGCACGTGCCTGGGTTGTGGATTCAATCCCTGGTCCCGGGGCACGCACTAGGCAGCCAATCAATGTTTGTTTCTCACGTTGATGTTTCTCACCCACTCTATCTTCCTCCCTTCTCTCTCTCAAAAAAAGTAAATAAATAAAATCTTAAAAGAAAGAAAGAATAGGGCCCATTTCAGATGCATTTCTGTTCCCTTTTAGTGCCTGCCACAGAGCTGTGCCTGGAATGATCAGCAAATCTGGATTGATCTGAATCAAACATATGGTATCAAAATATCCTCAAAAATAGGAAGCCCAACCAGACCAGTGTGGTTCAGTTGGCTGGGCATCATTCTGCAAAGAAAAGGTCTTAGGTTCAATTCCTGGTCAGGGCACATGGCTGGGTTGTGGGTTCCATTCTTGCAGGGGCGCATTTGAGAGGCAATGGATGGATGTTTTGCTCTCACACATCAATGTTTCTCTCCCTCTCTTTCTCCCTTCCTTACCCTCTCTAAAAATAAATTTAAAAAATCTTTTTTTTTTAATGGCAATTTTCCTTTTAGACACCAGTGGAGCAAGGTGAGGAGTGTGCATGCAGAGTTTCCCAACAGCTTTACTGCAAAGATGGTCAATGTGCCTAAAATCTGAAGTACTTCCTGTGAGAAGTGTGGAAAGCATCAGCCTAACAAACTGACCCAATATAAGAAGGACAAGGATTCCCTGTATGTCCAGTGATCCAGTTCTAAGCTTTGGGATTCTTTTGTTCTTTTATTTTTTGAGAGGAAAATGTTGAAGCTGTAGAAAAATTACCTGTACAGTGTACAATAAATGTGGTCTTGGCTGGTGTGACTTAGTGGGTTGCACACTTTGATTCCTAGTCAGGACACATGCCTGGGTTGCAGGCCAGGTCCCCGGTTGTGGGCATGCAAGATGCAACTGATTGATGTTTCTCTCCCTCTTTTTCTCTCTCCCTACCCCTCTCTCTAAAAAAAATAAATAAATAAAAATTTAAAAAAAAATCATAGACATACAAATAAAAAAGAGAAAATATTCTTACTCATTAAAAAAAGAAAACAGCAAGACCTTTGTACCATGGTGTAACTAAGCTGGAAGCTCAGGATTCTGTAAGAATTTGAATCCCTTGTTCTAAATACCAAGCCTCACACTTAAGTTTGTGGAACAGCAATCATCACTCTTCTGACTCATCTTCAAAGTGGCTAGCAGAGGCAAGCCTGCTCTGGCTCCTCAATGTCTTTCTGCAGCATGTCTCCATCATCAGGGATTTCCCTCTCAGGCAAGGTGGTCGAGCATAAGGAAAATCCAGATAGCATTTTGGTTTTTTATGCTGACAAACTTTTTCCAGTAACCCCTTTAAAAAAAAAATCCTCACTTGAGGATATATTTGCTGATTTTAGAGAAAGAAGGAGAGAAAAGAACATTGGTGTGAGAGAGAAACATTAATACATTGCCTCCCCTACACACCCCCATCAGGGATCAAACCCACACCTAAGTCATGTATTTTGCCGTGCATAGTGCACACTATTTTGCCCAATTCTTTAAGGGAAAAATAAGGATGCACATTATACATGGGTAAATGACTGCATACCATGGGTATAAAAATGGGTATAATAATCCCATGTATAGTATGCACAAAAACATGAGTGTGCATTATACACAGCACAGTATGGTACGTGCTCTGACTGGAGATAGACCTGCAACCTTTTGGTGCATGCAATGGCACTCCAATCGACTGAACTACCCAGCCAGGGCCTTCAGGAACTCTTGATGTACCTTCTCAGAAAGCTATTTGCTCCTTCTGTTTCCGGTTCAATCTTTGCATCTCACACCCAGGGCCTCTGTTGTGCGGGCCAGCGCCTGCGTCTTCCATCTTCTACACCTTGTCTACAGCTACAGCTTCCTGGCCCCAAAGCGAGGATGGCCTGAAAAAAAGCATTGCATCTCCATCAATATTTTTTTGCCTTAATATTTAAAAAACAGTCTGGGAACAATAAAATCAAGGAAATATAAAAGACATAAAGCAAATTATATATGCCAACAATCAGGAAATGAATCACCAACAGCTCTTGCATGCACAGCTTCCTTTTATCTGTAATAAAATGTACTTCTTATATACCATATTTTGCTGTGTATAATGCACACCCACACTTTTGGCCCAAACTTTCAAGAAAAAAACTTATTTTAATTTTTTAACTGTATTAATTAATTAATTAATTAATTTATTTATTTATATTTAGAAACAAAACCAATTATTGTATTCCAGGGTATTATTTTGCATACGGATATTGTTATTGCTTTATAGAGTTATGCTTTTAACACATAAACATAAATAAAAAATTAAGAACATTTATATAGATACAGAATTAGTAGTATTCATGTATAATGTGCATACTTATTTTTCCCTCAAAAATGTGCATATTATACATGGCAAAATGTGGTATTACAGAAGCTAATTTTAAAAATCAGAAACATGAGCCCTGGCTGGTGTAGCTCAGTGGATTGAGCACAGGCTGTGATCCAGGCATCGCAGGTTCGATTCCCAGTCAGGGCACATGCCTGGGTTGCAGGCCATGTCCCCCAGCAACTGCACCTTGACGTTTCTCTCTCTCTCTCTTTCTGCCTCCCTTCCCTCTCTAAAAATAAATAAATAAAATCTTAAAAAAAATGAGAAACATGAATAGGGCAAAGCAGGGGCAAGGGGACATCTGTTATAATGTCAACAATAAAAAATAAAAAGAAAAAAGAAATCATGAACAATGAAATTAATAAATATCAGCAGATATTTGAAAAGATTTATGAAATTGGTAGACTTTTTAAATTACTTTTTTAAAAATTGAAGTATGCCTTGGCTGGTGTGGCTCAGTGGATTGAGTGCCAGCCTGCAAAGCAAGGGTCACTGGTTTGATTCCCAGTCAAGCCAAATGCCTCAGTCACAGGCCAGGTCCTCAGTAGGGGGTGTGCCAGAGGCAACCACACATTGATGTTTCTCTCCCTCTCTTTCTTCCCCCTTCTCCTCTAAAAATAAATAAATAAAATCTTTATAAAAATAAAAATTGAAGTATAATTGACATAATAAACTGCACATACATAAAAGTGTACAATATAATCAATTCTAACATAGGTATCAATTTGTGAAATATCATCAGAAGAGAGTGAACATATCTATGTCTCCCAATGTTCAAACTCATTATAGAGATTCAATAAATATAAGGGAATTTTTATATAACTAAAAACTTGAAACACTGTATAAAATTTTAAATTGCCACATGCAGGGGGGTTCTGCCCTCGGCACCCCCTCCCCCGCCCCCAGCCGCCACGGAAGAGAATAAGTCTACCAAGACATTATCTGCTTGGGGAGGAAAGGTGGCCAATCTCTCGCAGGAGAAGGACCTAGAGCCTTTTCCTCAATGGCTTTTATTGGGTTGGTTTACACAGGAAGTCAGGTAGAGCTCATTAATCATTGTCAGGCAGTAAAGATCAAACAATAGATAACAAAGCACCCTGAGGGACTATTTTGAGTCAGGGTCAGATAGCTAAAGAGCTGTAAACTTTGAGGAACAAACTTACTTCTTGTTTCGACCCTTATCATTTAATTGAGAGCATTCTAAACAAAGCAGTTTTCACAGGATTTTACGTATTCTTTCTTAGGCCTGATCCGCCTGGGGAACCTGCCCTTTCCAGCACAGGGCTGCACCACCCTCTGTCATTGTTTCAGGCTTAGGCATAGCAAGGGAAGTAAGGCAGCCAAGAGATTAGGAGACTTCTCACAGACAGAATGAGCACTCAGGCTTTGTTAAAGCCGAGGGGCGAGGGTCCATCACCCCCTTTAGCTGTAGCCCCCAAAGTCCTTCCTTGGGGGCCTCCCACATGATCCTGCCTGTCTTAGGTTGTTCCCCCTTGGGGAATCTTACCCGTCATTGGCTAACCAACCAAGCATTGGGGGCCAGTTATGGATCAAGTAAAAGGAGCAGAAGCGGTGCTTCTGCCAGGGAGATAAGCTTTTGTCTCCTTGGTGGCTTATGGTCCAAGGTCACTCCTTCAGCCTTAGCCTTGGTGGGAGTTATGACTTCTGAAACCAGGCAGGGGGGTTCCCAACAGCCACATAACTGCAGAACATTATGCTAAGTGAAATAAGCCAGGCAGTGAAAGAAAAATACCATATGATCTCACCTATAAGTAGAACCTAATCAACAAAACAAACAAGCAAGCAAAATATAACCAGAAACACTGAAATCAAGAACAAACTGACAGTAACCAGAGGGGAGGTGGGAGGGGATAATGGAAGGGGAATGGGGATGGATTTTAAGGAACATCTATAAAGGACACATGGACAAAATCAAAGGGGGATAGGATCGAGGGTCGGATATAGGATGGCTGGGTGGGGGTATTAGTAGGGGGAAAATGGAGACAACTACACTTGAACAACAAAAAAATTTTTTTTTAATGCTGACCTGGCCAAGAAGGAGGTGTAGGTAGATATGCTTTGCTTCCTTGCACAAACAAAAGAAGGACAGCAACCAATTTAAAAACAAAAAATAACCAGGACTGCCAGAAAAATTAAATTGTATGGAAGTCCTACAACCAAGGAGTTAAAGAAGAAACATACATCCAGACTGGTAGGAGGGCCAGAGATGGGCAGCGGGGGTGGGGGAGGATGGCAAGGCAGTGGCTGGCAGACTGGGCAGTCCCATATTCATGTGTGGATAAACCAGGAGGAACACCTGGGGAGTGGGACAGATGGCACAACCCAGGTTTCCAGCAAAGGGAAATAAAGTCTCAAAACATCTGGCTATAAAAATCTGTGCGGGACTTCTGGCCAAGATGGAGGCATAGGTAGACACACTGTGTGTGCCTCCTTGCACAACGAAGATAGGGACAACAACAATTTAGAAATAGAATAACAACCAGAACTGACAGAAAATTGAACTGTATGGAAGGCGGACAACCAAGAAGTTAAAATAGACATGTTCATCCAGACTGGTAGGAGGGGCGAAGTCAGGAAGCCGGACATACGTCGAGGTGCAGAGAGCAGACAGTGTTGGGACCAGGGCCATAAGGCAACCTGGGAATGCAAGACCACAGCGGGCAGACCCTGGGTGTGCAAGTGACAGCTGGCAAAACCCGGCTGAGGGGTGGCAACCAGCAGACCCAGCAAGGTGGCAATTGTGAAGCAAGGCACTGCGTGCAACCCAGGATCCCAGCGCAAGGAAATAAAGTCTCGGGACACTGACTGAAAACACCTGTGGGGGTTAAGGGGCAGGGAGAGACTCCCAGCCTCACAGGAGAGGTCCTTGGAAAGTCCCACAAGGTGTACAAGCCCACCCACATGGGAATTGACACCAAAGGGGCCCAGTTTGCTTAGGGGAAGCAGCGGAAGGGACTGAGGTCCCATGGAGAGCTGAGCAAATGCCATTGTTTCCTCTCAGACCCTGCCCCCACATACAGCATCACAACCCAGAAACTGGGCTGCCCCACCCTGGTGAACACCTAAGGCTCCGCACCTCATACATAACAGGTGCCACCAGACCAAAGGGGGAAAAAGATGGCTGAAACACAACTGAAAACCTCTCAATCAGTACTTTTAAGTGACTAAGAGATAGCCAACCTATCAGATGCACAGTTCAAAGCACTGGTGATCAGGATGCTCACAGCATTGGTCGATTTTGGTTGCAAATTAGATGGAAAAATAAAGGCTACACTAAGTAAAATAAAGGAAAATGCACAGGGAACCAAGAGTCATGGAATGTAAGCTGGGTCTCACATCAATGGAGTGGACCAGAAGGGAGAAAAAAACATACAACCAGAAAAAAATGAAGAAATAAGAATTCAAAAAAATGAGGAGAGGCTTAGGAACCTCCAGGACATCTTTAAATGTTCCAACATCCAGATTATAGGGGTACCAGAAGGAGAGGAGTAAGAGCAATAAGTGGAAAAGTTATTTGAACAAATAATGAAGGAGAACTTCCCCAATCTGGCAAAGGAAATAGACTTCCAGGAAGTCCAGGAAGCTCAGAGAGTCCCAAAGAAGTTGGACCCAAGAAGGAACACACCAAGGCACATCATAATAATTACATTAGCCAAGACTAAAATGAAGGACAGAATCCTAGAAGCAGCAAAAGATAAGGAGACAGTAACCTACAAAGGAGTTCCCATCAGACTGTCAGCTGATTTCTCGAAAGAGACCTTACAGGCAAGAAGGGGCTGGAAAGAACTATTCGAAGTCATGAAAGGAAAGGACCTACATCCAAGATTGCTCTATCCAGCAAAGCTTTCATTGAGAATGGAAGGGCAGATAAAGTGCTTCTCAGATAAGGTCAAGTTAAAGGAGTTCATCATCACCAAGCCCTTATTTTATGAAATGTTAAAGGGACTTATCTAAGAAAAAGAAGATAGCCCTGGCGGGTGTAGCTCAGTGGATTGAGCGCGGGCTGCGAACCAGGCATCGCAGGTTCGATTTCCAGTCAGGGCACATGCCTGAGTTGCAGGCCATGTCCCCCAGCAACCGCACATTGATGCTTCTCTCTCTCTCCATCTTTCTCCCTCCCTTCTCTCTCTAAAAATAAATAAATAAAATCTAAAAAAAAAAAATCCCTGGCTGGTGTAGCTCAGTGGATTGAGCGCGGGCTGCGAACCAGGCATCGCAGGTTTGATTCCCAGTCAGGGCACATGCCTAGGTTGCAGGCCGTGGCCCCCAGCAACCGCACATTGATGTTTCTCTCTCTCTCCATCCCTCCCTTCCCTCTCTAAAACTAAATAAATAAAATCTTTAAAAATAAAAATAAAAAAAAGAAAGAAAGAAAGGCTATCCTTTCTCCACTGGATTGTTAAAAAAAGAAAAAGATAAAAAACATGTATAGTAAAATGACAGCAAACTCATAATTATTAACAACCACACCTAAAAGAAAAACAAACTAAGCAAACAACTAGAACAGGAGCAGAACCACAGAAATGGAGATCACATGGAGGGTTAGCAATAGGGGAGTGGGAGGAGGAAAGACGGAGAAAATGTACAGAGAATAGGTAGCATAGATGGTAGGTAGAAAATAGACAGGGGGAAGGCAAGAATAGTATGAGAAATGTAGAAGCTAAAGAACTTATGATGCATGGTCATGAACTAAAGGGGTGGAATGTGGGTGGGAGTGGGTATGTAGGGTGGAGGGGAATGAAAGGGGATAATGGGACAACTGTAATAGTATAATCAATAAAATATATTTTAAAAAATCTGCATGGGTTGTGACAGTGTGGAAACTTCCAGTCTCACAAGAGAGTCCATGGGAGGGACCCAGGAGGGAAATCAGCACTGGAAGGGCTCAATTTACTTGTTGGCAGCAGGGAAAGTGACTGAAAGTGGGGCAAGAACCAAGTAAGTGGCATTGTTCCCTCTCAGACCCCTCCCCCACATACATCACCACAATGCAGTGAAGTGGGTTGCCCCTAACCCTGACAAATACCTAAGACTCTATCCCTTACAAAGTTAAAGGTGCACCAACACAAAGAAATATGGCCCAAATAAAAGAACAGATCAAAACTCCAGAAAAAGCCCTGGCTGGCATGGCTCAGTGGATTGAGCACGGGCTGCGAACCAAAGCATCGCAGGTTTGATTCTCAGACAGGGCACATGCCTGGGTTGCAGGCCACGGCCCCCAGCAACTGCACCTTGATGTTTCTCTCGCTCTTTCTCCCTCCCTTCCCCCTCTAAAAATAAATAAATAAAATCTTTTAAAAAATTAAAAAAAAAAAAAAACTCCAGAAAAATAACTAAGTGATGAGGAGATAGTGAACCTATCAAATACAGAATTCAAAACACTGATGATCAAGATGCTCACAGAAATGATTGAGTACAGACACAAAATAAAGGAAAAAGCGAAGGCTATGCAAAGTGAAATAAAGAATAATATACAGGGAACCAATAGTGAAGGAAAAGAAACCGGGACTCAAATCAAAAGTTTGGAACAGAAGGAAGAAATAAACATTCAACTGGAACAGAATGATGAAACAAGAGTTCATAAAAATGAGGAGAGGCTTAGGAAGCTCTGGGACAACTTTAAACATTCCAATACCCACATCATAGAAGTGCCAGAAGGAGAAGAGGAAGAGCAAGAAATTGAAAAAATAATGAAAGAAAACTTCCCCAATCTGGCAAAGAAACTAGACATGCAAGTCCAGGAAGCTCAGAAAGTCCCAAAAATGTTGGACCCAAGGAGGAACTCAACAAGACACATCAGGACTAAATTACCCAAGATTAAAGATAAGGATAGAAGCTAAAAAGCAGCAAGTGAAAAGGAGACTGTTATCTACAAAGGACTTCCCATAAGACTATCAGCTGATTTCTCAAAAGAAACCTTACAAGCAACAAGGGGCTGGGAAGAAGTATGCCAAGTCATGAAAGGCAAGGACCTACATCCCAGATTACTCTATCCAGAATAGCTATCATTTAGCATGGAAGGGCAGATAAAATGCTTCCCAGTTAAGGTAAAGTTAAAGGAATTCATCATCACCAAGCCCTTATTATATGAATGTTAAAGGGACTTACCTCAGAAAAAGAAGATCAAAACTGTGAACAGTAAAATGACAACAAACTCACAACTATCAACAACTGGACTTAAAAACAAAAACAAACTAAACAGACAAATAGAACAGAAATGGAATCACAGAATGGAGATCACATGGAGGGTTATCAACGGGGAGGGGGTTGGGAGAAAAACAGGGGGAAGGTACACGGAATATGAAGCATAAATGGTAGATACAAAAGAGACAGGGGGAGGTTAAAATAGTGTAGGAAATGGAGAAGCCAAAGAACTTATATATATGAGCCATGGACATGAACTTAAGAGGGAAGAATGCTGGAGGGAGGGGAGTGCAGGGCAGAAAAAAATGGGAGAACTGCTACAGCATAATCAATAAAACATACTTAAAAATTAAAAATGCAAAACAAAGATTGAGCAACAATTAAGGAGGACACTGAGAAAGTTATGGAAAATGACCAAAGAATACCTGACCTAAAAGATTCACTGTCTAGTATTTCTAACCATTCTTTAAAGAGATAATTGTGTTCCATATTATATGAACAGTTTTAGAGTATGGGAAAGGACCTGGCCAAGTACCTCAGTTGGTTAGAGTGTCATCCTGAATAGGCCAAGATTGCGGGTTTGATCCCTGTTCAGGGCACATACAAGACTCAACCAATGAGCCCTGTCTGGTATGGCTCAATGGCTGGAGGGCTGTCTGGTATCCAAAGGCTTATGGGGGTTGATTCCCAGTTGGGGCACCTATTATAAGCAACCAATAGGTGTTTCTCTCTCACATCGATGTTTTTCTCTCCCTTCCCCTCTCTCTGGAAACAATAAGGCATGTCTTCGGTTGAGGATTTTAAAAAAGAATAAACTAATGAATGCATAAACAAATGGAACAACAAATCAATGTTTCTTTCTCTCACTCTATCTCACCTTCTCTCTCTCTCTCTCAAAAAATTAATAAATAGAATGTGGGTTAAGGAGAATTTTTCTAGCTTGTTCATAATAGCAGATAAAGAGTCTCATCTTTTATTAGATGATGGTATTACAAAAAGTGATCTCAGGAATATGGATGCAAATATCACAAGTCCAACACTAGCATACAGAATTCTATGGCAGAGTAATTAAATATGATAATAATAGCAGCTAACATTAAGTGTTTACTTAACATTAAGTGCCAGGCACTGTTCCAAAACTTTACATATGTTAACTCAAATAATCCTCACCAAAATCCTGGAGCATCATTGAACAACAGGTGAGCTTCAGCAGAGAAGCAACAGGTAAAAAACAAGAACAGGCAGGTATTGTTATTTAAAAATCTATAGCATTCACTATGGTACCAGTAATAACTAATTATAAACTATAATAAAATATCCAATTCAAAATACCTAGAAATAAAATTTAAGAGATATTTGTAATCTATGAGAAAACCTGTAAGAATAAATAAGACATTAAAAAAGCCTGAATTAAGAAAAGAGAGCGGCCAAGTTCCTAGTCAGAAAAAAGCAAATAATGTCAGAATGTCTGTGGAACCCTTGGTGCTCCAGCCCCAAGTTAATAGGACTAACATCTGCTATCCTCACCCATCTCATGGAATATGCTCACGAAATACAACGAGACAGGGATGGATTTGACTCTGTCTCTACCCCTAAGAAGAGATAAATATATAGATCAGTTCTATCCAATAGAAATATCATGTGGGATACATACACAATTTTAGATTTTCTAGTAGCCACATTATAAAAAGTAAAAAGGAAACAGGAATTTTAATAATGTTAACAATACATTTTACTTAACCCCAACATATTATCATTTCAACATGTCATCAATATAAAAATTATTAATATTTTATATTCTTTTTATATAGTCTTTGAAATTTGATGTGTATTTTACACTCATTGTACATCTCAATTCAAACTAGCCATATTTCAGGTGGCTACTGTACTAGACAGCACAGATGCTGATTTCAAAGTAGTTTTGAGTATAATGACAGAAGCAAGCATGGGTACCATGGGAATTAAAAGGAGGTATGTCTAACCCAGTCTGGAGTAATCACAGTAGGTTTCCTAGAAGGGTTACCTACTTAAACAGGCCTGGAAGGATAAACAGGAACTAGCTAAACAAAGACTGGGACTTTCTAAGCAGCATTAGCAGAAAGCATGACCTAATAGCACATACATGCCAGGAACTATCAGTAGTGATATTCCATCATAAAGAAGAAAGCAAGAAACAGTGAGAAGTTGCTAGAGAAGTATACCATGCTCAAATCTGCTCATTCTCTCCCCAGCCCAGACCATGGAAGGGTCAGCAGGGGGAGGGACAGGAGGAGCTGTCCCTGGTTCTGACAACCAAGGCAGGCTCACAGTGTATGTAGTTCCACCCAGGCTGGAACTGAGCTGCCCCAGATCAAGCCTATTTTCCAGGGTCTTCTGCACCACACATGGAGCGCTCAAAACCCTAAGCCTGGCCTGGCAGAATAGGAGAGGCCTTTTGACAGGCTGATACTGAGTAGTTTCAAGAATCTTAAAAATATGCAAGTCTAAGAAGAGAGCCCAAGGAGACTGAAATTTAGAGTCAGGTGTGGCCAAGAAAGGCATCATCTTTGAAATAAAAGTACATGTAGATCTACTATAGCAAGTGAACCCAAAAGATGGTAGTTAACTTGTGGGGTCCTTTCCTGACCACTTAGAAAATGTAAACTAACAACTCAACTATCACCCCAGAATTAACTCCTATTATCTTCCTCCACCTCCATTAATCTATAATGGGGCTCAATGAAAAAACTACTTACATAAACATGTCCTGAGCATAACAATGGGTCAAGGATAAACAATAGTCTTCATAAGTAGGACTATATAATTATCCTTATTTTTGAGTAAGTCAATATAGAATAATAATTCTATATCAACTTTTAAAAATTATATTATGTATCAATAATAAAGGTATTGTGATGGAACTGTACATTGGCATTTTATACCAATATGTTCCTTTGGAAAGCAATTTGGCAATATTTATGAACAGCCATAATGATGTGTTTCTGCTCTTTGACTTATAATTCCACCCAGTGACACACTGAAGCAGTTGGACTCAGACAAACCTGGGTCATATCTCAGCTCTACCACATGTGGACATGTAACCTTGAGCAAGCCATATTCCCATTATGAACTGCAATTTCATCATCTATAAAGATCTCATAGAGTTGTGAGAAGATTAAATTATTAGTGATTGGCAAAAGCCAAGCACAGTACTTATGACTTATAGGTGCTGAATACATGGTAATTCCCGTGGTCCTCTGATAACGCTCCTGAAACAGGTCCTCCTTTTAATTCTACATCATCTCAATCATTCTCATGGTCTTACTTTCCTTTAATAGTAAATAAAAATAGAAAATGAAGAGGAGAGAAAATCAGTCACATCCTTTAAAATACTTATATCCGTATCTGCTCCTAACTTGGGCTTCGGGAGCCACCTCCTCCTAGGTTTCTGGTTTGAGCAAATAGGAGGTTGGTGGTACCATATCCTGAGACTGTAAACACTGGAGGAGGAGCAGGTTTGCTACGAAAGATAATGAGTGTGTTTTTGACATATTGAGCTTGGAGAGCCTAAAAGATACCCTAGCACAGTTGTCTCATACATGGTTGAACATATAGGGTTGTCTCATACATGGTTGAACATATGATGTAGACCCCAGAAAAGACATTTCACTTCAATATCCATATTTAAGAGTTGAAAGCATACAGATAGTAGCTGAAGCCATGGACATCAATGAGAACTCTCAGAGAGGCTGTGTTGCATGAAGACAGAATAGAGCAAAGACAAAACCCTCAAAACACCACTTAACTCATGCCTGCATATCAAAGTGGTAATAAAACCCTGTGTATTCTACCTCCTAATATATTTTAATAGTCTCTACTTTTCTATATCCTTACTGCTATTATTCCAGTCCAGGCTACTGCTAAATCTTGCCTGGATAAGTGCAACAGTCTCCTAACTCCTTACCTCTAGTCTTGCACTCTCAGGTCCATTCTCTAATTGCATCCAGGGTAATTGTTCCAAAACACAAATAAATATATGTTTATTCACTCAACAAACATTTACTAAGTGCCTACCAGTGAGTGACCAAAGCAGACACATATATTCCTTACCCTCACAAAGATTACAGTGACAGACAATAAACAAGTAAAAAAAAATATATATATATATATATATATATTTCAAGATAAATGCTTTGAAGAAAAGAGAACAGGTTGCTATAAGACAGAAAAAAAGAATAATTGGAGATTGTGACCATATTTGTGGTAAAAAAGATGAAGGTAAAATCCTAGCAGGTGAGTGTGATAGGTAACAGTCATCAGCACAAGGGTCATTTCATCACTGGGAAGGGATGGCGCTCTCCAGAGATGACTGTGGTTAGCAAGATGAACAAAGATGTGCGAGTGAGAGCAGCAATTAACCAAAAATTAACAGAAACTGCAGAAAGAAAATGCCTCTAAGAGTTGCTGAGAGCTAAATCAATTGAATGTGGCTGCAAGGATTAGTAGAAGGCACACTGTAAAGAGGTAATTAAAGAGAAAGGGTTAGAACAGTTACTGTGGATGACTCGGTGGCTGAAACCACACCAAAAGGCAGAGCCCTGGAGCCTGACAGTGGAAAGGAGCTTCTACAAAGGATAAGAGCATTCCTTGCTCAGCATGCCAGCCTTTACGAGTCAATTAGATTGTGTTTTATGATTTTATTTCTGAAAGTACAACTTGCCATAAATTGGAAATCTATTTCCCAATAGAATCCTTTTTTGTATGATGGTATATAGTTTTCAGTAATAAGGTATACATTGTGTTGTTTTCCCCCTAAATGTTATTTTAATAAATACCTCATAAGCTAAAGGAAAAAAAAGAAAGAAAAATGGAAATGTTTCTTTAACTGCACAGGACTAAAATACTGATCATCAGCATATGAATTGGGAGGTGGGGTGGTCAGACTTAAAGTGTTCCAAAGGTCCTTGTATTGTTTAAGACAAGAATAAAGGCATTGATTCATTTAGACTTTGGTAAGCAAACATGATAAAACTCCAAAAAAGCTATTAAAGAACAGACATAGAATAAAAAACAGAAATAGAACTTTCAAACCTTTGGCTAAATACCTCTAGAATGATTTAGAAAGTTGAGTCAGTAGTTAAAAATCTCCACACAAAAGAAAAACATAGTAAATGGTTTTATAGGTGAGTTCTGCCAAATTGAAGGAATAACAGATCATTCCAATCTTATACAATCTTTTTCAGAGAAGAGAAAATGGAGTACTACTCAAGTCAGTATAATCTTTTTTTTTTAAGATTTTATTTATTTATTTATTTTAGAGAGGGAAGGGAGGGAGAAAGAGAGAGAGAAACATGAATGTGCAGTTGCTGGGGGCCACGGCCTGCAACCCAGGCATGTGCCCTGACTGGGAATCGAACCTGCGATGCCTGGTTCGCAGCCCATGCTCAATCCACTGAGCTACACCAGCCAGGAAGTCAGTATAATCTTGATACCAAAACCAAAGGACTGTACAAAAATGGAATATTACAGACTAATCTCACTCATATGCAAGGATGTAAAAATCCTAAACAAAATAATAGGAAACCAGATCTAGTGATGTGTTAAAAATATGAATGTATATCTCATGACCAAATTGTACTTACCCCAATAATGCAAAGTAGTTTAACATTAGAAAGTCTAAAAATGTCAGATTAAAGAGAAAAACAATATGAAATCTATTCATGATTTATTTTCAATTTTACATTTTTATTTTTTTATTCTGGAGAGAAAAGAAGGAAGGGAGGGAGGGAGGGGGGAAGAGAGAGAGAGACATCAGCATAAGAAACACCAAATGGTTGACTCCCATATGGGTCCTGACTGGGGACTGAATCCGCAAGCCAGGCACATGCCCACAGGGGCAACAGAACACATGACCTTTTGGCTTACAGGACAACGCTCCAACCAACCAAGCCACCCTGGCCAGGGCCTATTCTTGATTTAAAACAAAAACAAAAACAAAAAAAAACCTCTTAGCAAACTAAGAAAAAGAGAGTTTCTTAAGCTGTTAGACGGTTACCAAAAGGGTCCAACCAAAAACATACTAAGCATAAAAAAAGAGTGTGAATTCACCTAGATTAAAATTAAGAATTTAAATTCATCCAAAGACATTACAAAGAAAGTGAAGACAAGGCAAAAACCAATGTTTACAATACATATACATCAAATTATAAGTGTTATAACATTTGTAACACTAATACAAATGTTATAACACTTATAATTTATAATTATATATAAGTATAATTTATAATATAACTTATAATTTTACAAACTATAAGTATTTGTATTAATAATATTTACAAATAAGTTAAAAATAAATTATTATATATATTTTAAAAAGGCAAAAGTCATGAATAGCAGTTTTACAGAAGAACAAACTTGAAGACTGAGAAAACATATAAAAGAGTTCACTTTCAGCCCTAGTCAGGCGGTTTATCTGGTTAGAGTGTCAAACCAATACACCAAGGTTGTGGGTTCCATCTCTGGTAAGGGCACATACAAGAATCAAGTAATAAATCCATAAATAAATGGAACAACAAATCGATGTTTCTGTCTCTCTCTCTTCCTCTAAAAAAATCAATAAATTTTAAAAAGTTTAATCTCATTATTTATTAGGAAAATACAAAGCAAGATCACAATGAGACATCAAATTCATCCACTAAACTAGGTAAAAATTAAGAATGTGGAATAAAGAGAACTCCTAAGAGTCTCATGACAGCTCTATTGACAAAGGTAGCTGGACACCTAGAGTAAAGAGAACTCTTAGATGCTGAAAGTGTAAACTGGTACAACCAACACACTATTTTGTAAAACTGAACATGTGCAAACCCACAGCCCAGCAATTTTGGTCTAGAGAAACTTCTGCTTCTGCTAAGAGGAGATGTGCAGAAGACTCTTCTTAGTGGGACTGTTTGTAATAGGAAATATTGAAAATGACACTAACTCCATCCATAATGGAACTGTGATATATATAAAAATAAATCTCAGAAACATGATATTGAGTGACAAAACAAGTTGTAGAAGGATGGCAACTAATTTTGCCTCACTGTTCCTCAGTTTTCTCATCTTAAATCAAGAAAAACAATACCCACCTCTATACAGCTGTTGGGAGAATTAAATTACTTATCAAGTGCTTACAACAATGCCTCAATTTAGTGTGTAAACATTCACTTACTGCCTATCTTCGGCACAGTACTCCTTACCTCAATTATACTTAACATCTCCCAGACTAAGACTGTGTTTTACCCTGTCCAGAGAAGAAACTTTCAATCTTCTACCAGGTTGGATACAGCAGAGATGGGCAGTCACCTATAACTATCACGAAGTTAAAGAGCATCTGGGAGCCTAACAGATTTTTATCATTCTTTCAACCTATTTTCCTGTTTTCAACCCCACCTTTATCATATCCAGAGGTTCTTAGTGCCTCCGATTCCTAACCTGTGTGTGTCTGTGTCTGTTTTTGTCTGTGAGAAAGAGCTTGAGAGAGAATGGTTTGCAGGGAAAATAGGCTTGCCCTTACCTTTCTCCCATGCCACTTTAGGACTTAGTTTTCTGGGATATGCAAAGTCAGTTACTGTTACAGATCAACAAAGGGGGGCCTGGGACAATATACTATTACCTGGAAGGAACCCCCCAGGTTCATTATGTCTGCTGCTAGAGGAAATACATCTCTCAATGCCAGAGATTCCTGAAAAGGAAAGGAAATGTTTATTTAATGCTGTACAGACTTAAAGTAGTGACCTAATATCTTCATCAAAATCCCAGAGTCTCTTAAAACACCCACAAACACACACAGTCCTTCCTTCCCGCTTTGCCCAGTCTGGGGTACCGTATGTCAGGAAAACAAATAGAAGTCTGCCGCTCAGGCAGCCCCCGGTTCTTCTCAGTAATCCCTCTCGGCTGGGAGGCCTCCCTCGGTTCCCGGCACCATCAGCTGTGTCGCTGGGATCTCTGCTAAAGCTGGGTGGTGGTTCCCCTTTCTAAAGCTGCGGGGGTCCCCACTCCAGCAAAGCCACAAGGTTCTCTCTCCACTGCCCCAGACACGTGGTCCTCCCGCACAATGGCTGAGGGAGTTTCCACTCCGCCTAAACCATGTGACTCTCCCCCTTTAATGGCTGCCGTGTCTGGGTTTAAATCCCTGCGCCAATCCTTCTCTACAGCCCCATTTCCGACTCCTCCTACAATCAGTTACACCTGCCAGCACTCATATCCTTCAGCTTTACTGAGCTGCCATTGTGGGTCTGGGCAGGCGTGGCCCCATGTCCTGGAGCCAATCTTCTCCAAGCTCCCACGCAGTCGCAGTCGTTGTAACTCAGGGAACTTGCTCCCCAGTTATGTTTTTTTTTGGGAGGGAAGTTACTTCCATTCCCCTGGCTCAGAGCAGGGCCACAGCTATTTAACATATCTATGCAACCAGTTAAAGGTTATAGATATGTTAAATGGCCACACCAGAGGTTAGCTGCAAAGCTGTTGCTATGCAAAACAGCTCTCAATGGCCCTGCTCCATTTGTCCCTACCCCCAACCCACACCTGTAGGTAGGGGGTGAGGACATCCTAATATTTTCTGGACACCTTGAGTTCTGGACCCCATTTCGAATCCCTATTTGGGGCCCCCCTCTTGGCTGCACCCTGTTACATTACCACTGGTCCATACATTTTTTTTTAATTGTTGTTCGAGTACAGTTTTCTGCCCTTTACCCCCATCCCAGCCCACCACCCTGATCCATAAAATTTTTAACCTCCAAAATTCATTCCTTTTTTCTCCTTTCCTTTGCTCTATGTCCTTATGAGTTTGCACTTAAAAAATTCATTTATTATTGTTTTTGTGGAGTTAGTGTTGGTAAAAGGGGGTGAGCAATTCGCCAGGTCTCACTCTTCACCACGAGACAGTAGAACAGTGTTAAGAACACATCCCCGGGCTGCCTTGGCTCCACCACTTCCAAGTAGGACGACCTTGTTAAACTACTCAAGCTCTCATCTTCTTCATTTCAGCATTTATAAATCAAAGGTAGTAGCATCTACTTCATTAATTTATGAGGGTTAAATAAATTAATATTTAAAAGACCTTAGAACTTTGCCCATAACACTGTAAATGCTTCATAAATATTAGCTAATATTATTTGATGAAATTCCCCAACGTGAAAATCAGAGAACAAAACAGACAGCAAACACAACTCAGAGGAAACAGAGACCAAGCAAAGGGGAACACAAACACAAGAAAACTTCCTCCACTAAACTGTATTTTATAATCTTAGAAAAATAAAAGAAGATAATGCATCCATTAAACAGGAGATTATAATAGGGAAAACTTAAACTAAAGGAAAATATTCAAATAGCAAAAATGTTACATTCATACATGAAAGTTACAGTTGAGAAAATTATCCTAGAAAGCAGAACAAAAAAATAGAGTTGAAAAAATAGAAGGGAAAATAAAAGAAAATTTAAAAAGCCATTCATTAGGTCCTACATCTGAACAACAGAAGATCCAACTCAAGAGAAAAAGGAGAAAAAAATGTAGAAGTTATCAAAAATCTAATACAAAAAAACTTTCTCAGAACTAAAGGGGTTTAGTTCCCAGAAAGGGAACAACTGCACAGTACACTGGGAGAAAAAAAAGAAAAAGAAAAAAACTCACATAAGAGCACTTCTTGGTAAAATTTCAAATTTTCAGGAAAAAAGAGATCTTAGAAGCTCCCAAAAGAACATTGAGCAAACTTTTTTGTTACTGATTCATTTGCCTGTTTTACGTGAGGGCAGGGACAATGTCCACCCTCCACACGGCTACATCCAGTACCAAATGCAGTGCCTGGAAAAGGGCAGGTGCATAGTATTTGCTGAACCAATATTGCATAATTTTTGGAAATACACAAATCCCTCCATATATTATCACAGGTGGCAAACACCAGGCCCTCAGGCCAAAAGCGGCCCTCCAACTTGTTTTGTCTGGCCCAGGACCTTGTTTCTACCCAGTGGCCACACCGAGCTCTCGCTTAACTGTTAAGGATTTTTTTTACAGTCCTAAAATTACATTCATACAGCCCTAAAATTACATTCAGCCCTTTGAAGGCAACCTCGAGGCTGATGTGGCCCCCGGTGACAATGAGAAGACACCCATTATATATCCTCGGAAATCCCTCATTATTTGTCATGGGTATTTTAGGGCTGATGAAGTCACTGTACTAATTGGATTGATGAATCCAAAAATGAATATATGTTTTTTTCAATTTTCATTATGCTTGCAAATAAGGTCCTCAAGGTTTGAAGTTGAAAAGTTCCAAATTTGAATCCTGGTCTGACTCACAAGACACGTGATCTAAGATCACTCTGACCCCTTCAACAAGAATTGACTGACCACCATCCCACTTTGAGACAGGGGTGCTTGCAGGGAAGGGGCCCTTTGGTGATAAGTACAAAATAGTCCTTTCCCTCCTGAGTTCATGACTGAATGGGGAGATGGGCAAGAAACAAGTTTACCACAACCTCCAGACGGGTCGTTCCCCACCCTCGTGAGCCCATTTCCCACACACCTTCAAAATATTGTTTCAAAGTGATCATCGGTTCAACTTTCTTCATGGTGGAGTCCTTCAGGGCTTACCCTGTGCCCTCAGGGTAAGCGGCTATTGAGTCCTGAGCTTTGCGGGACCTTCTTGCTGCAGCCATGCCACACCACGAGGAAGGACTGAGCAAGCACGACCTGGCTCCTCCCTCCATCCCTAATTTCACATCCTCAGGCCCACAGCAAGCTTGCATTCCTGCTTTCTCCAACCGCCTCCCCCGACTCTCCCATTCAATCGAGGTTTAATTGACAGTCAGTAAATTTCACATATTTAAAGAGTGCCATCTGATGAGTTTTGACATAAGTTACCCACATCAACCCATGACCAGAATCAAGATAATGAACATGTCCACCAACCTCAGAAGTTTCCTCCCATCTATTTGTAGTCCTGCTTCTTGTCCCTTTGCCCTCCCCCACTACTACCACTGACCTGCTTTGTCACCATGGATTAGATTTCATTTCCTAGTATTTTATAGAGCCAGAGTAAATTCTTTTTTCTTTTTCTTTTTTTGCACAAGGCCATTCAATTGTTGAAAAGATCGCCCCCCTTGGCACTTGTGTTGAAAATCAGTTAGCTATATTTGTATGGGTCTATTTCTGGACATTCTGTTCTGTTCCATATATCTATCCGTCTCTATTTTCATGCCCGTATTGCACGTTTTTTTTTTTAAGATTGTATTTATGTATTTTTAGAGAAAGGGGAAAGGAGAGGAAGAGAGGGAGAGGAAGCACCAATGTGTGGTTGTCTCTCCCAAGCCCTCTACTGAGGACCTGGCCCACAATCCAGGCATGTGCCCCAACTGGGAATCAAACCGGCAACCCTTTGGTTCCCAGGCTGGCACTCAGTCCACTGAGCCACATCAGCTGTTTTCTTTATCCCCTCACCCGAGGACATGCTTATTGATTTGAGAGAGGAGGAAAAGGAGGGAGAGAAACATCGATGCATCCATGTGAGAGAGAAACATTGATCGTTGAGCCCCAAGCGGAGACCTCTCCTCCACACACAACCAACTGAGCCACACTGGTCAGGGCTCCAGTTTGTGTGTTTATTAGCAACACTCGGTTCACTGCAGCTGTATAACCAAGACTTTCTCTTTTTTGTTGGCTTCTGTTTTTTGTTTGCTGCTCTCAGCTCCTATATTTTAGACCTGTTACAATTCCTTGCCACCTGGGCATCCCCAGCCATAAAGAAGAGTGAAAAAGGGAGACAGATGGACAAGATTTTAGAGTGAGTCTGCTGGCAGGACAGCCTTATATAACTTAATGTAATCACAAAATCGCATCCCATTACCTTTGGCATATTTTATTGGCCAGAAAAAAGTCCCTGGTCCTGTCCACACAAGGGGAGTGGATGCACAGAGGCATGAACACCAGGAGATGGGGATAATGGTGCCATCTTAGAATCTGTCGTCTACTGGTAGCCTAAGTTTGACAACTATGGTTTTTTCCAAAGTTGTTTTTGATTATTCTAGGTGATCTTCTGCATTTCCATATAAACTTCAGAACCAGCTATAAATTTCTACCAAAAAAGCCTGCTGGGGTTTTGATTGGGTTGGTATTAGATCTATAGATCAGTTTGGGTATGAATAACACCTTAACACTATTGAGTCTTCTGATCCATGATCCTAGTGTATTGTTCCATTTATGTTGGTTTTCTTCCATTTCTATCAGCAATGTTTTCTAGTTTTCAATATACAGGTCTTCAGGTCATTTTTCTAATGTATCTCTAAGCATTTTATATTTTTGATGAAATTTAAATGGGATTATTAAAAATTTTAATTTCACTCAAAAATGCTTCATCAGTTAACTGGGAAAAGTAGGAAACCAAGGTTATCCTGTGCTTACTATGACTAAGAAGCAAGCATGTTAAATAAAGAAGACTGTTAGCGCTCCCATTTGTCTTCTAAGCAAGTCCTCTTACCTAAGTCTTATCAGCAAGAAAGTTGTCATCACGCTCTTTATCCAACTATCTACTATCTATGCCTATTTTTCAGTTGGTTCTGAACTTGTGTAGGGAAGAGGGTATGATTTATTAACCCCCTAAAACCTCAACATCTTCATCTGACTGGTGAAATCTACTCATATTTCAAAACTCAGCTCAAGGCTTCCTGCCTTCACGACAATTTCCTGACATTCCCTCCCATGTGTCCCTGCTTGCACTTCCTGTGGTACATGAGGCAACGCTTAGCTGTTCTCCTTTGTCAATACAGCTTTTCCCCTTCCTCCTTCTCTTCTCTCTAAACATGTAAAGGTCTCAAAAGCATAAAGAAGAAACATAATGTTTTGTCTTACCAAATATCAGAACACACTGCCCTGGCCGGGTTGCTTAGTTGGTTAGAGGGTTGTCCTACATCTGCCAAGGTTGAAGAATTGATCCCCAGACAGGACACATACAAGAATCAACCAATTTTTGGGCTGGGTCCCCAGTTGGGGGCATGCGAGAGGCAATGGATTGATGTTTCTCTCACACATTGATGTTTCTCTCCCTTTCTTTCTCCCTCCCTTCCCCTGTCTCTAAAAATAAATAAAATCTTTAAAAAAAATCAACCAATCAATGCATACAGAAGTGGAACAGCAAATTGATGTCTCTCTCTCTCTCTCTATGTCATCTCTCTGTCTTTGTCTCTTTCTCTTTCTCCTTTCTTTCCTCTCTCTAAAATTAATTTTTTTAAAAAAGAACTATCAGAATATACTCTAAGGCCACTTAAATCAATAGGTAGAGGGAAGAATATTGACCATTGGAATAAAACAGGAATCCAAACACAAAACAAACAGATAAAGAAAAACCATCATTTATCTTTGTAGTCCTGATGCCTACGATGTCAGGCAGTCAGTAGGTATTCAGTAAATGCTTGCCCAGTGAATTATTATGATGACAAAATGGCATGATCGATCTCAGTCTTAAAAAAGATATTAGTTCATTAGGTAATAGTTAATGAAATAACAGAAAATATTAAGATTATAACGATATAAAATATGTGTACATTGAAAAGTAATATGTAAAATAAATTGCCATTGTGTTTGGTATCTTGTTAAAAAATTTAATCTCTACTGCATTTTTTCCATTACCATTTAGTCCCCTTATTTGGTCTTTGTTAACAAGAATTTTAAAACTCTTCTTCATTATTTTTTATGTCTGAATTGGTCCCCCGACCCACAAACACTGGGTTGGGGGTAGGGGGTTAATGTCGCATGAGACACTGAGACCCTGAAGACAGTTAAGTAAAGGCAGTTGGAGAAATCAGGATTAAACATGAGAAAAACCATGTCCAAATGCCAACCAAGTTCTGGAGTCAGTAACAAGGTCAAAGAAAGAGATCACAGAGACTGGAATTTAGAACAGGGTCACTGGAAGAACAAAGTGCGGGGTGGAGGGGAATTCAAGCATTGCTTTCTTGAATATCTGTGGGAAACTACAGATTTCATTTGTTTAACACACATTAAAAGTGCACCTACTTCTTGTCAGACGTGTGCTGGTTTTACCGAGATGAATAAGACAAAGTCCTGATTATAGCTGATAGGCTTAAGTGATTAATGCAAGTGAAAAGCTGTTGTTCCAGGAACTGGAACACGTGACCTATGTGAACCCAGAAGGTTGACACGCAGTTCAAGCTTTGGGCCCCAGGGGTCTGCAAGTGATGGTATCTGAGCCACGTGTTCCAGGGAGGGAACATCTGTGATGCAGATAAAGAATAGTTGAGGAGTAGATAAAGAAATACTAGGAAAATTGCAGGTGGACTGCAACCCTTATCTAATTAACCTTTTCCCAAACCCTTACCTACCCCTTTCTTCTCCTTATGAAAAGGTTGGCTTGAGATAAGATGTTAAGATGTTTTTTTGGGTACATAATCCCCTGTCTTCTCAGATTGCCAACATCTGAATAAAGTGCCTATAAAGATCCAATCTATCCTGGCTGGTGTGGCTCAGTGGATTGGGCAGCAGCCTGCAAACCAGAAGGTCACCGGTTTGATTCCCACTCAGGCACATGCCTGGGTTGTGAGCCCAGTCCCTGGTTGGGGGTGTGGGAGGGGCAACAGATTGATGTATCTCCCACATCGATGTTTCTCTCCCTCCCTATCTCCCTCCCTACCTGTCTCTCTAAAAATATATAAATAACCTCTTAAAAAAACATAAAACAGATCCAAGGACAGCATGAACACTGACTTTTCTGGTTTCAGTCCTAAGCAGGATGAATACAAAGATACCTAGGCCTATTACAGTGAAAGTGTTGAAAACCAAGAGAAGATACTAAAATCAGCCAGAGAAACATGATTAGTAAAGGGTTCTATGTCAGTAAAGGGTTCTCAGAGAAACAGAACCAATAGGATATACAGAGAGGGAGCTAAAAGGATATAGGATTGGCCTCGTGCAGTTACAAAAAGTCATACAATAGGCCATCTGTAAGCAAGAGAACCAGTTTGAGTCCAAAGTCTTAAAAACCAGGAGGCTGCTAATGTTAAGTCCTAGAGTCCGAAGCCCTGAGAATCAGGAGCTCTGATGTTTAAAGGATGTTGCAGCTCAAGAAGAGACAAAATTTGCCCTTCCATTGCCTTTTTGTTCTATCTGGACCTTTCATGGATTGGATGATGCCTGCCCACATTGGTGGGGGTAGATCTCTTAACTCAATCCACTGATTCAAATGCTAATCTCTTCCAGAAACACCTTCAAGACACACCCAGAATAATGTTTTTTCAGGGATCTATCCAGTCAAGGTGATACAAAATTAACCATCACTTCAAAGGAATTGATAGCCAAATTCCCAACAGAACAATGGAAGCTAAAAGACAATAGAATAACATCTTCACAGTTGAAAGAAAAAATACATCAAACTACACTAACTATTAAAATTGTCCTTTAAAAATTGAAGGACCTAGCCCTTGCTGGTGTAGCTCCATGGATTGAGTGCCAGCCTGTGGACCGAAGAGTTGGCAGTTTGGTTCCTGGCAAGGGCACATGCCTGGGTTGCGGGACGGGTCTCTGGTTGGGAGCACATAAGAGGAAGCTGATTGGTGTTTCTCTCACACATCAATGTTTCTTTCCCTTCTTTCTCCCTCTAAAAATAAATACATAAAATATTTTAAAAAGGGACACAATTCAAAAATGGGCAAACGACTAGAATAGATATTTCTCCAAAGAAGCTCTATAATGGCCAATGAGCACATGAAAAGATGGTCAACATCACTAATCATTAGGAAAATGCAAGCCAAAATCACAATGAGTCACCACTTCATACCCCTTAGGGTAGCTATTATTAAAAAACAGAAATCAACAAGAGTCCCCAGTGAGGATATTGAGAAGTTGGAACACTTGTGCACTGTCAATGGGAATGAAAAATGGTGCAGCCACTATGGAAAACAGTATAGTGGTTCCTCAAAAAATTAAACACAGAATTACCATATGATTCAGCAATTCCACTTCTGGGTTTATAGCCAAAATAATTGAAAGCAGAGTCTCAAAGAGATATGTGTCCATTCATGTTCATAGTAACATTATTCACAATAGCTGACTATTTATTAGAATGCTTTTCATCACTAGCTACACATGGATGGCTTCCAATCTCTCTGTAGTTCACATGCATCACTGTCAAATCATTTGTCATCTTCCTCCTTTCAATAAATCATGAATCTGCTTCTGTATTCATTGGCTCAGTGGCACTACTATGTACTCAGCTTCCCAAGTCAGAGAGCTGAGAGCTCTCCTAATGAGTCTGTCTCATTCCCCTCACTCTCCATATCCACTTTCATCAAGTTCTGCTTTTTCTACTTTCTGAATATCTCTTGTGTTTGTTTCTTCTCTCCAACTCAATTTCAAGCCTCCTCATCTTTTGCTTGGACTATTGTAATCAAACTCTTAACTTCCCTTCAGCAGAACTTCAGCTTCAGCCTCCCCATCACATTTGTGCCAGCATAACTAACACGGATCCGATGGTGCAATTCCCCCGTGTCGGCGGGATAAACTCGAAACTCCAAACAAGTCATGTTTGGGGGTTTTTCTTTCTTTCTGTGCCTTTGAACATGCTGAGAAAACCTGGAATACCTTCTTTCACCTTGTTCATTTATAAAACCCTTGCTCGTTCTTTACGAGCAGCTCTTCAGGAGTCACCACTTCCTCTAAGTGGCTTTCGTTGATGCCGTAGGCTGGGTTAGGAGTCTAAGTGGTCCATGTTACCATGTATACATGGTTTTGAAAAAGTAATTAACTAATTACTTTTAATAATTACTCATCTTTACAATGGCTATATCACTATCGACCTCAAAAGACTGTTGCTGGGGGTGAAAGATGTCAATATAAAGTGACTGGCGCATACCAGGTGCTCAGAAAATGTTGGTGTCGCTGATCCTCCCCAACCCGTGCCATAGTAAATTCTTTGAAGAGTTGTCTTTATTCGCCCGTGTTCCTAGCATCTAGGCCGAACTTGGCATGGGTTCATGATAAATGCTTGATACTGGATAAATATGGAAAGGGGGATTCTGTGCTGACGGAAAAAACAATTACTTGTAGTCAAGCTAGTGTACACAGGATTTGCTCCTTTGGTAAACTATAAATTCCCAGATGATAAAGGCCATAGTATGCAAATCTCTGTGTTATCCCTGCCATAACTTAACAAAAGGGCTTTGCTAGTGATAAGTATTTCTTTTAAGACATGAGATTGGATAGCCCCAGGGTGGGTGAGGAACTTGGGCAGCTCCTCGTCTAAAGTCAGCCTCATAAAGTGTGTGGCCACACTGCCCTCTGGAGACTGCAGATTTTTCTCGAAACAACACTTTAATAGATCTTCACAGTAAGAGCTGTACCCAGAACCCTGATGAATTTTGTAAAAGTTTTCATAGATGAAATGTTGTGGGAAGCTCTCCTAAAATTCCCAAATACAATTTCTAAAAATAAGGAGACCCAGGAGTTAAAAACACAAAGTTTTCCCATGTTATTCTTTCTCAAATTTCTTAAATTGAGGACATTGTTTTTAAAAAGCAACCATGTGTATTGCCATAACAGTATACTCCATATTTATTAGACAATTGACAAGAAAAACAACTTTTGGCACGTGAATGCCAATTTATTCTCTTTTGGACACATGAACACAAAATATCCCTGCAGGCCAAAAAAAAAAAATCGCAAAATTTAAACAACCATCATCTTATCTCAACATGGGGATACCACCCTCCCTTAGTTTAGAAAGTACCTCGTATTGCTAGAGATATACATCCAGTCCAAATGCAATAAAATACATTTTAAAACATTACAGGTCTAACAATATAGAAACAAAAATTACACCATTAGTCAAATGAACAAATGCAAACATTTTCAGTCACTAGACATAGAAAGAGCATGAATATGTCAATAGCAAGGGATAAGAAAATGATTAATCAATAACAAGATCTTCCCTTTAATTTTACAAGGAAAAATCCTTGGAGTTGAAGCCGTATTGATACAATGCCCTCAGCCTCCACTTTCTTAAAATGAAAGCAGAGTTACCTCCTTGCTATTGAGCAAGAAAATCTTACAGCACATCCGACAAAGGGTCGCTAGGGCAGGGTGGTGAGGGTGAGCCTCATTCAACAGCGGGGTACCGATTCCCACCAGAAGGGTAGGTAGTTGAGCCAGGTAGCTAAGCTCTGATATAGGCTGGGCACCAGGTTCTAAAACACAGACCATATAGAATATGTCTGCTTGTAAATCATCACCTTTGGAAGCAGCACATAGAATTTACAGTAAGAATGAGTATGTTCTGCCTGCCTCAACTAGCTGTGTGAAGCCAGCTGGTTCTCTTTATAAATTACTCAGGGTTTAACAGCTAACGACAAAACATAACCGGTTCAACATTTGGATCTTCACCCCTCTCTTAATGTCCCCGCACCTTGTCCCTAAATAGTTACTCTTTAGCATTGCTACATTTAAATCTTTCACACTACATGACAGTGCCTAAACAGGCTGCATTTAAAAAAACCAAGCATCCTAAACCTACTTCTAGTGAATGCACACCTCCCATTGATTGACACATGCATAACAATTCAGTCAGTCCAGAGGGTTAGAAATTCAAATTGTCAGGCCCAATTAAAACTACGCATTCAGACTTACTTGCAATGATACTGCTGCAACTCTGATTCTGCAGTGATTACTTTTTAAAGATTCACCCCTCAGCAAGTTTTTCCCCCCAATAATCCTAGTTCTTCCATATTTCTTTCCTTTCCTCCAAAACAACAGTGTTGCACCCTTAAAGGTGCTGTTTTCCTATAAAAATAGGCCTCCCGGCTTTTCCTCCACCACCACAGTCATTTGCCCCACTGTACTAGGAATGACTGAGGTCATACAAACTGTAGAGTTCAAGGTCGAGCATACAGCCCAACTGCAGGCAAGTGAATCAGGGCTTCCAGGCACTCTGCCTTGCTCCCTGCTCCATTCATGCCAGGAGATGGTGAGAAGTGACGCTTCTTCTGTGCGTTATGAACAAGCAAGCCCGAGGCACTCAAGTGCAGATGTGGTGCCCACTGGCCGGCTGGCCGGCCAGCCAGCCAGTCAGCCACCAAGAGTTCTTCACATCCTGGACTCAGTGAGTCCTCCTAAAAAAGCTTGTTTTTCCTCCTTGTGGGTGCAGGGTGGCCACGCTGAAGGGTATTTTCTGTGCTCTCCCTGAACAGGTGTGAATAAAAGCAGTAGCCAGCCCCTCACCAACATGTCCTGATTTGTAGTATCCAAGTGAGGTATTTGAAAAAAAGGAAAATCTTAAGAAATTAACATCTGCCATCTCTTCACTATGTTGTGCCTCAATTACAGAGCTTGCTTTCTTTCATCTCACTGTATGCAGAGAATAAGGATTTCTGCACCCATCTTAATGAGCTACAGAACTCGATATACATCATACCAAAACTCTCAGAGACCAGTCCCAGCAAACACTGGTGGCGCCGCGGATCCACAGCATATAGAAATGTAAACTTCAATGTATTTACAAGCTTGTTTAAAAGACTGAAGAAAAACAGGGCTTGATATTGCTGGGATTTTGAGAAGGCTAGTTTAAAAGATTTGGACCGGCTAATGACTTCAAGCAAACACCCTTCGCCATCAGATCCCATGATTCCAGACAGAGGGGGCAAATTCGGTTTACCACATTGCGTCTACGTCTTCTCCCAGCACCTTCCTCATCCATGTGGAGTGTGGCTCTGGGTCTCTCACCCACCTTTTCCAGCTCTCACTCCTGAGGTTCCAGGAGAGAGAACTACCAGTCAGTGAAATCTGGGCTGGGCAACACTGGCTGGAACCAGCAAGACTCTATGTAACTGTTGTCCATTCACAAAGTATTATCTATACTAAATACAAAATAGTTTTCTCCTATATTGTAACTGATGCTTGCTTTATATCAACTCCCTTTGTCTGGACAAGAAATGAATCCTGGCTCCCTGTGAACGGAATCCAGAATCTATTAAGAAAAGAAAAATCAACCTTTCTATGAAGTTTTACTTTACTAAAAGGAAGGAAACCTCACCAAGTACATTTCAGGTTGAAAGAGAAGCACATCTGCACTGTGAGTAAGTAACTGTGTAAGTAACCTTGATTCCCAGGAAAAGGTTTTAAATTCTGGTACATGTTTGCAAGTTGCAGCATCACTCAATGTACCTTAAGGACTGGCAATGCCTATCCAGTAAGGAAGCATCCTGGTTCTAGCTTATTTTAAAACAAAGTGACAGGACACCAACAGTGACTATAAAACAGATAAAAAAACCCACAATTCTTTAAAAAGGCATGGAAATATATGTCTTTTCTGACTGATTTCAGGAATTGCCAGATTATGATTTATAAGAAACAGCTGATAAAATCATACCAAAATTTCATCTAGAAAACTCATTGTCGGGGGTGGGGGAAACGGAGTGAGGGACCTTAAAAAATGTTTATTGCCAAAGTTAACTTTCTATGAGAAAAGTTTAAAAATCACTTAGATCTGATAAACCACACAGCAGCATAAAATGGGCACTTTTGAAAACTCTGAAAAATACTAAGAGCTAATTGTTTTCAAAGAGGGGGGAAACATGAGTACTTTTTACCACGCAGGGTTATCTGTCACTGCGACATGCATTACATCTGTTTGTGTTACACGTTCACAAGAGTTGACCAAATAAGAGAAATGCCTGTTTGAATCTCGAGCCAAATATAGTGCAATTGCCTGGCAGCCTGTACTTGCACCAGCACAAGACTGTAGAGATCATAAGATAAAGTAGTAAAACTAATAAAACTCTGTAAAACTTTCAAAAAATTAATGCTTGTTAAAGGCATATACAGTGGCAAAGTCAGAAATCTCCATTAAAAAATCTATGGACCCACATAATTAAATAGTTACACTAAACTGAAGTAGACTGTTTGGTTTTTCTCTTCAACTGATGCATACATCCCACTCAATGAATACAGAAAAAAAGGAACAATCTTCTCTTATAAGACTAGAGGGATGCAGTGAACACCACAGCTAGCAAAATATTCCATAGAAACCTTTCTTGTAAAGTCCTTTAGAAAGTTCAGGCTGTTTAGCCTTTGCATGTTGAGGTAAAAATTCAGTCCAGTGCATCAGAAAAGACAATCTATGAACATCTACTACTTTTAAAAAATGGCTCAATTTTGTTGATGCATCAGACAGCGCTGCAAAGTATTAATTCAGTGCAACTATTCCGAGCTGCTGGTAGAAGATAAACTGAAGTCAACTTGGCTCTCTCTAGAGGCGGTAGGCATTTGAAACATTTTGAGGTTGCGTGGGGTGCCACACTGGTGGAGTTCTTCTGAGACTCTCAGGCAAAATACATTGTGTGCTGGGTATCATGGTGGATCTGCACCGCTTTAGCCAAGGCCTGAGGATCTCGGCCATTGCTCTGTCCTGACACATGACTGCCTTCTGCACTGTAAAGAGAATAAAGCAAAATAAAAAAATAAAAAAAAACCAGATGTAACAAAAGACCATGTCAAACTTCACGTTTCCAATAGCATGAATAGTACTGGATTCAAGACCTTAGGCTCCAGCTGTGGTTTCTTAAATATTCGTAATGTCTCTCTACACATCCGTTTGTTGAACTGAAAAATGCAATACCACTTATTTGTTGTAATACTCAAATATCTGCACAGACCCAAATCCTTAACAGTGACTCCATAAGGACTCCTATTGGCCGTTATGCCTGGTTAATGCCTACTGGCCTTTAGGCTTTAGTTAAATGTCATTTCCCCCAAGAAATCTTCCCTGACTCCAAAGTTCAGGCCAGAGCCACCTGGAACATACTTCCACAGAACACTCTACTTTTCCTCCACTTGAAAGAAACACAAGTAAAATTAAATTATTAATTGGGTATTATTTATTTCTTCTCTGGGACATAAACTCCAAGAAAGCAGGAACTTTGTTTTACTCACCACAACATCTCTACAGTCTGGCACGTAGTGCAGTCTCAACAAACATTTGTGGAATGAATGAATGGATTTATGTGTCTAGCATGGGACTGCAACATAGTAGATACTCAGCAAATGCTGTCATGCAACCAGTTCCTTCTTGTCTTCCCCTCACTAGCTATATGACATTAGACAAGTAACCACTCCTGTGAACTTTGGTCTTTTAGGGTAACAATAACAACTTATGAACAAACTTCTTAAGGGTACCAAGTGCTATAAAAGGGTTGGTAAAATTTTTAAAAATATATATATTTTATTGATTATGTTATTACAGTGTCCCATTTCCCCCCCTTTATTCCCCTCCACCCTGCACACTCCCTCCCACCCACATTTCCCGCTTTTAGTTCATGTCCATGGGTCATGCATATAAGTTCTTTGGCTTCTACATTTCCCATACTATTCTTAATTGACCCCCTGTCTATTTTCTACCTACCATCTATGCTTCTTATTCTCTGTACCTTTACCACCCCGCCCCATCCCACTTCCCTGTCAATAACCCTCCATGTAATCTTCATTTCTGTGGGTCTCTTCCTGTTCCAGTTGTTTGCTTAGTTTGCTTTTGGTTTTGTTTTAGGTATGGTTGTTAACAACTGTGAGTTTGCTGTCATTTTACTGTACATGTTTTTATCTTTTTTTTCCTAGATAAGTCCCTTTAACATTCATATAATAAGGGCTTGGTGATAATGAACTCCTTTAACTTGACCTTATCTGAGAAGCACTTTATCTGCCCTTCCATTCCCAATGAAAGCTTTGCTGGATAGAGCAATCTGGGATGTAGGTCCTTGCCTTTCATGACTTGGAATACTTCTTTCCAGTCCCTTCTTGCCTGTAAGGTCTCTTGAGAAATCAGCTGACAGTCTGATGGGAACTCCTTTGTAGGTTACTGTCTCCTTATCTCTTGCTGCTTCTAGGATTCTCTCCTTCATTTTAATCTTGGCTAATGTAATTATGATGTGCCTTGGTGTGTTCCTTCTTGGGTCCAGCTTCTTTGGGACTCTCTGAGCTTCCTGGACTTCCTGAAAGTCTATTTCCTTTGCCAAATTAGGGAAGTTCTCCTTTATTATTTGTTCAAATAATTTTTCCACTTGTTGCTCTTACTCTTCTCCTTCTGGTACCCCTATAATCTGGATGTTGGGACGTTTAAAGATGTCCTGGAGGTTCTTAAGCCTCTCCTCATTTGTTTTGAATTCTTATTTCTTCATTTTTTTTTTCTGGTTGTATGTTTTTTCCTTCCTTCTGGTTCACTCCACTGATGTGAGACCCAGCTTTCATTCCATGACTCTTGGTTCCCTGTGCATTTTCCTTTATTTCACTTAGTGTAGCCTTCATTTTTCCATCTAATTTGCAACCAAAATCGACCAATGCTGTGAGCATCCTGATCACCAGTGCTTTGAACTGTGCATCTGATAGGTTGGCTATCTCTCAGTTGCTTAAAAGTACTGATTGAGAGGCTTTCAGTTGTGTTTCAGCCATCTTTTTTCCCCCTTTGGTCTGGTGGCACCTGTTACATATGAGGGGTGGAGCCTTAGGTGTTCACCAGGGTGGGGCACCTCAGTCCCTGGGTTGTGATGCTGTATGTGGGGGCAGGGTCCGAGAGGAAACAATGGCGTTTGCTCTGCTCTCCATCAACCTCAGTCCCTTCCACTGCTTCCCCCGAGCAAACTGGGCCCCTCTGGTGTCAATTCCCGTGTGGGTGGGCTTGTGCACCTTGTGGAACTTTCCAAGGACCTCTCCTGTGAGGCTGAGTCTCTCCCTGTGCCTCAACCCCCACAGGTGTCTTCAGTCAGTGTCCCGAGGCTCTATTTCCCAGCGCTGGGTTCCTGGGTTGCACGCAGTGCCTTGCTTCACAATTGCCGCCTCGCTGGGTCTTCTGGTTGCCACCCCTCGGCTGAGTTCTGCCAGCTGCTGCTTGCACACTCAGTGTTCGCCCGCTGCAGTCTTGCGCACCCCGGATGCCTTATGCCCCCAGTCCCAATGCTCTCTGCTCTCCACTCCGCAACCTGTGACCAGCTGCCTGATTCCACCCCTCCTACGGGTCTGGATGAATGTGTCTATTTTAACTTCTTGGTTGTCCGACTTCCATACAGTTCAATTTTCTGTCAGTTCTGGTTGTTATGCTGCTTCTAAATTGTTGTTGTCCCTATCCTGGTTGTGAGAGGAGGCAGTGTGTCTACCTATGCCTCCATCTCGGCCAGAAGTCTTGATCTGTTCTTTCATTTGGGCTATTTTTTTCCTTGGTACACCTGCTACATATAAGGGGTGGAGCCTTGGGTGTTCACCAGGGCGGGCCAATGCACGTTGCAGGGTTGTGACGCTCTAAGTGGGGAAGGGGTCGAGAAAGAACAATGGCACTTGCTCCACTCTCTGCCAGTTTTCAGTCACTTCTGCCACTTCCCCTGAGCAAACTGGGCCGCTCTGGTGCCAATTCCCATGTGGGTGGGCTTGTGCACCTTCTAGGACCCTGTGGGTCTCTCGAACAAACTCTCCTGTGAGGCTGAGAGTCTCTCCCACTGCCACCTCAACCCCCACAGGAGTTTTCAATTGGTGTTTTGAGACTTTATTTCCTTGTGCTGGGGCCCTGGGTTGCGAGGTCTCTCTTGCTCCCCAGGTGTTCCTCCCAGTTTATCTGCATGTGAATATGGGACTGCCCGCTCCACCAGCTGCAGCCTTGCGGGTCCGTCAGCTGCTGTCTTGACCGCCTCGCCCCACAGTCCGCCTCTGCACTGGGTCCTCCACCACCACCTTGCTGCCAGTCCTCTCCAACCGGCCGCTGTCTCCGCCCCTCCTGCCAGTCTGGATGGATGCTTCTTCTTTAACTCCTTGGTTGTCGGACTTCCACACAGTTCGATTTCTGTCAGTTCTGGTTGTTTTTTGTTGTTAAATTATTGGTGTCCTTCTTTGGTTGTGCGAAGAGGCACAGTGTGTCTGCCTATGCCTCCATCTTGGCCAGAAGTCTGGACTTGGTAAATTGTAAGTCACCATCCCTCCCTCTCTAGCTTCTCTCACCCACTCACACCCAATTAACTCTTAAGTACTATCTATTTTATCCCAGGAATAGCTTTTTACATTTAACAAAGACAATCTTGCTCTAACATACTTTTCTAACTTTATGCCTGCTGGTCGCTTTTCATATGTTCCAGCCACAGAAAACTTGTTATTGTCCAAACATGTCACTCGTGTTCTCTTCTTTGTGTCCATTGTTCCCTCTGCCTGGAAAATCCTTTTATCTTCCTTGCAGAGCCAAATCTTTCCCAGCCAGCTATGAAATCTCAAACAGCCTTTCCCCTGATGTCCCTTTGCACGCTCACCTATCCTGCTTTGAGTTAATTGTCAGTTCTATTCTTCCAGTGCCATCTCCCATAGTGAAACAACAACCCAGGAAACATGTCTTCTTCGTCTTAGTAATTTTAGTACTTAGGGCCGTGCTGGGCACAAAGTCAGCATCTAACAAGTGTGTTGAATGAATGAATGTATATTACAGAAAGGAAGGTACAAAGTCACAGCTGGGCACTTTCCATAATAGTGTGTTTCCAACCCTTACAGAAATAGATCTGCAGTGGAATGTCTACTATTTAACAGTATTTAACAGCTGAATTGAGACTTGGGGAAGAGCCCAGAAACTGCTATACTTCACAGATGGTCATTTGGAAAAGAAAATGACTGCAGAGAGCTTGTTTAGTTATTTAATAGTAGCTCAGTCTGATTCTCTTGAGATCCCTGTTTGGGGGTGAGAATGGTAGGGCACACCTCCTCTCCCACACACACACCCAGGTTCACTCTAGTGCATTCTCCCAGACTGCACTGAAAGCCAAGTGAACAGGTCAAGACTTTCACTTGTATGCACTGGAATCCACAGGCCTGTGAGTGACTCTGTTGATCGGGGTCAAGGCACTGTGCTGGTCACCCTCTGAGGCTGCTCACGACCAGAGCTAAACTAAAATGCACTTGGCTCTATGGGGAAACCACAGGCAACTGCAAATCAGACTGCTTCCCTTGGGCAGGCTTTAGACACACCATACAAGTAAGTATAAATAGGCCCAAGCACTTCTTAGACCAAAAGTCACCTTATAAACTCTCAAAGGCACATGCAATTTTAGTCACTGCTTGCAACTGAAACTGTAAAAAAGTAACTCTTTCAAAAAGTTTTCTGTAGCAGCTCATTTTTTTTAACATCCTGCTTCACATAGAGATTTTCCTGTGCCTGAGAAACTTGCCTGTCATGATCTTTATCTACCAGGTGATACCTTGCTCTGAATGCTACAAGCCGGGCATAATATGCAGGGGCTGGAATAGAGACTGAGCGTGTACACCGCACATAGGTGTGACACAGCTGGTAAGTCAGTAGCTGGAGCTCATCTGCGGTGAAGCAGTTGTCATCCCACAAGACCTGGTAATGTGAAGGACGGCTGGTTCCCTGGAGAGAGAGTTTTATGATTAATATATTTCTGACACGGGCTGACTACCAGAGAGAAGGACTGAAATCTACTCCTTACACTCGGAAGTATCCTTGCCTGGCACACTTACCAACAGATACCTAGACCAAAAGATAACAGTTCTAGGACACAAGCATTAACTAAGTTATGCACATCCCAGTGTATAATAACAAGCCCATTCAAGTTAGTTGCTGAATTTGCAAGCATCTCCCTATCAAGTCAAAGATCTGGACCAGCTTCCAAATTACCTGAATTCCTGCATGACTACAGAGGTAAAAGTCAAACTCAGATGGATGTGTGATGGTGCTATCCACGGTGGTGCCTGCTGGTACATTGCCACTTTTACCCACCTACCAAAAAAAAAAAAAAGAGTGTAATTAGTCACCAGTGTGTCAAGTGAGCTCAGACCATTTCTCTTTTATGTTAATTGGTAACAAGTTAGTAAGCTGCTCCAGTAAACCAGTTCAATTCAAGATGTTGAACTTTCTATAACTTTCCCTTAGCCTAAGCATTTCATCCTTAAGTACTTTCTCAAACACTACTACATGGTTTCTCTAGGGAAATCCAGACAAAGAATTATTCTACCAGTGCCTTTGGGCTAAATTTTTGTACTCTATTTACAGGTGAAACATTGGTCTGTTCACAGAAAGAAAAAAGACATTTGAGAAACTTCCTGAGAAAAATCACCTTTAACCCTTACTTAGAATTTAAAAAAACCTTGCAATAAAAGTGAAGATGAAGAAATCTCTGAACTGGTCCAACAAAGTTAATATTTTCAGGGAATCAACAACCACAAAAAAAGACACTGGCATATGCGTTCTCAGGAAGAGTGCACAGCAATGTGAATCGGGAAACCAGAGTTGAAGCTCTCAGTCTCACCTTGCAACTGTGTACACTGAACAAAGGGTAATAGCTTTGGGCCACAATCTCATCAGCTACAAAATTAGGCAATGATCTCTTACACTTAAAGAGTTCTAAAGTTCTTCTGTGGCTGAAACTCTAAAATCAAACTTTTAAAAAAGTAGAAGGAGACCTTCAGATAGGCATTTATAAGGAAAGAAATTAAATCTTGCTATTTGGTCAATTTTCATCCTTTTCACCCCTGCTGCACAGCAGGTTCCATATGAGGAATTTTATTTAGCACCTAGGCATAAATTTGATGGGAGTTTATCTGGTTCCATTCTACCTGTTGTTACTTTTAGCTGAGGACCATATACCAATGCATACAAGAACATCTATGAGTATAGAAAAGTCTCACTCCATCAAATTCAGGTGTGAACTTGAGTTCCTAGCAGAACAAGAGGAGATGTAACTGAGTTAAAAATCGTTCTAGCACTCTTTCCCAAAATGTGTTCTTTAGGAATATTAGTCCTGCAGGATGTATTTGGGTGTTTTATGGTCAAACGAATTTGTGAAATACTGAGTTAACCCACATTTTAAAAGGCTTTTCCATTATATGGCTTCTCAGAACCTTTATTTAATAAGATGTAATTTTAAAGAGGGAGATGGAGTATATAGCATTTCCCAAATTTATTGGACCACAGAATCTCTTCTTTTTAAAATCTCTTAGAATCTACAAATGAGAACCTGAAGAGATGATGCCCTGGGAAAAAGGGGATCCAGGCATGTTCCATTCAATAATTATCACTTGAGCACCCACATGCAGGGCTGTGCAGGTGTTGGGGAAGAGAGACAGAGGCACAGAGAGAACTAAAGAACATGCCTTCCTGTTTTTCATGGAAACTATATACAATGAACTGCAAAGAAATGTGATCGGGGCATTATGGAAGGCACTGGGAAAACCTGGAGGGAGGAAATCGTGGAGTCATACCTTAAATGCAGCGGTTGAAAGGAGGAGGATGGGATAAAAACAGGAAACTCTCCAAATATCCCCTCAAAATAGGAATAGATAAGTAAAGTGTGGTTCATCCATACCACGAAACACTACTCAGCAATAGAAAGGAACAAACTACTGATACATACAAAAACTTGGATGAACCTCAAGTGCATTATGCTAAGTAAAAGAAGCCAGACTCAAAAGCTGTGGGAATCCATTTCTATGGTATTCTGGAAAAAACAAAACTCTAGGGAGAGAATCCATACCAGCGGTCGCCAGGGGCTGTAGGTAAGGGGAAGGACTGAGAATGAAAGGGCACAAAAGAATCTGAGGGTGCGACTGCTCTGCGTCTTTACTGAGGTGATGGCTCCTCAACTACATGCATTTGTCAAAACTTGCACAACAGTACACTCAAAAGGGCAAATTTTACTGTATTTGTATTATACTTTAATTTTTTTGAAATGGAAAACATAAGGGAGGTGGGATGGATGTGGTCATTCCAGGGATAAAAATGCACAAATTACATGGGGAACAGAAGGTCTACGAGGGCATGGTGAAAGATGACACCAAAGTGTTACGTTCTGACTACTGGGGACAACGCTGAAAAGCACAGGAAAGCATTCGGTAGGCAGTGGGGACATGCGCAGAGTTCTGACCAGTGGAGTGGCGGAGTATGATCTGTACCATAAAAACCTAGCCTTGAGAGCAGACAGAGGGTGCATTTTTGGAGGGATGGAGACAGGGAGACCCCTGGGAGTCTCCTGCAAAACAGAGGACTTCTGCCGAGGGTACAGGGAGCACACAGGAGGAAGCACTGAGACCAGAGATTTCAGGGCAGAACAGAAGACTCTTCGACCAACTGGATTTGGGGGGACAGGAAAGGAGGAGAAGAATTTAAAGACAATTCTGAAATTTCTAGCTTGGCTCACTTAATATACAGTAATGCCAAGTACCAGAAGAAAAAGAAGATGGGGGAGGAACAGGTTTTGGATGAGGATAACACAGCAAGTAAAAGGTTTAGACGTGTTTTGCTTGAAACGCCTATGGCAGATTGTATCATGCATGCCAAGTATCCTGTGCCCCTCCCTAGAGGAGGATTATACTTCCCCACCCAATTAACTCAGGAGTGGCCATGTCACTTGCGTTGGCAGATAAAATGTGACCTGAAATGTGTTACTTCTGGGCAGAAGCTTGAAGAGCCAGCACATGGCTTGTCCTGTATCTTTTTTCCCCACTGCGACAATGACTGGCCATATTCCAGATAGATGTTTCTCTGTCAGCCTAGGTTCTAAAGGGAGGACAGCAGGGTCACAGCTGCTGCAGACAGTCACAGTGAATGTGTAATGTGAGCAAGAAATAAATCTTTGTAAGCCACTCTGACTTTCGTGCACAGCCTAGCCTCTCTTGACTGATACAACGCCTGCAGAGCAAATAAGGAAAGTCGTCTGGGAGATGTTTGGAAGTGCAAGTTCGGAGCTGCGTAGGAAAGTTTGGAGCTGGAAATAGAGATTTAGGGAACTATGGGCAAATGAGTGAATCCAGAGAAGCGAGTGAGATGAAAGGGAGTTGAAGTCGAGAAGAAAACAATGGGGGAAGTGGCAGGAAACACCACAGAGGAGGAGGAAGAGTTGAAGAAAGCCTGATGACGGAGGTGGGTGGTGAACCTGGGTGGTCACATTGCTGAGGACAGAGGAGGCTATATAGTCAGTGCGGCAAAGGGGGCAGCGAGAAGCTGAAAAGGCGTCGCTGGATTCCGAATGGGGCAGTCGTTAAGAGAGCCACCTTACTGGGGTCATTGCAGTCAAAGTCAGGCTACAGAGAACTACATGCAGTAGGACGTGAGAAGGTACAGAGAGAAAGTCAAGTCATTTCCTTCCTAAAGTCTGGTCAGGAAAGGAAGGGAAGATAAGGTGGCAGGTAGACGGAGAGAGAAGCAGAGGGTAGAGAAGCTTATTTGGGAGACTAAGAGTTGAGAAACTTTACAGGGCGAGGACACGGAGGCCGACTAATGGGAAAGACGGAAATTTTGGAAAATAAAGGGTGATTAATGCAGTGAGGTGCTAGAGAAGGCAAAAAGCAGGAGGAACAAAGGCACAAGTAGGGGGAAAAAAGCTTAGGTGGAGAGATTAGCCTCTGAGGCGTGAGGAAGGAGATAAGAAACATAAGATTTAACTAAACTGGAAAGTAGAGGAAAGGATGCCAAGAAAATTCCTGCCTGTCTAGATTGTTTTCTGAGGGAAATAGAAGGTTGTTCTACTGTTGGCAATGTAAATTGTTGGCAAGGAAGGCATCATGAATAGGGCTGGAGGGCTGAGGAAAGTACAAAGATTTGGAACAGATGCAGCAGGGAATAAAATAAATAAAAAGACTGCAATCTCAAAGACTTGGTTGAGATTGGTTATTATGAATTTGTAATACAGGTCATTATTAAATAAGTAACTTTTTTCTTTGAAGATTTTATTTATTTATTTTTAGGCAGAGGGATGGGAGGGAGAAAGACAGGGAGAGACACATGAATGTGTGGTTGCCTCTCACGTGCCCCCCTGCTGGGGACCTGGCCCACGACCCAGGCATGTGCCCTGACTGGGAATCAAACTGGTGACCCTTAGGTTTGCAGGCCAGCACTCAATCCACTGAGCCACACAAGCCAGGGCACTAGTAGCTTTTCTTCTTCAGCAATCTCCATCAGCCTCAGAGTAAAACCAAAGGAAATGGGCAAGTGGACTGGTTCAGAGCTGGAGATCAGCAGGAGGCATGTTCAGAGAACTGAAGCTGTGGATGTGTGAGGGATGCCAAGTAGACCAAGGACTGGGACCGTCAGTCTTGAAAGGTTAGGAGAGACACAGCATAGGAAAGAGCAAAACTGTGAGGTAGCTTGGGGTTTCAGAAAGATAACCCAGGCCCAAAAGCTACGTGAAGAGCAAGCTGACAGAGGGATGGAAAGGCAATAGTGCACTTAAGGAGGGGGTGGCAGGATGTTCTGTGCCCAGAGCTTGTGCAAGAGTTCAGAGAATTTGTTTGCAGCGGAGTCTAAGAAGTACTACTGAGTCAGTGTTCGGGCCATTTAGAGGACAGTACTTTGAATCTGAGCCGACTGGTGGACCTGGAGCCCCAAGGAGAAAACCCCAAGATCTCTATTCTGAAATGATTTAGAAAACAGAAACAGCTCAGACTGGGAGTAGAGGCAAAAACTAAGGGCATACTAGAAAATAGTGGGAGTGACCCACAAGATCACATGGTTAGACAACAGAGAGAACTGGTCTCCCTGGGGGTGGATCAGGGAGGGCCTGGAAAACATGAAGTAATGCCATAAAAATATCATAAAAGCAAAGTCATCCACTGCGGCATGCTCACCTGGTTTACACATAAATGTAAGATTATAAATAGACACATTACACAAAATGCCTCTTATCAAGTGCTGGGAACTTTACCACAGATTAACATTCATGTATTCATCTAATCCTTACAACAACCTTGCGATGTAGGTATTGTTCTTAATACATTTTACATTTGAGAACATTATGGCTTAGAGAAGTTAAGCAACCTGCCCATGGTTAGTAAGTGTGACATCATAAGTGTTCAAAGTTTGCACCCTGAGAATCCCCTGCACTGATATGAAATCATTCAGGAGATAAATTCTTCTTTGTACCCTAGACCTGTGCCTAAGGCACTGGCAGCAAAAAGGAGCAAGTGGCAATAAAGTCCAAGCAGATAACTGAGCCCTTGAAGGTTGCCTGTATCACCCTAGCGGACCTGGCATGTTTTTCTGACCTCCCTCCTAAAAACTTTAGAAATGAGACAACTATTCAGTCTTGAAACCTGTGTCCTTCAGAATTAGTCACCTAAGATTAATTGTAATTGGTTTAGTTACTGAATTATTATTAGGCACTTCTGCTTTTAGGGAAAAAAAAATTATATATATGGCCACTCAAAAAATACACTTACTTGTATCAAATAATGAAGCTTATCCTCTATTTCCTTACCCTTTCTGTTTTATCTGCACAGAAGAGTCGTGTGTGATGTCTTTTCTGCACCACAATGTAGGTTATTCCTGGCCGGTAATCTTCCTCCAAGCTAATACATGCCTTTCGAATTGCTATTAGTTCTGGCCAAGCTACCTAGGAGTTACAAATGGAATGACATTTAATTGAGAACTCACGTAGATCTCTCAGATCTAATTTACCCGGAGTGGCTGATGAAAGGAGGCTCGGTCAGACAGCCAGAAGCCCTGAAAGGCAACTATGGGACAACGAGAGTACCTGTTTCATCTGTCCCTCGGACACCCCTCCACGGTAATAGATGATCCGTGTGGGTTTGAAGCGTGTGGATTTGTAGAACTGGATCAGCAGCTCTCGAACCATGTTAGTAAGGTCCTGGATTACTTCCTGACTATACAGGAGTTCCTGGGAGATCTCCTGGCGGGAAGTCTGCACCCGAACGGTTGCACAGTACCGGCTGGGGTGGCCATCCATGCTGCCAACGACAGCAGCAATGGAAGGTTTCTTCCCGTCCCCTGCAGGGGGGTGCGTGACATCCGCTCCCAGGAAGATGACGGGCTGCTGGAACACCGATGGCCTGCTCAGATTTAAAAAGATATTGCCACTCAGATACACAGATGAAAATGTTTGGGTTTGGCAAGCTTACCAGATACAATCACAGCTATAATCTTATAAAAGAATAAAGACTTGTGCCCCGTGGGAGAGGACCCTAAGGCCCACTGTGTTTCTGTGCCACCCAGTATGGTGAGTCTGAATTGATTGCAGAAATCAACATGGTTCTTCTGTAACAGTAGGAAGGGAAGAATTAAAAACGAGGACCCAACTCAAATTTAATGAAATCTCTATGTGTAAAGGGAAAATTTTCTCTGAACAGGCTTTCTTGGGATCCTGGAATTTTTCTTTTCTTCTTTCTTTAATCCTCACTTGAGGATATACTTATTGGCTTTAGAGAGAGGGGAAGGGAAGGAGAGAAACACTGATGGAGAGAGAAGCAGACCGGCTGCCTCTCATATGTGCCCCAACCAGGGAATGAACCCACAGTCTAGGTATGTGCCCTGACCAGGAATCGAACCCGTGACTTTCGGTTTATGGGACGACACTCCAACGAACTAAACCATAGCAACCAGGGCAGGATCCTGAGATTTCTTACAATGGATACAGAACTGCAGAATGTATATGGAACTGGGATAAAACCCCCAATTATTTTTAGGATGTGAGACCTAGGAAAGAGAATCAAGTCTATCTCCTTCCCTATTTATTGTTACTTACAGTACTTATCACTTACCCTACACACTTTATTTATTTATTTTCTTTATTGTGCACACATACACACACGAATGTAAGCTCCACATTCTGCTGTATCCCTTGAGCCCAGAACTCTACCTAGCTCACAGTTGATACTCAATAAATATTTGTTGAAAGAATGAATTTATTTATTTGGCCCTGATTTTTCTATCCAGGGAATCAGGGAAAAAATACCATGCATGCTTCTCTGGTAAATTCTTAAAAGTAGGATTCTTAAAGAATAATCTAGGAGGCATCCCAAATTAGAAAATCTCATGTAAAGGTACTAAAGATGTAATGGGCACTAAAGAACAGGTACCTCCATGAGGGCAGAGGCTATATTGTATTTCTTTTTTTTATTGATTTTAAGTGATAATGGGGTTATTACCTACTGGGAGGAGCCCTAAGAAAGCTTGATAAAGTTCTGGAAATGTTCTATATCTTAACCTGGATGGTACTTACAGGAGTGTGCATGTACATAAGAAAAAGCAATCAGGGCTTCTAGTCAAGATGGTAGGGTAGGTAAACATGGCACTCACACCCTTCCACAACCACATCAAAATTACAACTAAACTAGAGAACAACCATCATTAAGAACCACCTATAATTCAGTTTAATGGAAGTTCTACAACTAAGGATATAAGAAAAAGCTGCCTCAAGACTGGTAGGAGGACAGAGATGAGGAAAGAGCTGGTCCTACATCCACATGTGGTGGATAACAGCCAGGAGGGATATCTCAGCTGTGGAGGTTCACCCCTGGGGAATACCAAACTCCCAAGCCCAGGATTCCAGTGCCAGGAAGAGAAGTTCCCATAATTTCTGGCTATAAGAACCAGCAGGGATTGTTGCTGAGTAAGGTTAAGGGTTTCTGGAGTCCCAGGCAATTCCTCTTAAAGGGCCCAAACACAAATTTACTCAGACTTATTCCTCCAACTTCCACCACTGGGGAAGCAGCTCAAAAGGAACCAGGGACATATGGGGAGGAACTGAATTGTTTGGCATCAGAGTGAGACTTGGAGGGGCACCTTTCTCCCAGATAGAAGTACTAGCAGAGACCATTGTTCCTTTCCTGAGCCCTTCCCCCACAGAGCTGGCAGCCTGGTGCCATAACTGAATCTCCATCAACCTGGCTCATACTGTTTGCCCCACCTTGGTGATTCCCTGAGATCTCACCCCACCCAACTTGGATCACTTTGTAGTTCATGCCAGGTGGTCCTAGACAGGACACAGGTGGTGGCTGACCTTGGACTGAACTTTCTTGGAGGTCCCAGAGCCAGCATACCCAGTGGACAGCTTCAGACTACGTCAAAGCACCAAAAAACCTCCTCCACAGGGACACACTCAGGAGGCAGATTCAATGGGCACCAGAGCCCTGCTGAAGTGAGTCCTGCTCCATGGGGTGGGCCCCTGCACAGCCAATTCTCTGTGGTGGCTGAAACCAGTCCTTGTAGGTGATGTGCCTGGGGCTAAATCCATCCCATTGATGTTCCATCAGCAATCAAAGCTCCACTACAACAGGAGAGTGTACACAGCCCACATGGTGGGGGTGTGGGGTGGTACATCTGGAGGGCCCGCTTGGGTGAACAGCGAGGCAGTACCAATGGACCCCACAAGACACCTATTACGTTAGGCCACTCTACCAAGCCCAGGAGATGTAGAAGCTCTACCTTGAAACAAATACAGGGAGGCTGCCAAAATAAGGAGGCAAAGTAATATGAAAGAACAGAACAAAATTCCAGAAAAAGAACTAAACAAAATGGAGATCAGTAATCTACCAGATGCAGAGTTTAGAGCACTGGTTATAAGGATGCTAAGGGAACTCAGTGAGAACTTCAAGAGAATAAAAAAGGACATGGAAACCATAAAAAATAACCAGTTAGAAATGAGGGTACACTAACAGAAATGAAGATTAATTTACAGGAAATTAACAGTAGAGTATATGAAGACAAAAGTCATATCAGCTATTTGGAAGATAAGAAAGCAAAAAATACCAATCAGAACAGCAAAAAAAAAAAAATAAATCCAAAAATAAATTAGGATAGTGTAAGAAGCCTCTGGGACTACTTCAAGCATACCAATATTTGCATCATGGGGGTGCTGGAAGGGGAAGAGAGGGAGTAAGAAATTGAAATCCTATCTGAAAAAATAAGAACAGAAAACTTCCCTAACCTGGTGAAGGAAATAGATATCCAAGTCCAGGAACGGCAGAGTCCCAAACAAGATGGACCCAAAGAGGACACCAAGACATACCATAATTAAAATGCCAAAAGTTAAAGATAAGTAAATCTTAAAAGCAGCAAGAGAAAAGCAATTAGTTACCTATAAGGGAGCTCCCATAAAACAGTAAGCTGATTCCTCAACAGAAACTTTTCAGGTCAGAAAGGATTAGCAAGTAATATTCAAAGTGATGAAAAGCAAGGACCTACAACCAAGATTACTCTACCCAGCAAAGTTTAGTTTAGAATCCAAGGATGCACAAAAAGCTTCCCAGACAAGGAAAAGCTAAAAGAAGTTCATCACCACCAAACTAGTATTACATGAAATGTTAGAGGTCTTCTTTAAGAAGAAGAAAAACATTAAAAAATAGAACATTAAAATGGCAATACATATCTATTGACAATTGAATCTAAAAAACAAAATAAATGAACAAGGAGAAAGAAGCAGAAAATATTCTCTGTATCTATATCCACAGAATATTTTGACAGTTACCAAATGGGAGAGGGGTCGGAGGCATAGGTGAAAAAGGTGAAGGAATTAAGTACAAATCAGTAGTTACGGAATAGTTATGCGGATGTAAAGTACAGCATAGGGAATACAGTCAATAATGTTCTAAGCTCTGACTGGTGCAGCCACTGGATTGAGTGATGGCCTGTGGACCAAGGGTCCACCAGTTCGATTCCCAGTCAGGGCACATGTCTAGGTTGTGGGCCAGATCCCCAGTAGGGGGTGTGTGAGAGGTAACCACACATTGATTTCTCTCTCTCTCTTTCTCCTTCCCTTTCCCTCTCTCTAAAAATAAATAAAACCTTAAAAAAAAGAAAAAGAAAAAAATTATATACATAGAAAAAGGAAGTTGGCCCTGGCTGGTGTGGCGCAGTGGGTTGAGCACTGGTCTGCAAACCGAAAGGTCGCTGGTTTGATTCCCAGTCAGGGCACATGCCTGGGTTGTGGGCCAGGAGCTCTGCTGGGGGTTTCCAAGAGGCAATTGATCAATTCTTCCCTCATACATTGATGTTTCCTCCCTCTCTTTCTCCCTCCCCTCCCCTCTGTCTAAAAAATAAACAAAACTCTTTTTAAAAAAGAAAGAAAATTGAAAAATAAAGAAAAAGTAATCAAGATGCATACTTGAGGGTTGTGTGCTTTACTGTAAATTAAATAAGTTAGAGCTTAATAAAAAAGTGGTAAAAACAGAGTTCAGAATCTTACCTTTGATGAGGTACAAGCACGTTGTTAATTCCTCCAAGCTTTGCATTTATCTTCAGGCAAAGGTTGGAAAGGGTCTGGGGTGAGGTCTTCACTACATTTTTTACCTGGACACATTGCGTGGCCATACCCAGGAGGGTATCCCCAACACGTTTCACCTCCGCTACAAAAATAATTAATTGATTTTTTAAATGTTTAAATATTTTCTTAATTACTAACAGTAGAGGGGAAAATCCATACTGACATTTACAGAGTGCCTACTATATACTGTACAAGGTGCTAGATGCTTTTCTTGTGTGGTGTTTTTCATTTGCTAAACCCCAGGGCAATTTTTTTTTTTCCAGTTTGGATAGGCCATCTCCCAACCCCTTCCTTCTCCCCCAAAGGCCTTTATTTGTTTTTCAATTTTATAAGTACCTTATGCTAACTGATTGTGCCACTGGAGCTCCAGTGTTTTTAAATTTTAATTTATTGATGTTTAGAGAGGGAGGAAAGGGGAGAGAGAGTGAGATACATCAACTGGTTGTTCCACTTATTTATGCATTCATCAGTTGCTTCTTGTACGTGCCCTGACCAGGGATCGAATCCACAACTTCAGCATATCAAGATGATGCTCTAACCAACTGAGCTACCCAGCCAGGGCCAGGCCTTTAAAGCAGCCTACTTCTTCATTCTACAGTAGTGCCTGCCACCACTCACTCAGTCCCTGGAGGTTCCTTTTCCCGCAGGACTGGCCTGACAAAGGATTCAAGCTCCCTACTCGTTCCCTCTCACTCCAAGCATACCAGTCCATTGAATTTTTCCCTCCTCTCCACCTCAGCCTTTTTTTCCCCTCTAAACATTAGAGATAAACTGAAGGTAACAAAAGAAGCACGTACAAAGAGGGTTGAAGATATTTTACGAAGTTCAGACAGCTTGGTCTACAGTTTCCAAATCCTTTACTTACATAATAGTCAGAAGAACTTCGCATCATTCTTCTAATAGATACAAACTAAACAGCTCCTCTTTTCTGGAAGTGGTAGGGTCCTCTACTCTTCCCCACTACGATATTCCTCAGTGTTTTTAACCAACATTCCAGGGCTACCTGCTTTGGGGGCTATGACAGAATTCCACTACATGTCCAGTCCTCACTTCCACTGCATTTCCTGGCCCCATGCCCATCTTCCCCAACATGGGTTGGATAGGCCAATACAGCTGGTCGTGGCCAAGAAGTTGCAGATGTTAAGAACCCTCCAGAGCTCTCTTTTCTCTCTGCCATGAAGCCTGCAACATTCCAAACAGTGACTGCTCTGCCAGCCCGGGTTTTAAGACTGAAAATGATAGGATGACATGGAACAGAGGCTGCAGTCTACCTGCAATGGACGCACTGCAGGAGCAAAAAGCAAACGCATGGCTGCTTGCAGCTCTGGAGAGTCTGGGGTTGTTTGTGACTGCAGCATACTCTAGCTTATCCTGTCTGTCACACCTCCTATGGAAATCATCCTTCATTCAACCTTAAAGGGGTCCATACCATATACTGGCGTCTTCCCAGGCAAGATCACCACTATTAGCTGAAGGCCCACATATGTCATTTTCAGATGTTTAAACATGGGCTCCACGCTGTCTGCACCTTGTGCGTACTTGCAGAAACATGGCTGGCCCTGGATGGGCATTCCTGCATCCTTAGAGATTTTACGGAGCTGGTCAGTGAAACTCCTGTTAAAATAGAACCAGTGGCACACTGCTTTCATTTCAGAGTACATACTTAGTATTTATTTCCCTCTATGATACTTCCTTCAGTTCTGCAAATTCTTAGCCAAAATTAGACACAAACAAATAAACAACAAAAATTTTTTTTTTTCGCTATTTGAGAAAAACAGACTGGGTGTTGTATCATTACCATGCAGAAGAATCTGTATTGTTAAACTATTGGATTATTATTTTGAATTTTTAAATAGTTATACCTAAGGCCCCAGGGATTCAAATAACATTCCTGGCCAAAGATTTTTTTTAAAAAAAAAAACATGCAAGTTAGTAATTCTGGACTGAAGAAATGCAAGGTCAAAATTTCAGGGAATGTGTACTTGGGTAAGCCTACTATGAGGATCACTGGGTGAGCTCTTGCAAGCGAGGGTTCAGTTGAGAACCGCGACACACTCTGTTACACAATCGCTGCATTTAGGGTGACATTCAGACTAGCAACACATGTGAATGAACACAATGGCAAAAGAAATCATCGCTTCAGAAAAGAAAACCTCATTACGAAATTTTGAACTTTGGGTTTCAGGAGTTACTCCAGTCCACGTATAAAGCTTTCAGAATAGTTTCTTTTGTGCGTTTGCCTATCTTTTGTAGGATTCCTTCCTTTCATCCCAGCTCCCCTTCTCTGCCTTGATTTCTCCCCTCTTCTCACTCACTTCCTTTGTACAGACAGCTGCCTCTGCCTCGGTGAGGCGTGGACCAGCGATCTTAGGCAGTGACCTTTTAGTAAAACGTGCTTGCTAGTAAATTAGAATGGTTAAAAATAAACTCATTTTTTATCTTAGCTGGAAGGATACAATTAATACCAAAGGAAGCTTCACTAAGAACCCACGAATTTGCCAATGAGCAATGCTTCGACCTTGTGAGTCACAAATGTCTACTCTAAATGTAAGGAAGCTGAGTCAGACTTTCAATGTATTTCCCAAATTGGCAATTTATTACAATATAAGGTGCTTTTCCTAGAGCCAGACGGTGTCACTACAGCAGTCAGGGATTTGGTGGCAGTGCACACAGCACATTCACAGAAAGATGGCATTTTCATATCTGGAAGTGATATTACTAAGCTGAAAATATGAAGATACTCACTTTAGTAAATCTTCCCTACATTGTTTCTGAGGCGCAAAACAAGCAACTGCCCAAACTTTAATTTCAATGCCAGCATAAAACTGCTTTCCTCGCATGTCCCAGACACCCTGGTTGGGTGTGGCTACTGTTTTATTCTTTAAAAACAAAACAAAACAAAAAAAAGAAACAAAAGAGAAAAGACATTACAATCTAAGGCCATTTGAATATTGATGTGGGGATACACAGAACTCTATTTGGTATTAGCCAAAAGACAAAGAGCAATAATAAGCATAACTATGGGCAAATTCACTGTGGCGGTGTAGAAGAGCCCTCAGTTACTCTCTTTTTGACTGGTTATTGGAAGAAGCTTGCCGAACAAAATGAAAAGCTTACCCGGCCTCCATACTGTAGCATTGGTGCTGGAAGTACCCTGCCTGTGAGCTCTGTCATTTCATTGTGGACAACAATACCAAATTCTTTAAGGTATGGGTCAGGTCCACCCACCATGCTGTTACTCTTCACCTAGAGAACAGGAAAGCCTGCATATATAAGAACCGAAGAGTAACTGTGTCCCATCAGGAGTTTTCTACTGCTTTGTTTTTGCATCTCAAAGCCAGCTTGTCTTAAAGACCATGCCTTACTGACCAGTCTGCTGATTTCTTCCTGTCTGTCAGGAGCAGATCTTGCCGTGGCTTTGATCATCGTGGACGTCTGATTGTCTGTGAGTTTCTTTATACATCGCTGTCCTGCCACTATATTACAGACCTACCAAGAGGCAAAGAGAAATTCGTTTGTGTGATGGGCTTCGCTTCTATATCTTTAAGTCTTTGACGAATTCTACCTTAGATCTTCCATCCCCCCCGCCCCTCAAAAATGAAAGTTCTGTTATATATAATCAGCCCCAAATATTTTAGAGATTAACACTAAATTCTACCACTTGCTTAGCTACGATTTTGTTTCTTAACTCATTCGAGAAACTGGCAGATTGGCAAAAGAAAATTGAGCTTACCTCAAGTGGCAAGTACGTATGCTTTTGTTCCTGTCCTACTTGGAGACACGGAAGATGGGGATATTTCAGCTGCAGACTGTACTTTTGCTTAAAATATTGAGCTACAGTACATTCCATAGCTTGACCATTTTCTAGCTGTAAAGGGAAACTATAGGAGACAATGTCTTTTTAGAAATTTCAAGTTCTCTTTTCTCAAACAAGCAAACAAACAAAAGTCTACTGACATTTTCTACCTTGATCAGTCACTTAAAAACAAAGGTCAATCTCTACTTGTACATTTTCCCTTAAGTCATTTTGGTATTTAATCCAAACAGTGATCACGTTGGAATTTTCCATGTTTTTTAAAGCTAGAATGAGAAAAAATTATAATTAAAGTTTAAACTTAAGACCAGAAGCTACAGAATCAAAAATTAGAGATTCACTAGAGGTCAGTTAATACCTACAAATACAATTTCTTGTTGGCTTCTTATAAATAGAAATTTTGTTTGCTTAAGAGAATTTTTTTTTTTTTTTGGCAAAATGAGTGTAGCATAGTGATTGGGCCCACATTTTCTGATAATTAAAATGTCCCACTAAACCAGGACAAATATATATGGACTTGGAGGCAACACGACCAAATACATGAAACTGAGACTATGCTAGGATACTTTGTATAAACTGAGGAGGGTGGCTTAAGAGATTGTTTATTTGACTCTTCCAGTGGGCAAATTATCTCTAATACTTGGCCCAATACTAACTTTAATCTCGCTTTCTTTATTGTTACACCCCCGTGAAGTAACAACGCAGTGAGTGTCACCTATGTCACATTCATGTAAGTCTCCTAGTCTGAATTCAGAACGCCAGGATGTAAACAAGAGGGCTCCTGACCACTCCGTGCAGTTAGGCATCTATGTCTGAGGAGACAATCATTTGTTCAGCCCCATATCGATCCAAGAATGTTTACATTTCTGGATTAAAGTCAGTGCACTTATAGGAAATAAAGGCATGTTTAAAGTTGTTTAGAGGTTAATTTTATTTGACATTGCAAACTGAAGAAAAATATTACTTGCTATGATGACTACATTTTAATTACTGTTAAAGGTTCATGATCTATACTATAAGATTATGCTGTACTAAAAACTGGTGGCTTTCTGCAGATTCTAAAGTCCAAGTGATAAAATAAATTTGAAATTAAAAGTTTATTTCCTTGAAAAAAATTAAAGAGAATAAATTTATGTGATTTTAATTTTCATGCATAAATTATATAGGTATTTAAGTATAATTATTCTTATAGGGTTGTAAAGTAATTAAATAATGAAAAAGAGACAGTTCCTCTTGAAACAAATGCAAAAATTCTCAATAGTGATTTCCTAAGATTCTGGTAACATTTTCCCCCCTAGAGAATGAAGTCAATGACATAATATGAAGATTACATGGAATATCACTTTATAACTCTTAAGAGATTTATGTAATGTGTACATGAGTTAATACTGAAGAATTTGTTCAAATCAGATTGAATTAATATACCACATTTATCCAGAGGTCGCCCACCCCAAAATTTAACTATCTAGACCAAAGGCCTTCAAAGGTGGTTTTGATGTACACTGAAGTTCAAATATCGAGAACCGTGGCCCTAAAGCAAAGTCAGATTAGAATATAAGCAAAAAAAGTTTAAAAAATTGTATAAGGCTTCTGAGTAATTAAAATAATGTAAAGTTTATATATTTGGGTTATTTACTTAGAAGAGACAATATTTATGTTTATCTCAGTCACGACTTTAGGGACACAGATTATAAGAACAAAACCTACATATATGGTGATTTACAAAGCACTCTGGCGTGTAGTTTCTCACTGGGCGTAGCTCACAGGGGACCAGAAGCTGGGTGATCAGGAAAACGAGACGGGGAAGTGAAAGGAAGTGCGCTGCTGGAGGTGTGCCCTGCGCACCGACAGCTGGAAGAAGGGACGGCTCGCTCCGAAAGGAGGGAGAGCAACCCACACAACTTTGTAACCTGAAACCAAGTTTCAACGTGACTGGTGCAGGCAACTTCCAATGGCTCCATGATATACATCTTCCCATGACAGCCCCAATCACGTAGAGGCCTTAATAAACCCTTTGGGCCATGCACTGAGAATCACAACAGTATAATAAATGATGATTATATCTGCATCATTAGATAAAAGCTGATCTCTGCTTAGCATATGCTGTTAAAGAGGTGAAATGAATTAAAGGCGGGAAATAAGTTTTACAAATGTCTATCAAAAAATTTTAAAACACTGTTAAAGCTTTGGTGCTTAAATGTGAAGATCTCAGTGATTTTGAAAAATCGCAATGTGAGATATCAATTCCTCAAATGATGATAGTAGCTTCCTCTGTCAGCAAAAACGTAATGCCGTCATTCTAGACGTGGTTAACATACGTTTGATGACTGGCTGGCCGCCTAGTCACGTTGCAAACTCGGTATTTTCGCTTCATCTGTCCACAGTGAGTCACCTCAACTTTAAGACCTGAAGTTGAAAAACAAAGTTAAAACATCAGTATTAATTAGAAGCATAAGGATAAACACAAATTTGAATGTCTTCAGAAAGACGTGCCATTGTACAGGACATAAGTTGCAAGGACATGGGAATAATTTTTGTTACGTGTAGACGAAAAGTCTCAGCTAAGCAGAAAATACTAGAACCCAGATGACTTAAGATTTGCAACCACTTTAATTTATTACTTCATTCAATACATAATTACTATGCATCCATTGTGTTCAGGTGCTAATGAAACTTATATTCTAGTGAGAGAAGATAGCTAATTACAAGCAAAGAAAAAAAATTCCAAAAGGAAAATAAGCAAACTTGTGTTAGTTTATTAAAATAGAGGTTTTTAAAACAGTAAGTGCCTGTTATGTGCCAGGTATTATGCTAGAAACTTTATAAATCTAATTGTGTTTAAGCTTATAAATCTAATTGGATTTAATTCTCACAACAGTCTTACTAGGTACATCTTTACCTTAGAGATGAGTAATCTAAGGCTCACAGAGGTTAAGTAACTTGCCCAAGGTCCCACTGATAGATCTAGCTGGGGTGGAACAACAGCCCAGGTGAGTCTGACTCCAAGACCATGCTCCCTGCACAGTGCTGAACTGCCTCTCCAAGACTATGGTAATGCAAATACCTACCTCTGATTTCTTTGGTAAACTTGACACGCTGGGAGTCTGTTAGAGGTTTGGTCTGTTCATTGATGTTCTGAATGTCTAAAACCTCACACATGAACTCAATGATAGGCTGAGCCCGGTAGAAGGCAGTTGCAGATACTAACAAAGAAAGAGGAAGCATACTTAGCTTCAGGGAAAGAGACAGGACCAAGAAAATCGGCCAAAAGACTTAAGAGGAAAGAGAATCCCATCCTACCATCAATATTGAGCATCATGTTCCACATGGCAGGTCTCACAGACTGATGAAAGCCAAACCAAACCTCCCTGCCCCCTCCCAGAGGGTGGTAGTAACCTTCCGGAGGTGAGAAAAAGGAACGGCCCACTGGCGTATACCTGAAGAGATGAAAGTTTGCATGTTTTACAATAAAAACTTGAAATGTCTTTCATTTCACTCTCCACTTCGTACACTGAAACCAAGTTTAAACTATGACTTATGTAGAAACCTTTCAATGGCTCCAGTGCAAACTATCAAAAATAAAAAAGGTCTGATATCTGTGGCAAAGAATTCAAACTAAGGTACTAACCTCATGGAGGGAAGGTGTCTCGTGATAACATCAAGTGCTTGTACTGAGTCATCTGGGACTTCATTCAAGTGTCCGGCTAAAGCTTCTAAAAGCAACTGAAGGCTCACAACTGACACCCACTGAACAGACACTTTAAAGGTCTGGTCTTTCCCCTCACCCGGAAGGGTCACTTCCATATCAACCTGAGGAAAAATACATACACATGTATATTTACAAAGGCTGAGAGAAAGTTCCCAGAAATATTCAGCATAGTATATGCATAAAGATATTTACACTTCTGTAACTGCGAACCACCAGAAACAACTTACATGTCCATCAATAGGAAAATGATTTAATATCAAATATTGATAGGATATGATCATTTAAAAATAAGGTAGATGTTACAAAATCTATGAACCTTAGAATCACTGCGCTAAGGGAAATAAGCCAGACACAAAATGACAAATACTGTGTGATTCCACTTAGACGAAGCACCTAGACCAGTCAAAGTCATAGAGACAGGAAGTAGAAGAGTGGTGACCGGAGGCTGGGGGAGGAAGGGGTGGGGAGCTCTGGCTGAAAGGGTAGAGTTTCAGTCTGGGATGATGAAACCTTCTGAGGTGGACAGTGGTCTCAACTGCACAACAGTGTGAATATACTTAATGCCACGGAACTCTACACTTAAAATGGTTAAAATAGCCCTGGCTGGAGTAGCTCAGTGGATTGAGCTCGGGCTGCAAACCAAAGCATCGCAGGTTCGATTCCCTGTCAGGGCACATGCCTAGGCTGCAGGCCACGGCCCCCAGCAACCACACATTGATGTTTCTCTCTCTCTCTCTTTCTCCCTCTCTTCCCTCTTGAAAAAATAAATAAATAAAATCTTTAAAAAAATGGTTAAAATAGTAAGTTCTATGTTATGTATACTTTACTACAGTAAAATTTTTTTAAAATATTTTATTTACTTAGTTTTAGAGAAAAAGAGGGAGGAAACATCAATGTGTGGTTACCTCTCATACATCCCCAACTGGGGACTCAGCTGGGAACCCAGGCCTGTGCCCTAGACTGGGAATCAAACCGGCGACCCTTTGGTTCGCAGGCTGGTGCTCAATCCACCAAGCCATACCAACCAGGGCAAATTTTTTTTGAATTAAAAAATAATAAGGGATGGGAGTAAAGGACAGAAAACTGTACTTGAACAATGATTAAAATAAAATTAGAAAAAAAAAATAATAAGGGTAGCTCAGTTGGTTCGCGCATTGTGCTAATACACCAAAGCTGCAGGTTCAGTCTCCAGTCAGGGCACATACAAGCAGCAATCAATGAATGCATAAATAAGTGGAACAAAAAATCAATGTTTCTCTCTCAAATCAATTAAAAAAATAATAAGGTAGATTTAAATGTGCAGAAATGGAAAGAACTCCCAGAGATATTGTTAAATAAAAAAATATATCAGAACAACATGGAAACAAATAAAAACGCACAAATAGCTAGTGCACATAAAAACATCTGAAAGGATACATACCAAACCATTAGAGTAGTTTCCTCTGAAAAGGAAAGTGGGATTGAGGACAAGTAGAGAGGCAGATCGTCACAGCATTTCTAGATTGTCTAAATGAGTTTGTAATGAGTATATATTTATGTACTGCTTTTTTAATTTTAAAAATAATTTTTTAAAAAAGTTACTGTGGTATTATGCATATTTTCATAAATGGGTATTATATAAAATTCTATAATTTATAAAAACTCCATGTTCAGATTCAGTTAACACTTTAACAATGTGAGAAATTTGGAATATGTATAAAGATGACATAATCAACCTAAATTCTAATGTTCATCTAATGTTCAATTATCAATTAACTATGGGAGAAGAGAACAGGGACAGAAAAACCTACTATCACTATGAGAAACAACTAAGAACTGAATTGTTATTAGAAGAGGAAATATTTTTGTCCTATGCCATTACTACTAAATTAGACCCAAATCTAATAAATCGTTCTACTGTCAACACTTACCCTATCCCGTCCAATTGGCAATGGATGGGCAGTGTACATGTTTCTTTTGCCATCATAGCCAGGCTGTCGATCACCAAATATTTGCATCTTGAAGTGCCGCACCATTGTATCTACTACCTCCCTTAACAGTAATGGAGATAGTGGAGGTTAGCTTGGAAAAAGGTGAACAGTAAGGAAACTATCACCATATGTTAATCATCTAAATTCAGTTCAAAAGTCCTTGGGAAAAGTAAGAGTTAAAGTGACCATTGATTTAAGTAATTAAAGCAACAGTTAACTAAAGAAAGGTAATAACAAGTGAACAAAAGCAACTATGAGATGATAACAAGATGAAAATAAAAGGAAAGAGTGGGACAAGACAAAAAAAAAATGGACCAAATGGAAGAACCGATCAAAGCTCCAGAACAAATACAACTGAGCAATGAAGAGATAGCCAACCTATGAGATGCACAGTTCAAAGCACTGGTGATCAGGATGCTCACAGAATTGGTTGAATTTGGTTGCAAATTAGATGAAAAAATGAAGGCTACACTAAGTGAAATGAAGGAAAATGCACAGGGAACCAATAGTGATGGGAAGGAAACTAGGACTCAAATCTATGGAGTGGACCAGAAGGAAGAAAAAACAATTAAACAGAAAAGAATGAAGAAACAAGAATTTAAAAAAAATGAAGAGAGGCTTAAGAACCTCCAGGACATTGTTAAACGTTCCAACATATGAATTATAGGGGTACCAGAAGGGAAAGAGGAGGAGCAACAAGTGGAAAAGTTACTGGAACAAATAATAAAGGAGAACTTCCCCACTCTGGCAAAGGAAATGGACTTCCAGGAAGTCCAGGAAGCTCAAAGAGTCCCAAAGAGGTTGGACCCAAGAAAAACACACCAAGGCACATCATAATTACATTAGCCAAGGTAAAAATGAAGGAGAGAATCCTAGAAGCAGCAAGAGATAAGGAGACAGTAACCTACAAAGGACTTCCCATCAGACTGTCAGCTGATTTCTCAAAAGAGACCTTACAGGCAAGAAGGGGCTGGAAAGAAGTATTCCAAGTCATGAAAGGCAAGGACCTACATCCCAGATTGCTCTATCCAGCAAAGCTTTCATTGAGAATGGAAGGGCAGATAAAGTGCTTCTCAGATAAGGTCAAGTTAAAAGAGTTCATCATCACCAAGCCCTTGTTATATGAATGTTAAAGGGACTTATCTAAGAAAAAAAAGATAAAAAACATGTATAGTAAAATGACAGCAAACTCACAATTATTAACAACTATACCTAAAACAAAAACATAAACAAACTAAGCAAACAGCTAGAACAGGAACAGACCCACAGAAATGGAGATCACATGGAGGGTTAACAACAGGGGAGTGGGAGGAGGAGAGAGGGGGAAAATGTACAGAGAATAGGTAGCATAGATGGTAGGTAGAAAATAGACAGGGGGAGGGCAAGAATAGTATGGGAAATGTAGAAGCTAAAGAACTTATGACACATGGACATGAATTAAAAGGGGGGAATGTGGGTGGGAAAAGGTGCGCAGGGTGGAGGGAAATGAAGTGGGGGAAATGGGACAACTGTAATAGCATAATCAATTATATGTGTGTGTGTGTGTGTGTGTGTGTATAAAGGAAAGAGTGATAAGATTTATGACATCCTCTCATTCTCCTGCTTTCCAAATCCCTCATGATAAACATAGTTTTATGAGAGAATAACCTCTCTCAGGTATCTAAGTGTGGCATGTTCACATTGAAAATTATAAGTTTTTTTTTATCAAAATATACACTCTTCTTCAAGTATACTGGTTTTGGAAAAGAAAGTGGGCAGAAATTCAGAAATCTGAGGATCAATAAATCTAAGACGCACCATACACAAAGGAGTAATTCAACCTCTTTGACTAACGCTGGCTATTTATAATTCTGCATACTCTCTTGTTTTATCCCAGAGCGTTCCCAAGAAGTGTAGAGAAGGGAATGTTGTGAAATATCCTCATTCCACAAAGACTACCAATGAAGTTTCTTTCTTTTTAGAAAGAAAGTCTTTCTCTCAAGCATGCATAGCTTTACTTAGGTGTTCTTGCATATATGCCAGATCACACCGTGTGCAGGCCCTGAAGTAAATGCAGTTGCAGGAAAACAAGAGCACATAGCTTAAGTCGGAGTCTGTGAGACTTTGGAGTGACAGAGTCAATGAAAAGTCAGCTGCTGCGTCTTACCAATATTAGTGATAACGAGAGGATTCTCAGAAAAGCAAGAATCCTAATACCGAAGACTGCTTGAATAGCAAAGTACGGAAAGAAGGAAAAGGAAAATGGCTGTTCTCAGCACCCTGTAAGAATATATGTCTTCACACTTGGTAAATTCCTGTCACAGAGGCCACAATGCTTAAATCACCTCATCCACACCCCTCTTGGATAATGCAGAATTAAACAGAACTTCTTTCTCAGCTTACTTTCTTCAGTACTCCAAGATGATCCATCTGTCTTTCCACTTACATTTTTCTCATGTCCATCACCAACACTAATAATAAAATTTGAATTTCCAGATAGTTCTATTTCCCATAGACACTAATGTCTTCTTCACCTACTTTTATAAATTTCTGCTACCCTTGGACAAGAAAGAGTGACTTTTCTTCTTCCTTCATTAAGTGTTTACTGATTGAACTGTGACGTAGCCGGCACTCTGCTAGAACCTGTGGAGGATAACCAAGTACGAGACAGCAAAGGAACTTATCATCTCAGAGAAAAACAAAGCCTACATGCTGAAAGAATTAGAAAACAACAGCAACAAAAATTAGAGAACAGTAGGATATATAATGAATAAATTATATGCATTTATGTAGAAGTCTACTCTTTCTCATCCTTACCTGTTGACTCTACGAGGCCGCTTTTCCGGTTTAATGTCCACATCATAGTGATACACATCGATTTTGGGAATCTGCACCTGAAAATGATTGGCTAACAGTCGAATGGGTTTCCCAACAGTTCCAAGGCCAGGACGGCGGGGTGGCTGGAACAGGCTGGTCGGAGGTCCTGAAGGGATTGAAAGACATTTGATATGCTGTTTGGTCAGGAAGAGCGATATTCCCTTGATGATGATGATGATGATGATGATGATGATGGCAGCTACAATTACTGAGATCTTATTATTCACTAAACATACTAAGAAATAAAGAGTTTGGGGAGTCTTTTTTACCTAAGGTTTCTCTAGATTTCCAATATTTTACCATATTACAATTATTTTGAATATGAGGAACATCAAAATTACATAGACAGTATGATGAACTCCTCTCAGGCGTCTGCTACTGCAGAAAGCCTTTTATGAGCATCAGTGGATCTACAGACAGGCTTACAAAATTATGTGCATTTTAAATAAAAATATCTAGACCCTGGGTGCCATCATCATGTTCAGGATGGAGAGGATCCATTAATCTTCCACAAATCAGCCTGCATTACTATGGTTTGTAGAGACAGGAGGAGGTTAAACAGCAGCTATATTTATCAATTTACTTGTTAATTTAGATAGTGAAACAATATCAATAATGTTAAACTTTCTTGTTTATAACCTGATGTTTTTAGAATCTGGATAATCTGATATTTTCTAATCATAAGGTCTATTCATTTAACTTTAAAAAAGGTTTGTTTGTTTGTTTATAAAGTTTATTTATTTAACAAACATTTATTCACTTATTACCTGTCTAACCTGCACTATGGACTCAGAAGAAAGACAGCTTCTGTCTTCGAGAACTCGCAGTCCTTCTCAACCCAGGGGAGATTTTGTGCCCCAGGAAACAGGCAAATGTCTGGAGATATTTTTAGTTGCCACACTTGGGGATGCTACTGACTTGTAGTGGATTTGGGAAAACATAGTCTGGGAAATATTGTCTACAAAAAAACCTTACTCCTTTCTGAGGATAACATCAAATAGACACTGGCCTAAAAATATACATACTTTCTGCTATGAATAGGTGTTCAGTAAAGTGGGCTATGGTTACTGTGGAAAGTTACAACATGCTCTTTTATTGCAATGGCATTTTACCAAGAACAAAGACAATTCACTGAGGAAAGAGAACTCTGATGCAAGATGCTGTCTTGTCCAACATCACTTAGGAACATCAAAGCAAACACTTTCATGAAGTTTGTGCTGACAGATCACCGTAAACAAATTCTTTAAGTACTGAATCTTTGCACATATTAAACTCATTGTTCATTCATCCCCTAAATTCTACTCATCCTTCAAAACTCAGGTCAGGTGTGACCAACTTGGAAAGCCTTTCCAGAATCTCTCAGACTGGAGGATGTATCCTCTGTGTTCCCAAGACCCTTCATATAACGGAGTGCTTAGCACAAGTACATAGAAACACCTGCTAAATTACTGTTTCCTCCACTAGATTGTAAACTTAGAAGAAATGGACCTCCAGTTCACTGTTACCTCTTCAAGACCTAATTCAATGACCAGTACATTGTAGAAATTCAATAAATGTTCAGCTGATCACTACCAATAATCCTGGTAGCAGTTCCAAATAGAAACTAAACAGAAACCCAATCATTCCTCAAACCCAAGAAGTGACCATTATTTTTCATTAAAGCAAAAGCGCATAATTTATACTAAAAATACAATTACTTGGAGATGAGTTCTACTTCTGGTATAAAAGAGGATCTGCTCTGGGTGTATTAAGATATTCATAAACAAGGTAAGAGGTAAATAATAAATAATATCAGAGGTGATTGGCACATTGAATCAAATCATACAGATAAGTCAGCCCTGCATATCCCAACAAACACTTAAGGAATCATTGTATCATCAATTGGACAAAATCCAGCTTGATGACAGAAATTTTGAATCAGAAATTTGGGTCAAATAACTTACTCAAGGATACATGACTTTAATTTAACTTAATTTTATTTTATTTTATTTGTTCTTATTTCCTGCTCAGCTTGAAGACTTCAATTTTAAATTGTGACTAGAATCCAGGTCTCCTAACTGCCAGTCCAACGCCCTTCCTCCCCAGTACACTCCACAATCCTGCGGAGTCTCGACCTCGCTAAACTCCTTGTACCAAAGAGACAGAAACAGAGGAAATGAGCGAAAGGGATTAAGAAGTGGAGAAAAGAAAATAGTGTTTATTTTCATTAGCAAGAAAGAAAAGTCAGAAGGTGAACAATCATTTCTTTTAATAAGTGTAGAAGATTTATTTAGAAAACTATATTCTAAAATTTTCCATTCCAAAAGCTGGTTTCTTTGAGTTTAGCAAACTACTTACAAAGAAAGGGCACAGTGGCCAAAGCTCTAGCACCAAACTGCCTGGGTTTCGACCCTGGTTTACCACTCCCTAACTGCATGACCTCAGTCAAGTTTCTTAGCCTCTCTGTGCCTCAGTTTTCTTATCTATAAAAGGGGAATATGTGGTAATAATAGCATCTATCTCTTGAGGCTATTGTGAGGATCCCATGAGATAATGTATATAATGTATTACACAGTGCCGTGTAATAACAGTAAGGGCTCAGTAAATGTTAGCTGGTAGATTATGCTTGCATAAATATTACTGTGCTTGAAGGTCCCTGGGCTTTATATTGGGGGCGTCACAAAAGTTTGGTGACAAAGTCAGAAAAATACTTCTTCCAAAAAGGAAACAAATATGATAACATAGATTGGATGAAGTTAACCTTAAAAGAAAAGGAAGGCACTAGACCAGGACGGATGACCCCGACTCACCCTCATCTCACCACTCAGCCTTGAGGCCTGACCAAGTCAATGAAGCTCTCTACATTTCTTCTCTCATCTCTAAAATGGGGGTAATGTCTGTTTTGCTTACTTCACAAAGAATCAAATGAGCTAATAACTATGAAGGCACTTTCCAAACTGTGAGGCACTGTAAAAATAAAAGTTATCACTACTATGACCAAAAGAAATGGTATTGAATATATTTCCAAGTTATTGTTGTCCAAAACGGAAATGGGGTGAGGGAGAGCAGAGGAAGACTAAGAATACGTCAATAACTGTTCAAGTGAGGAGGGCACGAAGCTCCAGATCAGTGTGCTTTAAACAAAGAGGCAGGAAAGCTCCTCTAGGCTCTAAAACAACCTGGACAAAACATCTCACAAGACTTCCAACTCCCTTTGCTCTGGTTCTATGCTTGGCATGCAGCTTCTTGTTATTAACTGGGTTTCCAAGGTACTACAACACCAAAAGAGGAGTTTGCCAGAGAGCAGACAAGAAAATGTTCCAGTCAACAGAAAAGATCTATGTGACATTTTGGCTTATTCATCAGCATTTTATAAATGTGGTTAGTGAGAATTAATTTTCACAATCCTAGGTGAACTGGTAAGTCCTCAAATCTGCAAAAGCTAAAATCAAATAACAATAAAAGAATCCCTGGGACATTCCTAACACCACCAAGTTGATCTCTGCCATGAAAGTCAGTTTGTACACACAGTTACATAGGCTCTTTCAATACCAGTTCGGAAAATGCAACAGCTGCTTCAATTAGGAGTTACTAACAGGGGAGGGAGGGAAGGAACATTTGTTAGCATCTGTAACGCACTGGTCTCAACAAGACTTCTCACATACATTATCTCATTTCATTCTCACAACAATCGCACAGCAATTATTATTACTTCATTTTATAGATGAGGAAATGAAAGTTCAAAGGAATTAAGTAATTTGCCCAAGGTTATACAACTATTAAATTACTAGATTGGATTTGAACAGAAGTCTGTTACATTCCTAAAGACTTGATCACGCCTTTAGCCGGGAGCTACAGCTGAAGTAACCCAGCATAATACTCACACTGAGGTTTACCAAATAATATTACTGTGACAAAAGCAATTTACTTTTAAAAGGCATATGAAATTTTATTAGGAGGTCCTTTTGAAAAAAAAAATAGTTTGAACAGGAAATTAAGGTGGGATTAAGTCATTCAGTGCTATAAACAAATTCTAAGTAAACAAACCTGGAGTTTCCAAACTCAAAAGGTAAAGTGAATTTTCTATGCACTAAAAAAAAAAAAAAAATGAAATGCTCTACAACTAAGTCCACTATATAGATAAGGTTTAATAGTAAAGTCAATTCTATTCCAGACCCTAAACCCCTCCCTACTTAGCCAAAGCACTAGAAACCTGCTGGGGTTGGAGGTGGGAGCACCAGGCTCCAGTCTGAGGGGCACTTGTTACAACCTGGAATAGTGCCTCTGATTAGGGCAGAGTGGGGGAGACAACCTGACAGCAAATTACAGTTTCCAAAGCACTTTCTTCATTTGATCCTCACAACTTACTCATAACCCAGTTAGAAGGGAACTCAGGGCATTAAAGCCGGTGCTGGAGAGGGCTGGCTGCCAGCTCGCCTGTCACTAGGTTGTTAGTCCAGACAACTTTGGGACTGTCACAGAGATAGACAGATAGCAGAGCCATAGGACCATATCCCCCGAGCTACAGGGCCTTCAAGAAAGGGTGAGTACTTTACCCCTTGGCCTTGGGGCAAGGGGCATTCCTTATCTGAGGGCTCTGGACGTCTGCCAGTGCAAAGAAAAATAGGACTGCAGCCCAAAACCAAGAATACCCCGGTAGTAGGTGGGGGATCTTCCTAGTCCAGTCCAGGCCAGGCCTCCACAGCGCACCAGCCACAGACCATCCCTTCGGAGGCCCGAACTGGCCTCGTCTCAACCGTCTCAACCACCTCCCTGAGGTTGGGTCAGGTCTGCCCTCTACTACCTGGAGGCGCGAGTCACCTTCGTGAGCTTCCCTTCCTCAGACCTCCAGATCCCACACATCTCTCCAAGCTGGGGCGCGGTCCCCGCCCCCGAGGCCCGGGTCAGCTCCCTCCGCCTCTTGCAGTGGGACACGGGTCCCATTCCCCGGGGCCTGACGGCCCGAGCCCGGGTATGCACGAGCCATTGGGGGCGACCGAGAGCGACAGTCCCGCCCGCCCACCAACCCCTACCGGGGCCCCATTCCGGCCCGAGCGCTCTCCTCACCTGGTCCCAGCGCCTCCATGGCGGCGGCGGGGGCCGCCTCGCCCCGGTCCCCGGCGCCTCCCGCTCCGGGCCCCGCCGCCGCCGCCGCCGCTGCGTAACGCTTGATCTCCGGAATATTGGCGCTGGAGGGGAGCGCCGCGGAGACGCGGGCGCTGGGCAGGGGGCGGCGGCGGCGCCTGGCCCGGGGACAGGGACCCGACTCCTGCGGCTCTTCCGGCCTCAGCGACAACAAAAACAATCCCCGCCGCCGCCGCTGCCAGCTGGAACGGGAGCGGGAGCCAGCGCGCGCGCCCGGCGGGCGGGGACGGGGCGCGGGGTGCGCGCGGCCCGGGGTCCCGGGTCGCGGAGGGGGCGTGCGCTGCCCCGGAGACCGGGCGCACCGAGCCCTGCGAGGGGCTGGGAAAAAGACGCGGCTGGGCGGGCGCGCGCCGGAGGGGGCAGTGCCCCGAGGACGTGTCGTGTACGCGCGCGCCCGCCCGCACTGCCCTGTCTGCCCAGGGCGGCCATCCCGGGCACACGACTTTGCCGGGGATACGTGCGGTGCGCCCAGTGTCCCGCCATACAGTGCCCCGCGAAAGATCGGGACTCCAGACCCCGCTGATCCACAGACACAGCCTCCACTCCTGTCAGTTGGAAGTGTCCCGACATTCACACCAGGCACCTCTCCTCCTTCCGCCCTCTTCAAACTACTTCTTTCTCCTCTGTCAGCCTCCTCTTCCTCCGCTGTCCTGGGACGGAGGACACGAACCGCCACGAGTGCAGCAGCGCTTTCCCGCCATTTCCTCATCCAACACCACATACCCTGGCCCTTCCCTCCCAGGGCGGTCAGAAAGCACCACGGAACGGACCTTGATGAATGATTCATTCTCTCACTGGTCCCATGACAAGGGCCTCTGGTCAGAAAGTCACCACTCACCTGAAAGGAGAACGATCTTGCTTTCTCTGACGACTTCGCCCTAGCAGCCAAGAGCTAAGGAAGCCGTATCCTTGGAGTCTCGGTCAGCCCAGCAGGCCTAGCATCTTCGGGGCTTCAGCTGGGACTCCAGTTGGAGACCATAGGCCAAGAAGCTGTTTCTAATCAGCAGAATGGGGGAGCTCTCTGTCCACCAGTTAAAAAGGGGGACTGAAACAACAGAAATTCGTTTTCTCATGTTCTAGAGTCTAGACATTCAAGATCAAGGATTGGTTTCTTCTGATATCTCTTGCCTCTGTACATGTCTACGTCCAAATTTCCTCTTCTTGTGACTCGTTTAAGGGCACAGGCCATAATGGATTAGGGCCCACCTGATGGACTTTTGTTTTAACTTAATTATTTCTTTAAGCACTTTATCTCCAAATACAGGCACATTCTGCACTGAGGGTTAGAATTTCAACACACGAACTTTTAAAAGAGATTTTTTTTATTTACTTTTAGAGAGGAGAAGGGAGGGAGAGAGAGAAACATCAATGTGTGCTTGTCTCTTGCACGCCCCCTGCTGGGCACCTGGCCTGCAACCCAGGCATGTGCCCTGACTGGGAATCAAACTGGCAACCCTTTGGTTCACAGGCCATCCCTCAATCCTCTGAGTCACACCAGCCAGCACTCAAGAGATGAATTTTGAGGGGGACACAATTCAGCCCCTAACATGTGTAGTGAGATATTTATTTGAGCAGTCATTAGAGACAAATAATTTTTGTATGTAATGATTAATAATGTGAGGAGTACACCATGGCCAGCCACGGTATTACGGGCTTCACATGTCATTGAATCTTTATAGCCACTTGTAAGGTAGATATTATTAAGGAAGGCATTTGTTCAGATGAGGAAGCTGAAGCCCAGGGAAGTTAAGGAAGTCAGGCTCTACATTATATGATATGGCAGTGAAGCATGGAAACATCTGAGTTCTATATGCTGCATTCTAGTCCTGCTAATCCCACTCCCTCCTGGTTATGGTATGGGACTTTTAATCAAGTGATCGGATTCCAGTCTACTGATACCATACTCCTGGTTCTTTCCATGGCATCATGCCACTTCCCTGTTAAACTGGATATTAATTAAAAACAATAAGAGCAAACAGAAAGTTTAAAGGGGAGGAAGTATTCAGTAAATGAGCAAACCAGTTAAGGGTAAGAGGATAAGAAAAACCAACTAGAGGACAAGTTCTGTGTTACAACTGGTAGCCACCTCCCTTCTTCTCACAATTGAAACAGTGCTGGTGGCTTCCAGCCTGATTTGAGACTGCCTTTCCCACTCTCACTTCCTCACAAAGTTTCTCCATATTATATCTGGTACCATAAGCAGACACCATAGCTTGTTTCCTGTATTGAAAATAGCCTCGGAAACTTGGGTATGAAATGCATTTACAGTTTCAGTCTGATGGCAATGCCTCAGTCTCTCTGTCTCTCGCCCTGTCATTCTTGATTGCTCTGACGTTGTCATTCCAAAACTCACTCCCCCTCAGGTTTCCCCTGTTGCTTTCCTGAAAACCATTCTGACTGAGCCCTCCCCCCCAAACCAAAGTGCTATAGTCAATAAGCTCCCCCAAACCTCAGCCTGATCGGCAAGCCCTCCCTCCATTTCCTGCTGTGGCTGAGCAGAAGCCGTGCCCCAGAATACCACTTCCCCCTCAGCTCTCTCTGATGGTGGCTGCTCAATGCCCATACCCCACACATCTACAGGACAGAATGAGGGCTGGGTAGAGAGTTGGCAACATATTGCCCTCATTGCACCAAACCTTGAGTTCTTAGTATTATATTAAAACCACCTGTCATCTGGCCAAACTGCCACAGGACCTCCCTCCATAGTGTAGTTAACTCAGCTCCTGGTCTCACGTCTCAGTCCAGGCCTGGCTCTCATCACATTATAAATCCTTGAGGGCAGGGCTTATGCCCTGTTCAGGTATTCAGACTTGTGTCTCTGTTGCCTAGCGTATTACCTGGCAACAAATGCCTAATCAGGGAAACTAATGGAATGAATGAATGAATGAATAAGCGAGCGAGCAAGTTGTATAAACAGTAGGAACTAGAAATGGTCCAGTGGAGGTGAAATGACCCAACCTAGGTGTACTTTCAGCTTCTCCAGAGCACAGATTTCAAATCAGATGGTCCTGAGTTCAAATCACAGTTGCAAAACATACTAGCTTTAAGTACCTGGGACAAGTCCCTCCACCTGCTGCTCAAAGATGTCTTGCGGAGGAAGTTAAATCATATATGTGCACATTCCTTTGTCTTTGGCACAGAGTAAGTGCCCAATAGTTACTAATTCTCTTCCCTTCCCTCCTTTCCTACAGCTAAAAGCTGCTTGCTCTACTCTTGCCGTTCTTTGAGAGACAGTGAGCTCAAGTACAAGAGAAGGAAACAGAGCAGTCAGGGACTGAGCATGTTTACACAAATCCTGTGCCTGAGCCACCTGGGGACAGGGACTTGGCTCACCCATCTGGGGATGAGAGCCAGAACGTGCTCAGTGAAGGTTTATGAATGGAACTGAACTTTTCGAATATGTCGATGCTCACTAGATGGAGCCAAGAGGAGCCTTGCTAGTGGACGCCGTGCCAGAAGGCAGGGCTCCGGCCAGCCACCCCACACTGCCCGTGACACTCCATTGCTTGTCTGGGCCACTGGTCTCTGTGGGTGTTTTGATTTCGCTGCCTCTCCTTATACTAACATTCCACAAGTCTGGAGCTTAGAAGTCGAGGAGGAACTTCTTTGTGGTTGATCAGCTTCGCAGTTGGGCTTTCAGTCCTCCGTAGCTGGGGAACCCTTATTGAAACAAAAAGCTTCAGTGGGAGCTGAAGTGGAGCCACTCTGGCTGAGGACAGGGACTTGCACTGAACACTCCTGACCTTGCCGAGACATGCCGCCTGGCATCCAAATGGGATTTCTGTCCACCTGCTTCTAGTCCATCGCCAGACTTGCTCTTTAGACTTTTTTATTGAGATATAACTCACATATCACAAAACATACCATTTTAAAGTGTAAAATTCAGTGGTTTTCAGTGTAGTCACAAAGTTGTGCAATCATCACTCCTATCTGGTCCCAGAACATTTTCCTCACTCCATGAAGGAACGCTGTGTCCATCAGCAGACATTTTCCATTCCCTCCCACCCCCCGCCCCAGTCTCTGGCAACCACCAATGTACTTTTTCTGTCTCTGGATTTACCTGTTTTGGACATTCCATACAACTGGAATCATACAATATATGCTCTTTTGTATCTAGTTTCTTCCCATTAGCATAATGTTTTCAAGGTTCATCCATGTTGTAGCATGTTTCAATATGTTATTGCTTTTTATAACTGAATCATATTTCATTGCATGTATATACCATATTTTGTTTACCCGTTCATTAGCTGTTAACACTTTCGTTAACATTTAGTTGTTAACATTTTATTAACAACATTAGTTGTTAACATTTAGTTGTTAACACTTTTTGGCTATAATACTGCTGTTGTGAACATTCACGTTCAAGTTTTCGTGTGGGTATACATTTTCAACTTATTTGGGCTTATACCTAGAAATAGATTTTCTGGGTTATATGATACCTGTATGTTTAACTTTTTGAGGAACTGTTTTCTCAGTAGTTGCATGATTTTACATTCCCATCAGCTATGTATGAGGGTTATAATTTCTCACCACTCTTGCCAATACTTGTTATTTTCAGATTTATTATAGCTATCCTCATGGGTGTGAAGAGGTATCTTACTGTGAATTTGGTTTGCATTTCCCTATGGACTAATGATGTCACACATCTATTTATGTGCCTATTTGCCATTTGTATATCTTTGGAGAAATTTCTATTCAAATCCTTTGCCCTTTTTTAAATTGGGTAATTTATATTTATTATTACTGAGTTGTAAGAGTCCTTTATACCTTGTAGATATTAAATCCCTTATCAAATACATGATTTGCAAAACTTTTCTCCCATATTGTGGAATGTCATTTCACTTTATTTATAGTGTTCTTTGATGCACAAAAACTTTTAATTTAGAAGTCCACTTTTTCATTGATTACTTGCGCTTTTTTTTGTTATTATAGCTAAGAAACCTAATCCAAAGTCATGAAGAATTATTTCTATGTTGTCTTCTAAGAGTTTTATAGTTTTAGCTCTTACATTCAGGTTTTTGAACTATTGGGAGTTAACTTTTATATATGATGTGAAGGAGAGGTTCAAACTCATTCTTGTGAATATGGATAGCCAGTTTTCCAATCACCATTGATGAAGACTACTCTGTCCCCCAAACAAATAGTCTAGCGCCCTTGGCAAATCAATCAACTGTAAATGTAAGGGTTTAACTTTGGACTCTCAATTCTATTCTGTCAGTCTTGTGTCTGTTTTGCTGTCACCACACTGTCTTGATTACTGTAGCTTTGTAGTAAGTTTGAAATCAGGAAGTGTAAGTCCTCCAACTTTGTTCTTCTTTTTCAAGATTGTTTTGGTTATTCTGGGTCTCTTGACCCAGTTCATTTGTGTATGAACTGTAGGATCAGCTTATCTATTTCTGAAAAAAAAAGGCAGTTGGAATTTTGATAGAAATTGCATTGAATTAATAGGTTATTTGGGGAGTGTTGCCATATTAACAATATTAAGTACTCCAACCCGTGAGCACAGGATACATTCCACTTAGTTAGGTCTTCTTTAATTTCTTTCAACAATGTTTTGTAGTTTTCAGAAAACAAATCTTATACCTCTTTGGTTAAATTTATTTCTAAGTATTTTATTCTTCTTGGTGCTGTTGTAAATAAAAAATTTTTTAAATTTCATTTTGTGATTGTTCAATACAAACTATTTTTTGATATTAATTTTGTTTCTACAATATTACTGAACTTGTTTATAATCTGTAGCAGTGTAGTTGTGTGTGTATTTTTTAGTGTTTTCTGTGTGTAAGATCCTATTATTTGTAAACAGAGATAGTTTTACTTCTTCTTTTCCAGTATGGATGCTTTTTCTTGAATACAAGCAATCTCTTTTATAGTTCACCAGGAGCTTTCTACGTATTCATGGTCTAGGAGCCGGGATAGAGAGTTGGCAGCTATATCTGATTTTGCCATTTCTGTCAATGAGATGGCATAGCCAGCAAGGAGGGCAATGTACGAGGCTTTGACAAACAAATCAGTTGGTATGTCTGTTTTTACTTTCAGCCTTTATGTATGGCACAGTTTTAGGACAGAACAATTGATTTTTTTTCTTCCTTCTTCAAGACAAAAAAAGGGAATACATTAGAGAATAAGATAAACTGGACTTGAGTTCTAACTATATATTCAAATTTCAATTCTATAGGCCATGTGACATTAAGCCATCTCACCTCTTGGATCCTCAGCTTCCTCATCTGTAAAAATGGAGATAACACTAATTGCTTCATGGGATTATTGAGAAGATCAAAGAAGATAATGAGTGCAAAGCATCTAATAGTGCCTGGAACTTTAGAAAGGGCTCAAAAAATGCCCAATCCTCTTGACTTTCTCCCTAGTCCTAAACAAGTCTCCTTTATCTGTAGGGTGAGGAGAATAACTAATTTAAAAAGGAGTTTTTCTTTAATACCCAGAGTAGTTCAAAGAAGGAAGGGTTCTCAGGAAGCAGTGAGCTCCAGGCTCTGGTGGTGTTCAAGAAGTTTGAGATGGTGAAAAGGTAAGTTCAGATGACTTTTGTAGCTCCTTGGAATCTATTAAGTTATGTGAAAATATTTATTGACTCATGTGTTATTTGATTTAGTCAGCAACTGTTTACTGAGCACTGACCTTGTGCCTGACCCTGTGCTAGATCATGGAAACACAAGTGCGAGCCGGAGAATCAGGGTTCCTGTCCTAATGGAGTTCACAATCTTGAAGCAAGACTAACAAATAAGAGAAACTAAACCAAAACAAAAAAAATAAGACACAAATTTTGATGAGAAATGTGGAACAAGTAAACACAATGATAGAGAGTACTTAAGGAAGGTAATTTTAGAGAAAGTGGAAAGGGACAGCCCCTCTGACATAGCGACATTTGTGCCGAGAATTTTTTGGTGATTTCAAAACATGGCCACGAATTCGTTGACATTTCACCCATGAAGAGGTGAGATCTATAACCCCTCTCTTTGAATATGAGTAGGCTTGTGATCAATTTGACCAATGGAAATTTGCAGAATTGATGCCATGTGACTTCCACAACTAGGTCATGAAAGGTTCCGAAGTTTTTACCTTGCTGGCTGGAGCCCTCTCTTTGGGAGCCTGGAGATGCCACATAAACAGTCTGACTACTCTGAGGCCACCATGTTAAGAAGCTGGAGGACACGTGTGGGTGCTCCAGTTGACTGTCCCAGCTAAGACCAGCTTTCCAGCTATTCTTGCTAAAGTGCCAGACATGAGCAAAGTAGCCTACAGGTGATTCCTGCCAGCAGCTCTTTGCATCACCCCCATCTATCTGAGTCTTGCAGGGCAGAGACAAACCATTTCCTCTATTCTTTTTCTGAACTGCTGACCCACAGAATCCATGGGCATCATAAAAACGGTTGTTTCTTTTTAAAATTAAGATATACTTGACATATAACACTAGTTATAATATATGTGTACAACATAATCTTTTTATATATTGTGAAATGTTCACTACAATATGTCTAGTCAACATCCATCACCAGTTACACTTTTTTTTTCCTGTGATGAAAACTTTTAAGATCCACTCTCTTAGCAACTTTCAAATATACAACATGCTTTCATTAGCTATAGTCACCAAGCTGTACATTACATCCTTAAGGCTTATGTATTTTAGAACTAGAAGTTTACAACTTTTGATCCCCTTCATCCACTTCACCCACCCCTCCCACCCTGCAACTCTGGGAAACACCAATCTATTCTTTGTATCTATGAGTTTTTTTGTTTAAATTCTACATATAAGTGAGATCATATGATATTTGTCTTTCTCTGTCTGCCTTATTTCACTTAGCATACTGCCCTCAAAGTCCACACATATTCCCATAAATGGCAAGATTTCCTTCTTTTTAATGGGCTAAATAACATGTGTGTGTGTGTATAATCTCACATTTTACTTATCCATTGATCCATTGATGGGCATAGGTTACTTCATGTCTTGACTAACATGAGTAATGCTGCTGTGTGTGCATGCATACAGCATTGTGAGTTAGTGTTTTCATTTTCTTTCGCTAAACACCCTGAGGTAGAATTGCTGGATCATATGACAGTTTTATTTTTAACTCTTTTAGGAGCCTTCATACTGTTTTCCATAGTGGCTGCACCAATTTACATTCCCACCAATAGTGCATAGTGTTTCCTTTTCTTGTACATTCTTGCCAAAGCTCATTATAAAATGGTTGTTTCTTTATGCCACTAATTTTGGGGGTGATTTGATACCCAGCAATAGATAACAACAATAGATACTTTTTTTCCTTTTCTTCCCCAATTCTTAATCTCCCTCCTGTGATTATAAATCACTAAAGACATGAAGTATTAAATGTTGTAAAGAGTAGTAGAAGGAAGGCAATAAAAAGTAACTGGAGCAGGTGGAGATGGGAAAGGTGGTGGGAGAGGTTGAGGAGGAGAAGCATGAGATGGAAAAGGAAGAGAAAAAAGAGAAGTGTGTTCTCCTGATACCAAAGCAATGTGTGTTGTGGGGAGAAGACAATTAGATTCTTGTCCTGCAGTTGTAGATAGCAGAAAATCTCGAAGGCAGGGACCTTGCCTCATTTATTTCTGTATCCCTAATACGTAGCCCATAGCATAGGACCCTTGTGCTTGTAGTCTGGACAGTTAACTGAAGCATCTGTACGTGGTCTCTTCAGCATGGCAGCCTGAGTAATCAGACTTCATCCATAGCTGATCAGAGTTCCCAGAAAGTATTCCAGTGAGCAAAGTGGAAACTGCATGGGCTTTTATGACCTAGCCTTCAAAGTCATAGTGTACCACTTCCACCACTTTACACTGGTAAAAGCAGTCACTAACCCACCCATAGTCAAGGGCAGGGGATGCAGACCCTGACGTTTAAAGAAAGTGATGTCAAAAAAAAAATTATTGCCATACTTTAAAACCACCATAGTTGCTATGGTTAAGAAGCTTGGAAGGAGAGAAAGATGACTTAAAACGGAAAACTAGGAGATTTGGAGACTTTTCAGAAGTGCCTAGTCTCTTTTCTAGACAGCCTGTCTGGTAGAGGAAGATATTTTACTGAAGTAAGAAGGGAAGATCAAAAGTTCTGTTGTGGATCTGTTTAGTTTGAAATGCCTATTAATTATCGGAGAACAGCTGTCAAAGTGGCAATAGCATATGTAAGCCTAGAATTAAGAGGCCTTGTCTGGGTTGGATATATAAAGTTGGAAGTCAGGTGAAAGAGTATTATTTACCGAACGTTTGTTAAAGATGTGAGGACAGGTTTTATTCAAGAGTGTTGCAACAGGGGAGAGAGCCTGAGCTCAAATCTGAATACAGCAAAGACAGCTGAGAATTTACAGCCAATGAGCAAAGGGAGGGTGGCAATTAAAGGAGAGTTACTTAGAAGAGACATCAAGAACTGGGGGATTCTTGCTAAACTGGCACAACAGGATTCTTGCTGCAGACAAGCCAAGGACGGGGACAACAAAGGTGGTGGATTCTCGCTACACTGACTTAGTGGGATTCTTGCTGAGACTGACTAAGCAGGTAGAGAATAGGGCCCAGGGATGAAGCCCAGTTAAAAGAGGGCTCAGAGGAGTCTAAGTTAGGTCAAGGAGACAGTCTTTTTCAGCCATCAGGTGTTCAAAACCACTAGACATAGATAAGATCACCCGAGCAGTGAGGAGACAAGAGGTAAAGAATGGAGTCCTGAGTCACTCCAACATTTGGAGGCTGGCTTGCCAAGAAGCCAGCAAAGGAGACTGAGAAGCATCAGCCAATGAATGAGATGGAAAAAAACCAGGAAAGTGGTGTATTACTGAAGCTAACACAAGAAAATATTTCAAGAAGGAAGTGGTTAACCATGTCGAGAGCTTCCTAGAGGTCAAATAAAACGACAACAGAGAAGTGAATTTGGCAAAGCCAGAGGTCAGTGGTAGCTTTGACAAGGGCAGATGTACCCTGTTACATTGAACTTGTTACTGTAATATGTAAGAGCAGTTCAGTGGAGTGAAAAGGTTGAAAGGCTGATGGGCATGCTGCCACCAATCATGCATTGGCATGATAGAAAGTTAAGTAGCAGAGAAAGCAAATATAAATGACCTTTCCATAAGTTTTGCTATGAATACAAGTAAATGAAATGGTCACTAAAGAGAGATATGTCAAGAGAGGGTTTTGCTTGTGTGCATGTGTGTTTTAAGATGAGAGATAGTAAGGGATGTGAGTTGGTGATGGAAATGATCCAGTTAGAGAAGAAGAAACTGATGATGCAGCAGTGAGAAGAAATTCGACCCTTGGGAAGGCAGATGGATGTGAAATGTAGCGCAGACCTAGGTGAAAAAGCAGAGAATATGGACGAGGCAGTGCAGAGAAGTTGATAGATTAGGTGGCAGGAAGATGAATCTGAACGCCTCTATTTTCTCAATGAATTATACATTCAGGTCATATGAAAATGAAGTGGAGGGAGTATGTCGGAGATTTGAAAGAGAAGAAAGGGTCATGTTGGACAGCAGGAAACCAAAACTACTGGGGGAGTATAGCAGACTGCTGGGCAGTACTGAGTGCTCATTTAGGATGTGTAGTTGGAAATTTCAGTTAAGTGTGATTCTCTCCAGACAAGTCCAGCTGCGGAGGGGCAGACATAGACTACTCAGTTAATTGGGTGTGCGAGGATTTGGGATTTTGTCAGTGAGTATAATGAAGGGAAACTGACAGGGGAGTTAAGAATATTTACAATGTAGTGGTTATAATGATGTATAATGGAATCTAGGCTGGGAAAGAAAAAATGAGAACATGAGAAGGGTGAGATAATTAGTGAAAAGTGATGATGCTGATGGATTTGAGGACCCCTTGAGGTTCTGATTCAACAGTAGGAGATCTATTCATATCATTCCCTATAGTAGCAGAACAAAGGGGGAAATCATACAATTATCCCAATAGATGTTAAAAAAGCATTCGGGAAAATCCCACATTCACTTTTGTTAACATAGGCACATACACACAAATACAATGATTAGTAAGCTGCAAATAGAAGGAAATTTTCTGCCCTGACTGGTGTGGCTCAGTGAATTGAGTGCCAGCCCATGAACCAAAAGGTTGCAGGTTCAATTCCCAGTCAGGGCACATGCCTGGGTTGCGGGCCAGGTCCCAAGGTGGGAGCGTGTGAGAGGCAACTGGTCAATATATCTCTTGCACATCAATGTCTCACTCCCTCTCTTTCTCCCTCCTTTCCCCTCTCTCTAAAATAAATAAATTAAATTAAAAATAATAAAAAAGAAGGAAGTTTTCTAAATGAGTTAATAAATATAACTAAATGAGTTATATATAAAGTGTTTTTAATAGTAGCTAGCACAGTTCTGGCTGTCATGGCTCAGTGGCTTGAGCACTGGTCTGTGAACAGAAAGGTCACTGGTTCGATTCCCAGTTGGGGCACATGCCTGGGTTTCAGGCCACTTCCCCAGATGGGAGCGTGCAGGACCCAGTTGAAGTATCTCTTGCACATTGATGTTTCTTTCTCTTTCTTTCTTCCTCCCTTCCCCTCTCTCTAAAAGTAAGTAAATAAAATGTTTTTTTAAAGTACTTTAAAAATTTTAAAAAGACAGTAACTAGCACAAAGTAAACAAATAATAACTTCTGCTATTATCACTATCATTATCATCATCATTTTTTCATAATGTGATAAAAAGCATCTACTGAAAACAAAAGGCAAACATCATACTTATAGTGGAGGTTCCCCATCAAGGATGCTCACACTATGACTCCCATAAAGGCAATCATCCAGAGCTAAATGGGTGTGTAAAATTTATATGCAGATGTGTTCTATTAAATTAAGTATTTTATATTAAATGCAGATGTACCCTGTCACACTAAACTTGTTACTGTGATGCGTATGAGCTGTGCTGTGCTGCCCATGCAAGGAAGGAGTGTGAACAGTCACCAAGAAAGTATTTAGGTGGCTACTTAGCTTCCATGAAACTTACCTTATAGAAACTGTTAACATCTGGGTCACCTGATCAGGACATTTCTAAGGGACCAGGGGAGGTCAGCTGTGGAAAATCTTTTCCATGATGTCCTGCTGCCTGCTGAATGAAGCAACGCTAAGTAAACAATTTGTTTAGATGGTACATTTGTGCTTCTGGTAATTGAAAGCCTATCCATCAAATTACCTGTTACAATAAAAATGGCAAACTACAAAACCCACTAACATTAAGAACAAGGAAAGCATGCCAATGATCATTTCTACTAGTCAATATCATACTGGAGTATTTAACTATTAATGAGAGACAAAAAAAGACATGGTATAAATATTGGGGGAAAAGACTCAATAGCTGAAGATGAAAGATACCCCCTAAGTGAACCAACTGAAAAATTACTAGAATAAATAAGGCAGTTAATAAATTAGTTATATATAAAATTACCACATAGAAATCAATAGCTTTTCTACAGACCAGTGATAAGTTATTAGAATATGTCATGGGAAAAAATCAATTCACAATTGCTGCAAAATCTATAAAGAAGCAAGAAATAAACTTGACAAGAAACATGAAAGTCCTGTATGAATAAAATTATGGAGTTTTACTCTAAGATATAAAAGAAGAGCCAAATAAATAAAGACATGTGGGAGACCATTTATTTTAAAGATGTCATTTCTACTCATATTAATCTATTTTTGAATGAAATTTGGCAGGTTGGCCAAAAAATGTAAGGATAGCCAAGAATATTGACCAAGTAGGAGGAAGGACTTGCCTTATCAGATATCAAAATGTGCTTTAGAGTATTATTGACCTCAAAATATATAAGCATTAAAAAAATAGGGAGTCCAGCTCTGGTTAGTGTGGCTCAGTGGACTGAACGCTGGCCTATGAACCACAGGGTCGCTGGTTCAATTCCCAGTCACGGGCATATGTCTGGGTTGCAGGCCTGGTTCCCAGCGGAGGGTGCGCAAGAGGCAACCACAGATTGATGTTTCTCTCCCTCTCTATCTCTCTCCCTTCCCCTTTCTCTAAAAATAAATAAGTAAATAAATAAAAATTTTAAAACAATAGAGAGTCCAAGGCCAGATTCTTTCTCTCTCCCTCTCATATCTCATCTCTATGTATATATTTTATATATTTATCAGAATTTAGTACATGAAAAAGGATGACATTTTAAATTAAAGAGGGAAATAATGGCTTCAACAAATGTTGTTGGAGCAACTGGCTATCCATTTGGGAAAAGTAATATATTCTAATGCCACAGCATTTGTCTTTCTCTCTCTGACTTATTTCACTTAGCATAATACCCTCAATGTATTATGAGGTATGTCAATAATACCTTCAACATCCATGCTGTTGCAAATGGTGGGTTTCATTCTTTTTATAGCTGAATAATATTCCATTCTGTATATACATATCTTTTTGAATTAGTATTTTCATTTTCTTCAGATAAATACCCAGAAGTGGAATTGCTGGATCATATGGTAGTTCTATTTTAAACTTTAAAAAAAAATTATTTACCTTTAGAGAAGGAAAGGGAGGGAGAGAAACACTGGTCAGTTGCCTCTTGCACGTACCAGGGACCTGGTCCAAAATCCAGGCATGTGCCCTGAACCAGGAATCAAACTGGTGACCTTTCATTTTATGGGACCATGCCCAACTAACTGAGCCACAGCAGTCAGGGCCTGTTTTTTAGATGAATCTCCATACTGTTTTCTGTAGTGGCTATACCAATTTACATTCCCACCGAAAGTGTACAAGGGTGCCCTTTTCTCTCATCCTTGCCAACACATGCTATCTCTTGTCTTTCTGATGATAGTCGTCCTAACAGGCGTGAGGTGATATCTCATTGTGGTTTTGAGTTTACAGGCTTCTCTCTTGACCTGTTCGGTTTTCCTAGGAAAGATTTTCCAGTCTGCAAACTGTGAGATATAAACTTGGCTGCCAGTATTCTCCAAACTGAGTGAGAAAAGGAGGCAGAGGGTATCACCACTCAGTATACAGACTTTCACTTAATCTTCGGCTGGAGCCTCGTTTGCCATAGGATTGCAAGAAACAGTGCAAAGGACTGTGAGCTGAACTTGATTGAACAAGTGAGTGGTAAAAGATGAAGTCAGAGAGTAGGTGATGGGCATGCTGATAATCAGGCTTTGTAGACATGTAAGGAACTCTGAATAAGTTGGAAAACCATTTAAAGCATACTGAGCTGAAGTAATAGAGCCTTGAGCTTTAAAAGAATCACCATAGACTATGGGGCTGTGAGAGTGTTACAAGGTGAATTGTGTCCGCCCCTCCCCCCAGAAAGATATGTTGAAATCCTAACCCCCCATATATCAGATTGTGACTTGTCTTGGAAATAGAGTATTTGCAGATGGAGTCAAGTTAAGAGGAGGTCGTTAGGATGAGTCCTAATCCAGCATGACTAATGTCCTTACGAAAAGGGGAAATTTGGACACATACACAGACATGGGTGGACCAAAGACTGTAAAGTGACACAGGGAAAACACCTTGTAAAGATGGAGGGTTGGAGCGATGCATCTACAAGCCAAGGGACATCAAAGGATGCTCATAAAACGCCTGAAGCTAGGAAGAGGCAACGATGGCTTCCCCTGCAGGCTTCAGAGGGAGCATGGCCCTGCAAACACCTTCCAGCCTCCAGAACTGTGAGATGATAAATTTCTGCTGTTTTAACCCTCCCAGTTTTTGTCATTTTGTTACAGTTGCCCCAGAAAACTAATACAGGAAGCAAAGGTAGGAATAGGGAGAACAGGAAACAAGCTATTGCAGTGATCCAGGTGAATGCTGACGTTGGCCTGGGTAAAGGTAGTAGCTGGGGATTCTGGGTATGTTTTGAAGACAAAATCTGCTGATGGATTGAATGTGGGGCTATATTTAAAAAAGAGAGGCATTAAGGATAATTTCAAAGTTCTAGTGCTGTTAGTGCCCTGGACTGCATCTCTGTGCCTGGGGCCTTTCCCAGAAGTTCAAAAGGAAAGCCATACTAACAAGTCCTACCTTAGGCTGGAAGTGCTGGGAAATTAACCCTATCTAAGGGAAGCCCTCAACCAGAGATTCACAGGAGTTGGTGTATAAATACCCCAGTTCCCTTGTCCCTTGGATAGGATAATTCTTACACATTGTTTTACACTATTTCCCACAAGATAAACTGCAAGCAATCAGCTGGTTTAACAACACATCTTTATTGGATGCCTTGTCTTTTAACTTATTGTTTATTTTTAAATTGATTTGACAGAGAGAGAGAAAGGGAGAGGGAGAGAGAGAGATTGATTGTGTTATTCTGCTTACTTATACATTCATTGGCATTCATTTTTCTGTGGCTGTTCCCTTACTCTAGAGAAAAGTCCCCCATTTTCATGCCGAGGGGAGGAATAGCCTAGCCACCAAATAAAGACACTATGCAGAATGGGTTACTGTGGCTAGAGAAGTGTGCTTTCTCTTTGTTCAATAGGCAGACTTCCCATGAATCTCCCTTATTTTAGTAAGGCACCTCTCTGGTCCCATTGCTCCACAGAATGAACCTCCAGACTCCTGCCAGGGAGGCACAATCCCCTGACAGGTTCAAGATTGCAGAGGGGACCTGAAGGCTTATGAAACTTTATAGAGCCTTTTATCCAATCTCCTGCCTTCCTCCCATTCTTCTCCCTGGGTCTTTCTTCCTGGGTTTCCAGGTCCTCCAGAACTCGAGCTTAGCTGGAGTTTCGTGGCAGGAAATGGCTTGCTTCTCATTAGCACCACCTCTGCAGACACTTGGTATGCAGCTTTCTCAGCTCTGCTAATTTTTCCACTTGGCTTTCCATCTTATCCTCCGATGTCTCCTCTCCCACTCTCTTTATCCTCGTGGGTTCATTCACTTGCTCTTATTTTTGTGGGGCTCCAAGAAGGAAAAGAGATAAACCCATGTGTTCAAACTACTATTTTTCCTTCTCAACAAAAATATTTGGAGGCCATCAAATGGATAGCACTATTCTAGGCTCTGGGACCAGAATTTCAGGAGAGATGTGAGTTCTTCTCTTGAGAAGTCACATTCCTTGGAGTTCCTGGTGCTTTTGGTGTTCCAGAGCATCTCATTTTCTTTTTTCCCAGAGGCTAGAACGGGGCCAGCAGTATTTCTGCCTGATCCATTCATGCAGTTTTCCAGCTACCTGGCTGCCGAGGCATTTTCTATTTGCCAAGGAGCCAACTGAGGTCAACTCCTCCCTGTTGTTAAGCCTTATATGCCCATGATAGCCACACAGGAGGACATATGTATAACTGTATTAATTCCCAAAAGGCTGGTAGTTATGAAAAGGACTCTCCCAGTTCTATGGGAAAAATATTTGGAAACGTTGGGCTTAAAGTATGTATATGGAGTGGGTAAGGGTGATTTGGGCCACAAATTTTAATTTATATAATTTTCCACACATCCTGTTGTTTCTGAATCTGCTAAAGGCAGTGCTAATAATAATTGAAAACATTTTAATATTGTTTATTTGGAGCCAGTACTTTCTATATTAACTTATAAAAGAAATAATTATATATTAACTATATAATCCTCAGCAATCTTATGAAGTAGGTACTGCCATTATCTCCAATTTACCATTAAAGAAACTGAAGCACAAAGGAGCTCGTTACAAGGCTAAGATGAAGGGAGCTGAATCTAGGCATTTTAACTCCAGAGCCCAAATGCTTAGCTACTATGCATGCAACCTGTCTTAAAGCCAGATCGTATTTTACTTTCTTTAACTCATTAGATGAAGATTTTAGGATACCTACCCTCAGAATCCAATAGAGTCTTCTCTATCTATCTATCTATCTATCTATTATTGATTTGAGAGAGAGAGAAATGTCAGTTTGTTGTTACACTTAGTTGTACATTCATTGGTTGCTCCTTGTATGTTCCGTGACTGGAGACCGAACCCACAACCTTGGTGTATCAGGATGAGGCTCTAACCAAGTGAGCTACCTGGCCGGGGCCTCCATACCATTTATTTATTATTAGGTTGAACACCCAGACCATATCTTGATGGTAACCTCACTGAGGTTAGCCTTCCGTTTAAAAATAGGATTCTTTAACCATCTAAATAGTCCTGAACCCCAAGGTGGGTCTGCTTCTCTGCAGTTGGGGTCAGCGATGCGGTGGATGCCTGCAACCTCACAGCAGAGTCTCTGGGTCCTGAAGCACTTGGACTGGGTTGCAGTCCCAACAAGAAGGAAAGGTCATTCTGATAATTTTCATTATTTTCCCAGGGGCAGAGTTTGTGGGCCTAGGGTGAAATTGTATTACAATTTCCTTTTTTCTTATTTGGGACATAGAGGGAAAAGTCTTTTATTAATCTATTTATGGATGTGTCCATTAAAAAAATGCTGAACAGGGGCACGGTGGGCCTTAATCAAGGCTACCACAGCCAGCCTGCAGAAGCTGGAGCAGGGCAGCAGGGTGGAGGAAGATCTCGCGGGGCGCGGAAAATCTGGCCTGAGACTAAGTCTCCAGTAACTCCCAAATCTAGCAGCCAAATTCTAAAGTGGAGAGAGATCTTTCACAGTTTAGAAATCTGAGAACTGGCTTGAAACATAAAGAAGAGTTTACTAAAACATGGCTGATGCTCAGAGTCCACGCTCTGCTGAAGGGAAAGTCCTGATCCACCCTCAAACCATTTGAAACCAACCAACCAAACAAGCAAACAAACAAAAACAAAGAAACATTTGAAACCAGTTGTGAAGTGATTCCAACTAAAACTGCAACAAAGCTCAGACCCCACTCAGCTACAGGGGAGATTGACTAATTTCCACCACACTAATGACCTGACAAAAATGGGTTTGCTCTTTTCTATTTATGTTGGTCTGCAGGTCTTTTATACAAAGACATATAATTATAAATTATGGGACACATGTAGAATGAAAAAAATAAAAAGAACCATGGTTAAGAATGGAGATATTGCTAGAAGCAGATAAAGTGATAGCTCAGATTTAAAATGATCAAACTCCTTTTTAATTATATTTTATTAATTATACTATTAAAATTGACCCAGTTTTTCCTCCTTCCCTCCCTCAACCCAGCACCGCCCACTCCCTCAGGCAATGTCCACACCATTGTTCATGTCCATGGGTCATGTGTATAAAATTATCAAACTCTTTTTTTAAAAGATTTTATTTATTTATTTATTTTTAGAGAGAGGGGAAGGGAAGAAAAAGGGAGGGAGAGAAACATCAATGTGTAGTTGCTTCTTGTGCACCCCCTACTGGGGTCTTGGCCCACAACCCAGGCATGTGTCCTGACTGGGAATCAAACCAGTGACCCTTTGGTTCTCAGGCTGGTGCACAATCCACTGAGCCACACTAGCCAGGGCAAAACGATCAAACTTTTTAAAACAGCTATGATAAATATGTAAAAGTTCTAGTGGAAAAGGTGTATAAAATGCATGCACAGGTGGGGATTTCTGCAGAGAGGTGGAAACTTTAAAAAAGAATCAAGTGGAAGTTCTAGGAATGAAAAATAAAATATAAGAAATGAAGAATGATTTTCAGTGGGCTTAACAGCAGACTGACCCCCACAGAGGAAGGAATCAGCTGCCTGAAGACAGGCCAGTATTATCCAAATTAAAATACAAATAAAAAAGAGTTAAAAGTATAAAATAGAGTGTCCAAGAACCGAGACAATATTATTAAATGCTCTAACATATGTGTAATTGGAGTCCCAGACGGAGAAAATCAACAACAAAAAAAGTATTTGCAAAATAATAGCGGAGCGCTTTCTAAAATAAATGAAAGATAAAAGACATAGATCCAAGAAGTGTGCTATCACCCTTCAGATCGCTAGCAAGATAAATATATATAAAACCACACTTAGACATAATGATGTCAAACTGCTGAAAACCGAACAAAAGACAACGTTGTAAAAGCGGTCAGAGAAAAGACACTGCATACAGGGGAGCGATGATGCGGAGGGTGGATGACACCAGAAAGGGAGGCCCAAGACAATAACGTCAGCTTTAAAGTGACAGAAGAGACAAACAAAAACATCCTTCGAAAATGAAGATAAAACAAAAACATTTGCAGGTAGACAAGAGCCGAGAGAATTTGTTTCAGGAAGACCTACATTGCAAGAAAGTCTAGAAGCTGGTGGGAAACAATACCAGATGAAAATTCAGATCTGCAGGTAGAGATGAAGAGCACCAGAAATGGTAAATATCTGGATTCAGTATAGAAGACCTTTTCAGAAATGATCTCTAATTAGGTTTATAGATGTGTATGTTATGTGCTGTGCATAATGTATTGTGGGGTTTATAAACATATAACAAGGACTCTAAGGGCAGAGGTGGGCAAATGAAATTATACTCTAGCAAGTTTTCTTACATTATTCGTAAATGAGTACAATATTGTTTGAAGGTAGACTGTGATAGCCATTCCTTGATTAATGGTGATAATGTATAAGTCTCATCTGCTTCCATGAGAAGGAAAATTATAGCACCGCTGTGCCACATATTTCACTTTGTGATTTTTCCAAGTATTACTGGTAGCATCTGCCTTGTTTATCAAACACATATCCTTATGTTGGGAACTCACATCTAACAGCCTCCTAAAAACTTGGCATTTCTAACAGAGTTGATATCTTTTAATAAGATAACAAGGTCACACATCTTTAAACATAAAAAAGAAATATCCTAGAACAGTGGAAACAGCACTGGGCTTGGAGTTAGAAAGACTAGAGTTGAATCTTAACTAGACTGTTAATTAGCTATATGATCCTAAATAATAAACCTGTTTTCCTTCTTTGGGTCTTAGTTTCCCTCGATAAATGTGGGGATAATAATAGTATTGACTCTGTAGGTTTGTTGTGTTAATTAAATATTGTATAGGAAGGGTCTAGTCTAGTGCCTGGCATATCAATTCCTTCTCAGACATAATGGCTGAATCTGATCTGATGTCATGGATTGGGAAAGCAAGAGGTAGCAGGGAAAACCCTGTAGCTCAGAGGGAGGAAACTAAAGTATTAATAGACAGAAAAGGAATATTAAGACTGAAAGCTCCTTGAAGACAGACATCTTTATTTCTTTATCACCTCTGTTCTTTGACTATAACTAAGTGCTCTGCTTAGAAAGTTTGTTGATTTGAAATTATCTTGTCAGGTGAGAAAAGCAAGATAATTCTGGTAAGTTGTAGCCCACATGTTGCTCCTAGTGTGTGGTGACAGGAAGAGGGGAAGCCCTTGTTTAGGCTCAGACCAGTCTTTCTGCATCCATTTCATCATTCCGTCTTCTGGTTTAACGGTGGGGAAAGGCATGAGCACTTTTTTAGTGCCCACTGCATGCCAATCAGTGAGTTACCATCTCAGTTAGTCATTGTTTTGCTTGGGGAAAATTCAATCTGAGAAGAGAACAGTGACTTCCCCACAGTTACCAGACTGACAAGAGGATCTCTCTGATGCCAGTGTCCATGCAGGTTCCGTTGCGTCATGTTGCGCCTCTGACTTGTGCCTCACCTGGGCCGTAGCAACGATCTCCTCACTGGTGTTCCCGTCTCCAGTGTTTCTCTTCCCAACCCATTCTCCAGAGTGCAGTAAGCTAACTTCCTGAAACATTGCATTGTCTGCCTCAACTCAACATGGGTTGGCTTCTCTTTTTATTAATGTGGGTGCAAATGATTTGTTTTGCATTTAATGGTGGCAAGAATCAAATTGCTCTGTGATCTTAGGAAATTATCTTCTGTTGCAAACTGACTCAAGACAATTTGTTCATTTATTAATCATATTATATCAATACATAATTATTAACTATTGAGTGGAGTTTTAAAATTAATTATTTTATATTATTTTTATCTCAATTTATCCCCTCTATACCCTCTTCCACCTCCACCTACCACCTCTCCTCCCACAACCACCACACTGTTGTCCGTGTTGACAAGTTCTTTCTCTTTTGTTTTCTTTCTGCTCAATCCCTCTGCCCCTGCAGCCCCCACTGAAGGCTGTTTCAGTTTGGTTGTTGTGATTGCAGAAGCGAGGGTCAGATATCAGCAGCTCCCAAAGTGAGAGATGGGCCACATCTACCTTCCCCAAACCTTACTACCGAGCAGTGTGTTGTGTGATAGTGAAAGCAAGTCCCACACGGAAATCTGCCACATGCTCAAACATTTACAAACAAGCAGGCAAAACCAGTCATACAACTTGTAAGCTCAATGAAGTCCCAGCTCTTGGAATTTTTAGACACTTTGCCAAGTACTTTGCATGAAAGGTTTACTTTAGGTAAATAAGATAATGTTCTAGCAGCAGGACTGTAATCAGAATATTTGTAATGCACATGCTAGTCAGAATCAGGTAACAGGATCCTCCACTAAATGGAGAGGAAAGGACTGCATAGATCTCAGCCCATAACAGCACTTTAAGAGCCTCGTCGCTGGGCTCTCTCGATTCTCTTCTCTCGGTCAGACGATTGAATACAGTTCTTCTAGCCAAATCACGTACATGGAGTCCACTTGTTTCACCCATATCTAACATCTAACCATATTTAAGAGCTTTCTAGTGTTGACTGGGGATACAAATAGTTGAAGTTCTTGCTATAGTTGCTACTGGAATATGGATTGTTGATTAGAATTTCTCAGATACTAACAAACCACTCCTAGAGTGTATATCTCTTATTAGGTACTTCATACGTTAACTAATAGGCTCTAAGGTTTACACTAAAACTAGTTAACAAACGTGTATAAAACTTTTTAGTCCCACCTTGACCATCGTGGCTCAGTTGGTTGGGTGTTGCACTGAAAAGCAAAAGGTCCCCGGTTCGATTCCTGGTCAGGGCACATGCCTGGAGTGCAGGTTTGGTCCTGGTTGGGGTGTGTTTGAGAGGCAACTGATGAATGTTTCTCTCTCATATCAATGTTTTTCTCCCTCTCATTCTCCCTCCCTTCCTCTATCTCTAAAAATAAATAAATAAAATCTAAAAAAATACTTTCTAGTCTGAAATATTTTAATATATATGATTAACATATATAACATATATTTTTATATTACATAATGTTATAATATTTAATATAAGTAAATTATAGACAATGCAACACCTTCTCCAAGGTTCAGTTTACTTTATGTGAAAAGGTAGGGTGAGCTGACTTCTCAAGTTTCTCCCATGATCCTACAAGTGCATATTAATGCAGTTACAATGATCTGGTTTAGGGTCATGGGAAAATTTACTGATAATTGCTGGAATGTCATCAAGCATAAAAACCACTTTTTTTTTTTTGGAAAACTCTAATATTTTCTTTAAAGAACTTATTTTTCTAAAATAGCAGCTCTTCTCTTTAGTTCCCAATCACACCTGTCATCCTCTAACCCCCTTTTTTAAATAAACATGTTTTCAATTATTGAAGTAGAGTTGACATATAACATATTAGTTTCAAGTACACAACATAATCACTCAATATTTGTATATACTGTGAAATGGCCACCACAACAAGCCTAGGTAACATCTGTCACCATACAGAGTTTTTTCTTGTAATGAGAACTTCTAAGATCTACTGTCTTAGCAACTTTGAAATATGCCGTACAGTATTACTACCTGTAGTCACCACGCTGTACAACACACCCCCACCACTTGTTCTATAACTGGATGTTTGTACCTTCCAACCCCCTTCACCCATTTAGCCCACACTCCATCCCCTGCCTCTGGCAACATCAATCTGCTCCCAGTTTCTGTGTGCTCAGTTTTTAGATTCCATGTATAAGTAAAGTCATGTGGTATTTGTCTTTATCTGTCTGATTTATTTCTTTTAGCACAATGTCCTCAAGGTTCATTCCTGTTGTTGCAGATGGCAACAAGACAAATGGCAAAAGATTTCATTCTTTTTTATGGCTGAAAACATTATATATATATACACATATATGTATATGTATCATATTTTCTTTATTCATCAATTGATGGATAATTCAATTGTTTTCATATCTTAGCTATTGTAAATAATACTGCAATGAACATAGGGGTGCATATTTCTTTACAAGGTAATGTGTAATGTTTTCCTTGTCTTCTGATATATGCCCAGAGATGAAATTGCTGGATCATATGGTAGTTCTATTTTTAATTTTTTGAGAAACCTCCATACTGTTTTCATTAGTGGCTGCACCGATTTACATTCCCATCAATGGTACAAAAGGGCTCCCTTTTCTCCACATCCTCACCCACGCTTCTTATTTCTTGTCTTTTGATGATAGCCATTTTAACAGGTGTGAGGTGATATCTCATTGTGGTTTTGATTTGCATTTTCCTCATGATCGGTGAATTTGAGCACTTTTTCAGGGAGGTGCTTGTTGGCCATCTATATGTCTTTTTTGGAAAAATTGCTATCCCACTCCTCTGCCCATTTTTAAAATTGACTTTATTTTGCTATTGAGTTGTAGGAGTTCCTTATATATTTTGGATATTATTTGAAAATATTTTCTCCCATTAAGTAGCTTGGCTTTTCATTTTGTTGATAGTTTCTTTTGCTTTGCAGGAGCTTTTTAGTTCTATGTAGTCCCACTTATTTATTTTTGCTTTTGTTGCCTTTGGTTTAGGTGTCAGATAAAAACAAAAACAAAAACAAAAACAAAAAAACATTGCCAAGACTGATGTCAAGGAGCTTACTGCCTATTTTCTTCTAGAAATTTTATTGTTTCAGGTCTTATGTTCAAGTCTTCAATCCATTTTGATTTAATTTTTTGGTGTGGTGTATAGTGGTACAGTTTTATTCTTACGTATTTAGCTGTCCAGCTTTCCAAACACCATTTATTGAAGAGACTGTTCTTTTCCCATTGTATATTCCTAGCTCCTTTATTGTAAATTAATTGACTCTATGTACATGAGCTAATTTTGGAGCTCTCTATTCATCTTTTTAAACATTTATTTTCTTTAAAAAATTCTCACAGAGGATATGTTATTTTATAATTGGTTTTAGAGAAAGAGGAAGAGAAGAACAGAAACATTAATGTGAGAGAGAAACCTTAATTGGTTGCCTCTTATGAGCACCCCAACCAGGGATTGAACCCACAACCTAGGTATGTGTCCTGACCAGGGATCAAACACACAACCTTTTGGTGTACAGGACAATGCTTAACCAACTGATCCACCCAGCTAGGGCTGGGCCCTCTATTCTGTTCCATTTATCTATGTGTCTGTTTTTATGCCAATACCATAGTGGTTTGGTTACTGTAACTTTGTAATATAGTTTGAAATCAGGGAGTATTTTGCCTCCAGCTTTGTTGTTCTTTCTCAAGATACCTTTGGCTATTTGGGGTCTATCCTCTAACCCCTTAACATTCTTTATTTTTCTTCAAAACATTTATCGCTACCTGACATTACTTACGTGTTTACTTGCTTATTGTCTGTCTTCTGCTACAAGAATATAGTCTCCATAAGAGTAGAAACTTAATTTAAAACTGTATTCTCTATGCCTGATCCATGGTAGGAGCTTGTTTCACTGGTCTACTGCTGCGTAGCAAACCACACTAAAATGTAGTGGCTCATTCACTTACCCACAGTCCCATAATTTAGCTAGGCTTAGTTGGTCAGTTCTTCTCGTTGTCTCAGCTTCGGTCACTCACATGGCTGCACTCATCTGGAGGCTCAGTGTGGCTGAATAGTCCAAGATCGTCAAGTCTGGCAGTTAGCCGTTGGCTGAAGTGCCTGAGTCTCTTCTATGTGGCCCATCCAACAAGATACTCTGGGTTTCTTAAATAGTGGCAGCGGTGTTCTCAAGGTGAAAGCTGTAAAGCTCTTTGAGGCTTAGCCTCAGAAGCTGTATATACAATGTTACTTTCACTATATTCTGTTGATCAATGCAAGTAAAAAGGATAGCCGAGACTTAAGAGATTGAGAATTATACAGGAGGTGAGCAAAATCATATTGAAAAAGGGAGGACACAGAGAGCTGTGATAATTCTAACAAGCTATCACAATGCTCAATAAAGGTTTATGGAGTGAATGAGTGACTATATTATGGGTATATCTTGTCTAAAGTTCCATACTTCAAATTCAAGATCTGCTATAATTTTCCTTCAAGAGCATAGATCTTGTATCTTTCCCCTGGCACTCATCAAAATCTGCTTTGTAATTTATTTATTTGTGCACATTTCATCCCCAAAGGAATGTACCTTGTTTTGTTTTCTCTATATATCCCATTTTCTAGCAGGCATTCAGGCTCCAAAGAGCCATTATAGATCCTTACTGAGTTAAATTTAATTGAAAAACTTGACATTTTATCCCCTACCTTCCGTTCCATCATTATAAAGCCACTAGTTGAACAATTCCCTGAAAATCTTACCATCATTCATGTCTCCATGCCTTTCCTCATTTCATTTTCTCTGCCTAAAATATGCTCCCTTTTTCTCTGTGCTTATTTCAGTGTTTCTCACTGATGTTTAGCAACCTTGGCCCTACCCCCTAAATTCCAATAGAAGCAGGGTCATTCTGACAATTGTGTTATATGCCCTGGTTGAAAACCACTAGTAAAACCATCCCTTAGGCCTACGAGTGGGAACAATATGGTTTGGCCTGTCTAGTACCACCTCCTGTCTTAGAACAGGTTGTTTTCCCCACTCCAACTATACTGTGCTTGAAGGAGTTACTGTATCCTATAAGATCCTGCCCTTCTAGGTACAGTTGAATTATCTGGAAATCCTGAAGGGGGTCAAGCATTAACATTCAATTAAAAACTTAATACAAAGTAGGAGTGGAGTAGAAACCCTCTGTCCTGTGATAGAATCCACTACCCTCAAACATACATAGATGGGTAGAGTCTCCCTAGACTGGTTAAGGCACATGTAATTGAGACATAATTGACCAAGTCCTGAGGATGCTAAAATATCTACATAAACACCACTGGCACCACCAAACCATTAAGTTTCTATTAGACTTTGGGCAAACATTGGGGCATGAAAACACTTGGGTTTTTACAAAAAAATAAAAAAGCCTGAGGGAAAAAGAAATTGAATAAAGCAAGGCAGAGGAAATTATCTTATACATTTTTCTTGGGTCATTAGCCAGAAAGGAAAAGGGAATTAAAGAGAAAACATACAAATAAAATTTTTAAAGCTGCTGAACGAAGGTTTAGGGTGGTGAACGAGTCGCAGTTTGGAATGGAATGGAGAGATGAGCCTGTGCCTGGGAAACAGCTCTTTAGTCAGCAGAGGAGCTGAGAGAGAGAGAGCTCTGATTTGGACTACAGGCAGGCAGGGGTGAGCCAGGAAGGGGAAAACTTTCATTCCATGCATTTGTACCATGCTGGAGTGAGTCTATATTTCGACTTAGTGACCTATATTCTCAGTTTTGGTGAATGGCACCATCATCTGTCTACTCAATTAATCCAGAAACTGGAGAGTCCCACCGACCCCACTGGTTTTTGCCCCTCAAGGTCAGTCTTCGAACACACCCTCTCAACTTTGCCTCTTTTTTCCAATCCATCTCCTCCTCTCCATTGTTACTATCATTGACCTACTTCAGGTCCTTATAATCTCCCACCTTGACAACTGGTTTTCCTGCCTCCAGTCTAATCCTCTTCCAAATCCATCCTTCAGACGCTACCAGAATAATCTTCCACAAACATATATCTAACCACGTTGTTCTCCATCTTAACAACCCTCCCACCCCCCAGCTGCCCAGTGAATAGTGTCTAAAAACTAAATTCTAAGTGTCTAAAACCTAAATTCTAAGCATGGCATTCTAGACTTTTTCTCTCCTGTTTAACATTCAAGCCTCCGTCTTGGCCATCCCCACCTCCACCACACACACATACACGCCGCCCTCTGCTCTAGTCATACTGACCTACTTTTGGTTCCTCAAACACAACATGCTTTATCAAGCCTCTACACATACCTGGAACGCCTTCTCCTCCCTATGCCAGCCTGGAGAACTCCAGTTCGTCTTTGAAACTCAGTTCAGGAGTCATGCCCCCCTGACTCACCCCGGGCAAAGTCGGTTGCCCCTCTCTCAGGGCTCCACAGATCCTTGTGCACACTTCTACTATTACATAGGCTTGCTTGCTTGCTTGTCTCCTGCCAGCCACAGACAGCTCTCTGAGAATAAGACTGTATTTTATTTATCTTTATATCCTCCATATCTAGCATAGACTTAAGGTCTGTTAAATGAGCGGACGAATATTTTATAGGTGCTCCAAGTTGCCAAGAGGTGCAGTAAAGAAGATTCTGCATATAAGAAGCTGATGGTTCGCATGCTGTCATGCCTTGGCAAAAGGCCCTGGTGTCTTTTTTTTTTTTTGGTTTTGCTTTTTAGGCCATGGTATTTTAATCATTTATTACATAATTATTTATTAAGTACCCAGTATGTGTCAGGTCCTGTGCCATTTTTAAAGGTCAGTGAGTACTACATTAAGCAAGAAAAACAGCCCTGGCCTTCGAGTAGGGCACTCTCCAAAAGAGGCTTTATAATGCTATGTAATCATCATATGAATTTTTTTAAAGCTCATTCTGGGAGGTGCAATTATTTCACTGTATGGAAAGTTTAAACAACTCTTTGAATAATTTTTAGATTAAAAAGTTTATAGCACCGGTGAGCTGACATGACAAAGATCTGCCACAAGGTGGCATGTTTCCCTAAGACTAAAGATTAAGTGACCTAGGACTTTAGAAAAGTAAGTAGTTCTCACACTTTGCTCCAGAGGAATACTAGTACTAAGAATTTAACATGGTAGCTTTTCTCAATTTTCAGAAAAGGCCAACTAAAAGGTATGATTTAATCAATGTTTCCCCCAAAACTTTCATAAGCCTTTGGAATCTATTTTTGTTTGCCTTCAAGCAAATATAAATAGAATTTTGGAATGGGCTGAACATGTTAAATTACATGCCTTATTACTTCATAGACATGTAACATCAGAATTCCTTTTTTTAATGTTGATTTTGGGTGATATAATTAAAGATCCTACTAGTGAAAATGTTTCCTAATTTATATGACTAGAGTGAGTGCGTCAGTACTGCAAAGTATTTCCTATAGAGTACCTTACTTACAGGTGCTTTGCCAATTAAACCCATTTGAGAATCATGATCGAATCCAATGTTTTCTAATTTCAAATGGAGAGATCGAGGCTCTGAGAAGCTAAATGACTTCCCTAAGGTCACAAAGCCATGTATGGGACAGGTTCAGGCTTATCCTTGCACAGTGAACATTCCAGATCTTGCCCTTGCTGCCGTCTATCAACTTCATAAACAAAAATTTTTGGATGATTAACATTGAGAGTCAAGAGACAGAGAGGAGTCAAGGTGAGGCCCCGGTTTCTGATTGGGTGAGTGATGGATTATGGTGCCATTCACCAAAATTGAGCATACAGACTACTAATTCCAAATACAGACTCCCTTTAGCTTGGCACAAGTTAATATAGAGAGACAATAAAAAACTTTCCCTCTTAGCTCACCACTTCCACTCATTGCCCAAATCAGAACTCTCTCTCTTAGTTTCTCTGGTGACTGAAGAGGTGCTTTGTAAAGAGAGGGAAATGCCAATAACTTCCGAAAATGGAGTATCAGGAGTATGACCTCATTTATTCACTTCCGGAGAGGGTTTGAGAGGGAATAATATAGTTGTCAAGAGTCTGAATTAATTAGTTCAACCAATATTCATTGACTTCTCTACCTTGAGCCAAGAGTGTTCTAAAGTGTGGTTCTCAAAGTATAGTTTCCATAGCAGCAGCAGGAGCGTCACCTGGCAACTTGTTAGACATGCAAACTCTTAGGTCTCAGGCGAGACATACTGAGTCAGAAACTCTGGGAGTGGGGTCTGACAATATGTTTTTACTAGCCCTTCCATCATTCTGATGCATGCTCAAATTCAAGAACAATTATTCTAGAGCGTTAAGAATATGATGTTAAAGAACGTGCTTGTCTTCTCGGAGCAACAGCATACAAATAGAAAATTTTAGGTAGGAGTGTTATTGGGGAAACCAAAACGGGGGACAGAGGGAGAGCGTAGAGGGTGCTCGGGCAAGGTCTTTCTGAGGAGTGTGAGCTCTGGAGTCAGACTGAATATTGGCTCCACCAGTTACTAGCCTTTTAAAGCGTTCGTTTCCCCATTTGCTAAAACTGAGACAGTAATATTACTTTACAAAATTACTCTGAAAATGAATAAGATAATGTTTCCAAAATTCTTGCAAATGTTTCTGTCACAGGGCAACTTCCCAATGAATGTTAGCCCTCCCAATATGAGGGAGGAGTGCTATTTGTGTATGTACATTTGGGAATCATCAATGTAGAGATTAATAGTGAAGTGAAGAGATTAATAGTGAAGATTAATAGACAGATGTGAAAGAGAAAGGATGGTAGGCTCTTGGTGGCGGGGGCAGAAGTGGGTTGAGAAGTGGTGAGGAGGTGAAAAAATGTAGAAAAGAGAGAGGACTTTTATCTGAATCCAGCTAAAGATGGAAACTTGGAAGAGGAAGTCAGTGGATAAATATAGGGTGACTGACTATCCTGGTTTGCCTGGGACTGAGAAATTCCTGGGAGGTGAGTCTTTCAGTGCTGAAACCCAGAGTGTGCTGGGGAAATTGGGATGAGCTGGTCACCCCAATAGTGGATAGGATCCTGGGAGTGCAGTGGGGGTGGCCATGCTGTGAACTTTCTTTCTTCGTTCCCTCTGATCTCCTCCTGGTAAAGTACCTCCCAGGAGCTTGACTAGACTGGACGCCAGAGGGCGAGGGAGCTCGGGAATGCAGCGGGGAAGAAGCCAGCCTTGCCTAGATAGAGCAGGATTCGGAAACACGGAGAATGGACCTGGAGGGGCAAAAGGATAGCAACCAGCGCAGTAACAAGCGAATAGAATAGTCTGGGATTAGTCTGACTCTGTACCTTTTATTCTTTTTCCTGCCTCATCCAAAGAGCCTAGGAGAGGGATGCGTGGGTGTTTTCTGCATCCTCGACTTAACTTTTATCTGAGCAGCTCACAAAACTTTCCTTGTTTTGATGTTCACTGGTATGAGTACAAGAAGGAACAAGTAGGATGTAGCTGCTCCAGGGATGGAGGTCCTGGAGGAAATCCTCCCGGGCACTGGACATTAGTACTGGACAAGAATGCCTTCTGAACTCAGGGATCTTCTCACAGCATATTTCCTGCCTGGAGCAGGAACTTACTCCTCAATTTGCTTCTTGATGGAAGCTATCGCGCTACGGCAGGGTCAAAGGTCAAAGGCCACCATTTAAATCCTACAGTCTTTCAAGGCAAGAGGACCCGATGGCCCAGCGGTCCAAACACCTCCAACCTTCGGCAGGTTCTGTTGACAAGAGCCGTGACCCGCCAACCCAACCTACATTACACTTGTGTCGGAGCTGGACGAAGGCGCTTTGTGATTGGTAGGGCGGTGTGGGGGCGTGGCCTCATGTAGAAAGCCACCTCTGGATTGGTACAAATCCTTAAGGGCCGCACCTCCACTCTGAGTAGGCGCGAAAGCTCCAAAGTCGCTGCGGGGCTGGAGACGGCGGGAGGGGCTGCGCAGCGGCTGAGACTACTCGAGGTCTGTATAGTCCCGAGCCGAGCGCTGGAGAGGCCGGAGTCATGACCAGAGAAGTGGCTTCTGAGGTGAGTTCGTGTACAGGACTCCATCCGCGATTGCGGGGTCGGGCTCCGTGGGGGTGGGGTGGGGTGGGGCAGGGATCGAGCCCAGAGGACTGGGTTTGAAGGGCCTGGGAGGACTACAGCTCCCGGCGTGCACCGGGCGTCTGGACCTCGCCGTTTGAAGAGATAGAAGCCCCCTACTCCAGCCCCGCGATCTTGCGGTCCGGTCCCTGCGCTAGGCTTCCTGCGCGTCCGTGTCCAAGCGGTCTTGTTCCTTGTGTTTGCGGCCCGCGCAGCCCGCCCAACTCGTCCTCACCCTGTCCCGCCCGCTCTCACCTTTGGCGCGTTTCCTGCTGTGGGAGTCCTTCCTCTTACAGCGTCCCCAAACGGAGGAAGGCCCAAGTTTACCCTGGCTGCTGGGAGGCTGGGCAGGGCAAGATTCTCTGTAAATGGACGGCGGGGTCTAAGGGAGTTCACAACTGGGTCTGGAAGGGGCCTTTGAGGTCATCGCGTGGGGCCCCAGGACGGGGCTGTACCCGTCTCGGGGCCTCCTGGATGGTGGTTTGCTAGGCTGGCTGGCGGAATTGGGCATAGAAGATACTTCTGTTGGGAACAGCCCTGTGTTCTTTTCTGGGGTGGGACTAGGGTGAGATACTTACTGTCTTTGGGAGCAAAATTTAGGGAAACGCCAAAAAACTCAGTAGTCAAGATGATAATTTAAAGTAACATTTAAAAACATAAAAATTAGTGCAGAAATATCCCGTGACTTGATATTTAGTAAAACCTCTAATTCTGGCCCTGATTTCAATAAAACTTTACTTACAAAAGCAAGTGACTGACCTCATGAGCCTCAGTTTGCTAATTTGAGTTTGTTAAAAATATTACAGGGTTTTTTTTGCCCTGGCTGGCGTAGCTCAGTGGATTGAGCGCGGGTTCGATTCCCAGTCAGGGCACATGCCTGGGTTGCAGGCCATGGCCCCCAGCAACCGTACATTGATGTTTCTCTCTCTCTCTCTTCCTCCCTTCCCTCTCTAAAAATAAATAAATAAAAATCTTAAAAAAACACTTGAATTTAAAAACAATATTACAGGTTTTTAAAAAATTATCTTGATTACTAAATTTTTTTAAGACTTTGTCTTCTCACCCTGTTCCTGGTCCTGTCTTTTAACTGTTGCTGGTACTGCTGCAAACCGCTTAGAATAAAATGATGAACAGCATCTTATATTGAGCTCTGTAGTTACCTACATTCAGTTTATGGATCCACAAACACAACTAATAGCCTTACTGCTTTGGATTGTTGGGAGGACCATCAGCACATACGTGATTATCCTTGGTGATTATTCAGCACGTGTTATCTTTGTTGTTATTTTAATAATTATACCAAATATTGAAATCAATTTAATAGTTGGAGAAGTCATCAGTGCTAGGCCTCATGCCCTATTACATGACAGATGTTAATATTTTCCCTTTATTAAGTTGATTCAGAGCCCTAAGAACAGCTAGGAGGTTGGAGACCTGTCAGCTAGGGCATCTTGATCACAAACTTGTCACTTAGATTGTTTTACTTGTGACTTTTTTTGTTTGGAAATTTTCAAATATACAAATGTAGAAGGGCTGGTATAATGAACCTATATCTAACTTCAACAATTATCAAATCATATGCCAATCTTATTTATACCCCTGTCCATTTTCTCCTCACTGGATTATCTGGGAGCAAATTCTAGATATTATTTCATCCACAAATATTTTATTATGCATCTCTAAAAGGTAATGGCTTTCCAAAAAAGGTAACCACAATTTTATTACAACATCCAAAAAATTCAGAATTATTGCTTAATATTAAATATCTAGTCAGTGTACAGAAGTGTTCAGGTTTCCTTGACTCATATGTATGCTTTCAGTTTGTTTGCATTAGGATCCAAAGAAAGTACATATTTCAATTGTTGATGTGTGTGTGTGTATGTGTGTGTGTGTGTATCTTAACTCTTTTTTTCTTTTTACATTTTATTGTTAGAGAGAGGGAAAGGGAGGAAGAAAGAGAGGGAGACATATATCAGTTGGTTGCCTCTCGCACGCCCCCAACTGGGGACCTGGCCTGCAACCCAGGCATGTGCCCTGACTGGGAATTGAACCTACGAGTTTTGCAGGCTGCCTCTCAGTCCACTGAGCCACACAAGCCAGGGCATACATCTTAAAACTTTTTTTTTTAAGATTTTATTTATTTCCAGACAGAGGAGAAGGGAAGGAGAAAGAGAGGGAGAGAAACATCAGTGTGTGGTTGCCTCTCACATACCCCCCACTAGGGACCTGGCCTGCAACCCTGGCATGTGCCTTGACTGGGAACTGAACCAGTAGCCATTTGGTTCGCAGACCCGCGCTCGATCCACTGAACCACACCAGCCAGGGCTATATCTTAACTCTTTATAGGTCCCCCTCCCTCTCTTGTTTTCTTCAAATTATTGTTAAAGAAACCACATAAGGTGGGGCAGGTAGAAGAAGGTAAAGGGGAATAAATAATGACAAAAGGAGACTTGACTTTGGGTGGTAAACACAAAATATTGTGCAACGTACAGAGGGCATTTTATAGAATTGTACACTTGAAACCTGTATCATTTTATTAACCACTGTCACCCCAGTAAATTCAGTTTAAAAAAAGAAGCTATATAGGTTGTTTTACAGCATGTCCCACACCTGGATTGCATCTCTGTCATGTTATTTAACATATCGTTTGGATATACTGAGAAACAGTTCACACAGAAAAGGCATAATAAATGCTTGATTTTTTTCACTTATTACAGAAGTCTCTCCTTATTTGCAGGGGATATGTTCTAAGACCCCCAGTGAGTGCTTGAAACTGCACATATTACCTAACCCTATATATACTCTGTTTTTTTCCTACATACCTTTGATAAAGTTTAATTTATAAATTAGGCCAGTAAGAGATTAACAACAATAACTAAAAATAAAATAGAGCAATTATAACAACATACTGTATTAAAAGTTATGTGAATGTGGTCCCTCTCAAAATATCTTACTTAACCAGCCCTGGTTATATTGCAGGAAATGGCTGGTTGTCACTTGTTTCAAGGGATCCCTTGCTGAAGTCTCCATACAGGCTCAATGCTCTCTGCCACAACATGGTGCTGTCTGTCAGAACACATTTTCTGTTCATGTCTTCCATCTGCAAATTTAATGCCTTTTCCCTCTTAAAGCACTTACCATGCCAAGGCCATAACTTTTGCAATTTGAAGTGCAACAGCAAAACTAAGATGAATATCTTCCTTCTTTACAATTTCACAGATAGAAGATTCATTCTTAGGAGATTCCTTCTTACTGTAGATCTTAGCAACCTCAGCATAAGGTTTCTTTTCTTTCTCCTCAGTAAGCCAGGAACTTTCACTTTTCACTTACAGGAAGAACTTTATGGCTTCTCTTTGGTATATCTGAATTGCCAGCATCACTACTTTTCTGCCATTTACTCAGTAAAATAAGGGTTATTTGAACCCAAGCACTGTGATGCTGTGACAGTCGGTCTGATGACTGAGGCAGCTACTGACTAACAGGTGGATAATGTATTCAGCATGGATACACTGAACAAAGGGACGTCCTGAGTGGAACAAAGTAGGATCATGTGAGATTTCATCATGCTACTCAGAATGTCTTGCAATTTAAAAGTTATGAATTGTTTATTTCTGGCATTTTCCACTTAATATTTTCTGACCATGATTGACCATGGGTAACTAAAATTATGGAAAATGAAACTGAGATAAGGGGGAACATCTATACTGACAATAAAGAGTTGGTTCTATAGAACCCTTCAAAGGTGAACAATGATTTTTTTTTTGTCCAGTAGTTCTTTATTTTTTTAAGATTTTATTTTATTTTTAGAGAGAAGAAACAGGGGAGAAAGAAAGGGAGGGAAACATCAATGTGTGGTTGCCTCTTGAGTGCTCCCTTCCGGGAACTTGGCCTGCAAGCCGGGCAGTGCCCTGACCTGGAACAGGGCATCACTCAATCCACTGAGCCACACCAGCCAGGGCATTTGTCTAGAAATTCTTAATGTCATCCATTCATTGAACCATTGAATTTATTTTTTTCTCTTATTTCAGCCTGATGATCCCATAATGATTTCTGTATAATTATGTACTTAGAGTTTCTGTCACCTCCTGGTTAATGCAAAGTATGTTCTTATTTTGTAGGTGAACCTAGAAATCAGTGATCCAAAACTTATTTCACAAGAAAAAATAGATAGTCCTTCAGACAGTGGACAGGGCAGCTGTGGAGCAATTGAGCCCTTAAGTGAAAGAGGTTTGTAATAGCACTTTTATTTTTAGGAGTAGAATGTGGGGGCTTGGGTTATAAGTAGATTGAATTAATTTCACTATTCTCTCAATTTATTAAATTATTAATGCCCGATTTTATTGTTTGTTTTATTATAGCAGCAAAATAATAACACAGCCTTTTAAAAATAATCATTTCTGTAGTATTACTGAATGTGTAAAATGTGTAGAAGCCACCACATTGCCTGATTGAATGCTTTCATTCTATAATAAAAGGGTGTTTAACACCTGCAAGAAGGATTAGAACAACTTTTCCCACTATAAAGATACATAATTACATTTCTTAGTGAGATATTTTTCCAGGGGTAATGTTTTTCAAATGTATTTTTAGATTTACTTTGCTACAATCAGTTCTTAGTGGTAGTTACATAATTTTTGGGTGATATATCACTTGGATAATTGGATATGTTTACTGGGACAAGGAGAAAGGCCACATGAAAGTAGATCTCTAAAAAAAATTGTTTCCTTCAGATTCAGATGAAGAGATATTTGTGAGTAAGAAATTGAAAAGCAGGAAGGTGCTACAGGACAGTGACTCTGAAGGAGAGGACACAAGTGGTTCTCCAGAGAAAGCTGCCTATGACAGTGTTGATGACGAAAATAAAGAGAACTTATATGCTGGAAAAAATGGGAACGTCGGAAGGATTTACAAAACCTTGGCAGACAGTGGTGACAGTGACATCGAGGAGTCTTTGTACCAGGAACATCTTGAAACCCAGGTGACATCTTCCTTAGAGCTGAGCCTCCAGTCTGAAAATTCTGTGGGCTTCACAGCTGACAGAAAGATTTACAGAAAACCCACGCACGATAAGGAAGGAAGTGGAGGAAAAGCAAAAGTAAAATCAAAGAGAAGACTTGAGAAAGAGGAGAAGAAGATGCAGAAAATTAGGCAGCTGAAAAAGAAGGAAACAAAAAATGAGGTACATTTTAAAGAACAATTTGCTATTTCTAAGGCAGATTAACATTTTGGAAAATGTTGTTTTTAGTTCTCGAAGTTTTTCTGCACTCAGGATATAGCTTTGAGTTGATTGTTTTTACATTACGAGTAATGAGGTATGTGATTTGAAACTTGGTCTCATTCTCCATTTCAGACACATGGAGGACACGTCCAAAAAAATGGGTTTCTGATTTTCTTTGTGAGCACATGGGGTAATTCTCTGCTGCTTTTGATCTGATGAAATCTAAATTTCAAAGAAGGATTTTGCATATATTCATTAGTCAGAAGTCTATCCTCAAGTTTTATAAACTAGTTGCTTAATACATATTTAATTGACTTTTCAAAGATACCATTTTTTAAGTTAGTTTTGGACAGTTGTGTAAAATCACAGCATGGACTTTGAGGGATGGCTGGGTTAGGAACCAGTGAGTATGTTCTAGAATGTCATATATTTGTCTGTTGTTGAAACAGGGACTTTTTGTGGCCTGATCCAAATTGCTTTATGATGTTGTGCAATACTGGATTTTGAAATAATTGGGTTTTGCTCTTTCTTTATGGATTATCCAGGAAGAAGTGAAACAGCCATTTAATGATAGTGGCTGTCTTCTTGTGGATGAAGACCTTTTTGAAACTGGGTTGGAGGAGGAAAATAACTCTCCACTGGAAGATGAAGAGTCAATAGAATCCATAAGGGCAGCTGTGAAAAACAAAGTGAAAAAGCACAAGGCAAGTAAAATATTACTGCAGTAAGTGCTAACCTGGTGCTTCTAACCTTTGCTTTATTATCTGATTTACTGTTGGAACCTTTTTTTTTTCTCCAGTTGAAGAAAAACATGTGTCAATTGATTTAAGTTTTTCGGATGTTAACTTTGGAATCATATAGTACAAGTGATAGACATGTGAAATTGTTTGGAAACCAGTACCTTGATTGCCCTCGTGGAAATGTTGGGGAAAAAATAAGATACTTTATGTTGCATAAGATAAATAATGGGGCAGAGATGTAAATTTTATAATCATGTGGCCTCTAAGAAATGAACCAATAGGGTTTCGGGAAGGGTATCAAAGAGACGCACCAAAGCATCTTTGTCCCGAGTGTTTGGGAGCATGATTGTTCTTCTTAAGATTGTCTTCAGCTGCCTGGGAGTTACTGTCTCTCCTTAGGGGAAGATATAATTCAGAGGTATAAGAAATGAGGGCCCAAACTCCTTTTGAGACATCTGTTTTCTAGGCATTATAGCGTGCTGTGTTTGAAGTTTTCTGTTTGGTCATTATTGATAGTTATTAATGTAGTATGAGGTAATGATTTTAATGTTGGAGCACAGAAGCAATCTCTGAGTAAGCAGCATCCTGTTATTTCAGCTTCCTTTAACTTGCAATCTCTTTTAGAAAAAGCAACTATCTTTGGAGAGTGGGGTTTCTACATTTGAAGAAGAAAGCGAGTTACCGAAAGGCAGCGGGAGGAAGGTAAGGTAGAGCCCTCTACTGTATAGTGGCCATGCTGGTTTCTGTCCTTAGGAGATTTTGAATTTCACAGGGATAAATATTTTACCATGTTTATTGTATTTTCCTGGTACCCAAGATAATGCCTTCTACATAGCAGTAACACAAATGTGGATTGGATTGAATTAATTCTGTGTGATTTACAAATATGAGTAAATGAGCTTCTTGGGTTTTATATTGTGTTGAGCTTATTTGTGCTTACTGTTACCTCTCCATCCTCTTTTCTTGGAGAGAGCAAACTCTCTTTCTGAATATCTATCTATAGTGTTAATGTAGTCTCACTTTTTGTTTTCTTTAAGGAAAGGAAGGCAGCCAAGTTAAGTAAGGAAGCATTAAAAAAACTGCATAGTGAGACTCAGCGCCTTATTCGAGGTAATGCAAATCAGTACAGTAAACTTTGAGGCAAATCATAATATTACTTTGTAAACTCAATTTAGATGTTGGGGATTTTTGTTTCACACTCCTAATATGAATTGGGCTATAATTTTAAGTTTAGAATTGCTCTTGGTGGATGGCTATTGTTCTGAAGCCCCTGGGACATTACTACAAAATGAGAAAATTTTCAAAACTGTAGAGGTGGTAAGGAAGGAGCGTTGTTTTTTTCAAATGGTTTTTCATGAACCAGCTGTATGAGGATCCCTGTGGGAACTTTACAAATATGTAAATTCTTAGGCTCCACAGAAAATCTGATTCAATAGACTTCAAATGCAGTCCAAGAATCTGTATTTTTAAAAAGCTTCCTAGACCAGTTTGATTTCACAGCTAAGTTGAAAAGCCACTGGTCTTCAGGGAGTTCTTTTGTACTTAGATCCTGTCTTTATTAGGGCCAGGATTGTTTTCTCTTTCCAGTGATGATTTTGGCTGTACTGTGTAGTTACTGAATATGAAGTGACATTTTAGAATATGCAGTATATTATTTGTTTGTTTTATTCCATTTTATAGAGTCTGCACTTAATCTTCCATATCATGTGCCTGAGAATAAAACCATTCACGATTTCTTCAAACGTAAACCCCGGCCCACTTGCCAGGGAAATGCCATGGCACTACTGAAGTAAGAACCCTCTTTCCTGTGATTATAATTTTCGTAAACATTCCATTTTGTAGCAAACAAGTTCTGATTTCTTACACCGTTAAAACTGATGTAACTGATTCATTCTGTGCTAATGGATGAGAATGTTTCACATTTAGGATAATTTTCAACTCCAGCTCCTTTCCCCTTCTCTAGGTCATCTAAGTATCAGTTAAGCCATCACAAAGAAATCATAGACACTGCAAACACGACTGAGATGAATAGTGACCATCATAGCAAAGATTCTGAGCCGACAACAGGTGCAGGATATGAAATGGAAACTAATGCATTCCCTTCAGTTTCAAAGGAACCCCCGATGACTGCTGGATCAGATGAGTCTTGTAGTAAAGATCTGATGGGAAGTGAAGAGCTAGAAATGCAGGAGAAACACAAGCAGAATGATGCTAGACCTTCACCTGGGGACAGCTCAGTGGCACAGCAGGAATCCAGCCTCCTTGGGAACAAGGACAATGACGGGTATCAAACTGGAGGGCTTGTGGCACCTGAATATGATGCCCTGGAGGGAGCAGAAGGCGAACAAACACCAGAAGCAGATGAGAAGGTGGAAGAGCCGAGGCAGCAAACTAAGTCAGCAGCAGCTGTGCCGCCTGAAAAAATGAGGAGGTTCACTCTGGATAGACTTAAGCAATTGGGAGTAGATGTTTTCGTTAAACCTCGGCTGGGTGCTGATGAAGATTCCTTTGTGATACTTGAAGAACCTGAACCCAATAGAGGTAATCTGTTGAATTGTGGGCGGCCTCGCCAGAGTAATTTATTCTGGAAGCTTTCAATTACATGCCACTTCGGATGACAGGGAACACAAGAGGAACCAGTAACCACATGCAGTCTTATTCTGTGGGTGTGCAGGCACATCTCGTTTTATTGTGTGTGGCCTTATTGCACTTCACAGATGTTGCATTTTTACACATCGAAGGCAGGCTCTTCCACCAGCAAAGATTATGACTCATTTTGTTGCAATACTTGCTATATTGTAGTGGTCTGGATCCAAACCTGCCCTGTCTCTGAGGTATGCTTGTACCAGATATAGGTAGGATCCCATTTAGATAAATTTGGTAGTGTGTCAGAATATTCTAAACCTTGTTTAAAGTAGAAGTCTATTGATAGGTTAATATGCAAAAGAGGTGCATTGCTATTGTATTATGGTATGACATTCATAAAAGCATGACTATTCAGTTTTTCAGTTAAAGAGAAATATTTTGGTTCAGGAAATACCTGCAAAACTGATTTTTTTTTACTCATTCAACATATATTAGACATGCAAGATGCTATAGGGCATACCAAGGGAAATCTGACACTTACTCTACACTTAAGGTACTTACACTGTAATTGGGTAAATTACACTGTAATCCTGGCTGCTGTGGTTCAGTGGATTGAGTGCCAGCCTGTGAACCAAAGGGTTGCTGGTTCAATTCCCAGTCAGGGCACATGCTTGGGTTACTGGCCAAGTCTCTCTAGTAGGGGGCACCCAGGAGGCAACCACACATTGATGTTTTTCTCCTTCTCTTTCTCCCTCTCTTCCCCTCTCTCTAAAGATAAATAAAATCTTTTTTAAAAAAAAGACATTGAGAATAAAGGGCTACTAGTGTTCAAAGGAAGGATAAGTTCCTTCTAATAGGTGTTTAAAGAGAGGCCTAAAGAATTAGGTGGATGTAATTTCTTGTTCACTGCCTTCCCCTTTATATTTTGAGTAGGGTCTTCTGACCTGTTCCCTACTCCATCCCTAGGGCTTCCACAGTGGATGATACATTGTAGGCATTCTTATTTATTGAGTGAATGAATGATTCTTCAAAACAGAACTCTAATATTACCACATTAGGTAAACTTCCTGACTCATAGGTAGAACGGGGTGTTGCCTCTACACTAAAGCAGTGTGGCATGAAATTAAGAGCTTAAGCTTTTACAGCAAGACCAGAGTTTGAATCTAGACCATGCTATTTACTGTTTAACCTTGAGTATGCTGTTGGCCTATCTAAGCCATCTTTAAAAAAGAAAAGAAAAAGAAAAAAATACCACTATCTAGTTCACAAGGCTCCTGTAAGGATGTGATGAAATCATGCATACAATTAGATAGCATGAAGAAGCACTCATATAGTGACTACTGTTTTTACTAATTTTGTTAGTGAAATTAATTCATCAAGACTTACTAAACAGTTTATGGTTGGCAAGTGCTGTCAGGCACAGTATTTGGTGTGTAAAATGTGCTCGGTGAGTTGTTGGTTGAGTGGATGGACTTTGTGGGAGTGGCGAGGACAGTTTTGGAGGGCAAAGAGAGAATGGGAAGTTTTGGGAGGCTGTGTAAGTCACTTTGATCAGAGCAGGAGGTGGGATGGAAGACGTGTGGAACAGAACTAGCAGAGCTTCATTAGCAGAGAAATGTAGGGATAAGCTGTTGCCTAGAACACAGGAAAAGTTTTGTTATGTTGGACTAGAAGTTATCTAAACATTCCAGACTAAGAGATGGGAAGAAACATTTTTTGAGTACCTACTATACTAGACACTGTTAAATTTTGTTTTATGAGACCAGAAGTTAAACTAAACAGTCCTGGACGGAGAGACAAGAAAGGAAAGAAACCTGTTTTTGAGTACCTAATATGTAGATTCTTTTTTTTTTTTAATTTTCCAGAATTTTTTTTTAAAGATCCCACTTATCCAATTTTAGAGAGGGAAGGGAGGGACAAAGAAAGAGAGAAACATCAATGTGCGGTTGCTGGGGGCCATGGCCTGCAACCCAGGCATGTGCCCTGACTGGGAATCGAACCTTCGATGCTTTGGTTTGCAGCCTGCGCTCAATCCACTGAGCTATGCCAGCCAGGGCTTGTAGATTCTTTATTAATTGTCTTGTATGCCAGTTGGGTGTGTGGTCCGGGAGCAAGTGGGATTTCCTGTAAGTGGGATTTCCTTTCTGTTTGTACTAATTATAACAGTTTCACCAAAAAACTTTTCCAGCTCTGGTGCTGAGTTACCGATACATCGCTGACTGGATTGTCTTCATGTTCTTTTTTCTGTTTTTTTAATTGACCTTGCCCATATTTAGTAAGATTTCTAATCATAGTGAAATGTTCAAAATACGACATTTTTTAAAGGGAGACTGAAACCAATGAAATATGAAGCCCTTGGATAATTGGGAGTTATGGTATTTTTTTCTATCATTTGATACTTATTTTTCTTAAGATTTTATTTATTTATTTTTAGAGAGAGAGGGAGGGAGGGAGGGAGAAAGAAAGGGAGAGAAACATCGGTACAAGAGATGTCAATCAGTTGCTTCTCACACGTCCCCAACCCAGGCATGTGCCCTGCCCAGGAATCGAACCTGCAAACTTTCTGTTTGCAGGCAGACATTCAATCCACTGAGCCACACCAGCCAGGGCTGATACTTATTTTTTTTAATCCTCATCCAAGGATATGTTTATTGAATTTTTTTCCTTTTAGAGACAGGAAGGGAAAGAGAAACATTTATTGTTTGCCTCTCATCCATGCCCCGAATGGGGATCAAACCCACAGCCTAGGTGTGTGCCCTGACTGGGAATCAAACCTGCAACCTTTTGGTGTATGGGAAGATTCTCCAAGCAATTGAGCCCCCCAGCCAGGGCCATTTGATTCTTTTTATAAAAGAATTGCACATATTTAGAAACCGTAGTCGTGAATGTCTACCCTAAAATGACTTAAAGTGTACTAGGGAGGAACAGTTGCAGCAGCCCGTCAGTCTGTGGTAAGCTATATGAATTCACACAGGTGTTCATAGCAAAAGAGTGTTTGGTGATGCTTTGTGGGTTTTCCCCGCTATAACTTTGTTGGGCTTAAAAAACTTAGCTTATAATTCCTAACTGAAATCTTAAGGGAGAGGGTTTGAGCGTGGCAGACTGACATACTGGTTGACACTTGGGTTTAGAACTGGAAGCCCTGAAGCAGCGTTTCTGGAAGCATGCTAATCCAGCAGCCAAACCCAGGGCTGGTCAGAAGGTGAAGGTGAACATCATCGTGAAGGACGTGGGCACTGATGGAAAGGAAGAGCTAAAGGCGGACGTGGTGCCTGTGACTTTGGCAGCCGAGAAGCTGGATGGAGTGAGCCACACAAAACCAGGTATTTAAGTTAACTTTATTATTATTATTATTATTATTATTATTATTATTATGTTGGCTTTGTACTTGGTACTCTGGCAGGTCTTTATGGCAACTGACAACCCTATGGTGAAAGTTACAGAATCTTTTTTCTTGGAGACTTTGGAAAGCGAACAACAATACCTCTAGCATGATTCACTTGTAGCATTGCCTAGAGGTGTGGGATGTGTGAGATGACTTCTGTCCTTAAAATAGCCTTTGTCTTATTTTTAAAAGCTAAATATCTAGTGTAGAAAATGTATTAGAATATAAACAGAAAATTCTGTAGTCCTCTCTCAAAAATTACTTCTATAACTGTTGTGTATCTATCCTTTTAAACTCTTTTTACATGTATATAAGTATGTATATATGTGTATTTTTTTTTAAAGCACAGTAATGTGATTATTCCATTCTGTTTTGTAATCTGCTTTTTTGTTTTTACAATGTATTAGGGACAGGTCTGTTGTTTCTACTCCCACTTTGAAAATATGGGTAATATGTCACATAGAAAAAATGTAAAATCCTGAAGAAAGGGTATAAAATGAATTAATCTTCCCAAGAGCAACTGTTAACAACCTTTTGTTTGTCTTAAGAAAATTCATATGCACATACCATTGTGTGTCTTGTCTGTGTGAGAGAGAGATTAATACTTACTCTCTGCCAGGCATTGCTCTGGGTGCTTCACAGTAAATAGCATCAGTATCCTTATTTTATGTACATGGAAATGACACACAAAGCATTTACACAGCTTTCTCAGGTGCTAAAACAGTGTAATCCAGACCAACTAACTCCAAAGCTCAGATATACATTTATGTTGCTTTTGAGGGTTTTTTTTTTTCCAATTTTATTTTAATGATTGTTCAAGTACAGTTTTCTCCCCTTTACTCCCAATCAAGCCCACCCACCCCCTCCCAACTTCCCTCCCACTTTTGAGGGTTTTTTAACAGCTGCATAATATTTTATTATATGAGTATAACATGATTTTTTAAAAGATTTTATTTATTTACTTTTAGATAGAGGAGAAGGGAAGGAGAAAGAGAGGGAAAGAAATATCAGTGTGTGGTTGTCTCTCGCACCCCCAGGTGGAGACCTGGCCCACAACCCAGGCATGTGCCCTGACTGGGAATTGAACCGGCAGCCCTTTGGTTCACAGGCCAGCAATCTACTGAGCCACACCAGCCAAGGCTGTTTCTCTCTTTAAAAAAAAAAAAATAGATAAATGTTATTAATTTTTTCCTTCATGGCTTCTGAGCCAGGGATTTTTAACTGATTTTTTTTTTAAGAGAAAGAGGAAGGGAGAAGATTTATTGTTTCCCTTATTTATGCATTCATTAGTTGATTCTTATATGTGCCTTGACCAGGGATCAAACTGGCAACCTTGATGTATCAGCACAATGCTCTGACCAACTGAGCTACCTGTCCAGGGCTTCCCTGGAGACTTTTGAAGTCCCACTTCCCCTTTCTTTTGCCCTTTAATAATTTTAATCTCTGCATAGTATATTATCTCAGCGTATAGAACATAATTCTGGAAGCTCTCTTTTAAATTTGAATACGTAAACCCCATTTGTTCAAGTAACAAAAGCATAGAGTACTAAGGTCTCTGCTTTTTCTTTTGGAATGTGACTAGAACACTTCTGGAGATGCACACTTCTGTTATTGTAGCGTGTAGTCAGCCACTCTGCCTAAAACATGTCTTCATATTTCTGTTCAGGTGAAAAGCTTCAGGTGCTAAAAGCTAAACTGCAAGAAGCAATGAAACTCCGAAGGTTTGAGGAACGCCAAAAACGCCAGGCATTGTTTAATTTAGATAATGAAGATGGATTTGAAGAAGAGGAAGAAGAGGAAGAAATGACCGATGAGTCTGAGGAAGATGGAGAAGGGGAGGAAGAGGAGAGAGAGGAAGAGGAGAAAGAAGAAGAGGAAGAAGAAGAAGAGAAAGAAGAAGAGGAGGAAGAAGGCAATCAAGAGGTTTCTGGCAATCATGCCATTTTGTTACTTGGTCCTGATGAATAAGGAACAGACAAGAATCAGATCTGAATAGGAGTATAATAAGCGTGTTCAGTTGTCTGGGAGATTTTAGGGGCAGAGATGAAAGTAGCTAGCTCACATGTACCTCCATCTCAGTGCATTCAGTTCAGTCAGCACCATTGAATACCTGCAGTTCACAGAGCCATGGCTTGTGTTAGTTTGCATAGTGTAACAATGTTATAATGTGAAATGGCTTCGCATGAACAGGGACTTTTGTCCTGGAATCACTTCTCAGGCAGGCCAAGACCTTCCCGAGTTAATGACATTCTGCGTAGAGGAGGGTCTTTGTAGAGAGGCCTCTTGCCTTTGTTCCATGGTATTGTTTTCCATGGGGAACATAGATGATAGGATTTTTCATGTTAGAGGAAAGAAAAGCTTCCTTGTCGGGTGGTTTCACTGGAGTCACTTGAAAGAGTTGGTAGATATCTAACCTGGGGAAGGAAAGAAGAAAACACTGGCCGCACTGGGTAGCACGTCCCAGTCTGCAGTGGGTTTGAGGTCGGTAGTTGTCCTGCAATCGCAGGCTAGTCACTTAACCTCTCATTGCCACAATAAAGTGGTAATTCCGGTTTTCTTTCATAGTCTTATACCAATTTTGGGAGACTAAAAGATAAAATGAGTATAAAAGAGCTCTAAAAGTGTCAGGGGAAATTATGCTATTGATTGCAGTGGGACTGAACTACCTCCAGATTTACCTTTTCGGATACAAACTGTAACTTAGCAGCCATGTTGCAGGCTAACTGTGTTTGCTTGAAATTGTTTTGACATGTGTTATTTTATTTGGGGGTGGCATGATTGATACAGATTGCAGAATTCCTTCTTGGTAATGAAGAAATAGAAACTAAAGGTGAGAAAGAAATGGATAAAGAGAATAATGATGACAGTAGTGAAATTGGCAAGTCCATCCTCAAGCCTCTCTTGTCAGATTCTACCGTTCTCCTATTTAAAGACAACTCTTCCAGGATGGGGTAAGTCATTCTCTCTAAGGAAAGATAAGATTTCCTTGGATTTGCCCCTCCAGTAAGAAGCAGAAAGATACTCAAACAGTTTACCTTCTTACTTTGTTGTTACTTTCCCAGTGAAGAAAAATCAGAAACAGATGAAAACTCAGACAGAAGGCCTAGCAAACTGGGTAAGTAGTGACTCTTGGCTAGAACTTGACTTTTCTTTGATCTCTCAGCTTTGAAACTTAAGGACTGATTCCTTAAGGTTGTATTTTTTGAACCCTAGTGGACTTTCCCAGTCCTGCATGTGGAGATGAAAACAGTTTATGAATTAGAATATTTTTCTTGGTCCCGTTTTTCAAAACTTTTGTGCGGTTTCTTGATAGTTGACCGTGGGCATCTAATAGGTCTGTAGTGAGTTTGTGTTGATTGCGTGAACCATGATACATTTCCATGTAGATCGAAGGGAGATGTGTAAGTGATTAGATAATGGAGAGAGTAGTGAGAAGCCCTGATTGTGTAATGCTGTCTCAGTACTGTAATTTACCTTTAAGTTAGTGTTCTGAAACATACAATTTGGGAGATTTGTCTATGAATGTTACCTGACAGTTTCATTCTCAACTCTTTTTTTCTAAACAAATCCACTTTATTCTAGAATCACACACTTAAAAGTTATTCCTCTTTCTTTAGATGAAGATGATTCATGCTCCTTGCTAACGAAGGAGAGCAGCCACAATAGCAGCTTCGAGTTGATTGGCTCCACAATCCCATCCTATCAGCCGTGCAACAGACAAACAGGCCTTGGGACTGGTTCTATCCCCACAGCAGCAGGATTCAGATCTCCTTCTCCTGGGCTATTTCGAGCCAGTTTGGTTAGCTCAGCTTCTAAGGTAAGATGGTGATTTCTGATCTCCTCCCCCTTTTGCTTCCCACAGTGCTAAAAAAAGTGTGTCCAAGTCAACCAACTCCCACCACATTATGTATGTTCAGTTTAAAAATGCATTCCCTTTGTGTATTAAAAACAAGCTTCATCCAGTATTCTTACTTTCTTGGAGATATTTTTCTTTATGCTTCTCTTGGCTGTGCATTGTCCTCCTCAACTGCAGTTGACTGAGAGTAGATTAAATATTGCAAATAGCAACTTCTGTTGTTGTCATGACGGTGAATGACATTTGTAAACTGTTATGTTTTTGTTTGGTTTCACTTTGGTGCCAGAGTTCAGGAAAGCTGTCTGAGCCTTCACTCCCCATAGAGGATTCCCAGGATCTGTATAACGCCTCCCCAGAGCCTAAGACACTTTTCCTGGGAGCAGGAGACTTCCAGTTCTGTTTAGAAGATGACACTCAGAGCCAACTGTTGGATGCAGATGGGTAGGTGGTTTTATGTTTGTGGGTGGGGTGGTGCTGGGTGCTGCTTAATTTTGTTTAAAAATAAAGTGAGCTTCTGTCACTCCATCTGTGCTTTCTCTTCTGAGTAAGAAAAGGTGTACAGACCATTAATATTACATTCTACAAGTTTGAGCCGAGTCTCTTCGGAAAATGAAATGGAAATAGCCCTTGCCGACACCCTTCCATCTCCACACCATTTGAAATGCATACCAGGGGGACCCAAAAAAATGGAATTTATTTATAAAAAATTGTGTATTTACTCTCACAGATTTAAACTTCAGTTTACTTTTACTTTCAGTACTTTGAATAAACTTCAAAGTACTCTCCATCTGATGTAATACACCTATGGAGATGTTTTTTCCGCTGTTCCAAATAAACTCATCAGTTTTGATACCTTTTAGTTCTTCTGCTGCTTTTCGTTTCACCTCTTCCACATCAGCAAAATGTTTCCCTTTGAGGACTTTTTTTATCTGGGGAAACAAAAAGTCACTCGGGTGAGATCGGGTGAATAGGGAGGGTGAGGCATGGGGGTCATGCTGTTTTTGGTCAAAAACTGCTGAGCACTCGGAGTGGTGTGGGCAGCTGTGCTTGTAAATCACCCATGGTGAAATGGGCAAATGCCTGAAGGAGTCTCCAACCAGTTCTCTGAAGCGGAACTCAGCTTCTCACAACAACGCCAGCTCCTACCCTGTTATAGATGGGTTTCTAGAGTACTCACCTAGCAGGAGAGGTCTGTACTACAAGAGGCCTGCCTTCTAGAAGATAATTCCATTTTTTTGGGGGGGGGTCCTTCCCTCATAACTCTTGTAAAAGCATCAAATTTCCATGTATCCATCCTACTATGTTATGATTGTTGGGGGGGATTGAGAATTGACAGACCTTCCCTGGTCGGGTCACTCAGTTGGTTAGAGCAACATTCCAATATGCCAAGGTTGCAGGTTCGAACTCCTATTAGGTCACATATAAGAATCAACCAATGGCTCTGGCTGGTGTGACTCAGTGGATTGAGTGCTGACCTGTGAACCAAAGGGTTGCTGGTTCGATTCCCATTCAGGGCACATACCTGGGTTGCAGGCCAGGTCCCCAGTAGGGGGCATGTGAGAGACAACCACACATTGATGTTTCTCTCCCTCTTTCTCCTTCCCTTCCCCTCTCTAAAAATAAATAAATAAAATCTTTTTTTTAAAAAGAGAATTAACCAATAAGTGAATATGTAAATAAGTGGAACAACGAATTGGTGTCCCTCTCTCTTTCTCTGCTTCAAATCCGTAAATAAAAGAGAAATAGAATCGACAGACCTCTGGCACATTACATGGGACACAACACCAAGTCCTACTCTAGCAACATCTGAAGCCAAATTATCCTTTATCCTTTACCCTTTATCTTTTTTTTTTTTTTTTCTTTGAGAGTGAAGATTTTATTCCCTCTCCAGGAAAGGAGAGGGGCATAGTGTGGACCAGTATTGAGGGGTGGAACTTTGAGCTTTTTAAATTTTATTTATTTATTTTTTTTTAGAGAGGGAAGGGAGGGAGAGAGAGAGAGAGAAACATCAGTGTGCGGTTGCTGGGGGACATGGCCTGCAACCCAGGCGTGTGCCCTGACTGGAAATCGAACCTGCGATGCCTGGTTCACAGCCTGCGCTCAATCCACTGAGCTACACCAGCCAGGGCGGAACTTTGAGCTTTTATTAATTGATAATTGGATTATGAAAGGATTAGGGGTGCTGTTGTGAAGCCCCTGGGCTGTTGGGGGTGTTGTAACATGAGGTTGCAATTTGTTCCAATGTTACCTTCTGTCTGGGTAGAAGCTGTGGGGAGCAGTTAGTCACATTCTGTTCTTGCTTTCCAGTAATTTCCAGTCACATTGTTCCAGGGAAAAAAATGTTTTCTTTTTTAAAGATTTTCTTTTACTTACTTTTAGAGAGAGTTGGGAAAGGAGGAAAACATTGATGTGTGAGAGAAATGGCAGCGAAGACCACATACCCCCAGCTGGGGACCTGGCTTGCAACCCAGACATGTGCCCTGACTGGGAATCGAACCAGTGACCTCTTGGTTCACAGGCCAGCACTCAGTCTACTGAGCCATACCAGCTAGGGCGAGAAAAATAAGTTTTCTTATCAATCACTGGTCATGCAGGGTGGTAAGGAGGAGGCCATCTGCGGAGTCCAGAGAGACTGAGGATTAGAATCCTCTCTCCAAACCTCACAGAGACAGGGTTACGGGGTCAACCTGGTTTGAGCTTCCACTGCCCACTGCTACCCTAGTCGCAAGTCTCAGGAGGTGGAGGAGAGGAAGAAATAGAGAATGTCCCTGTACAGGCCACCAAAATGTTAGTAGGGTGGTCAGTGACACAGGCTGTGAAAGAATTCACAAAGGGAAGAAAGTGTAAAGATTTTATTCACTCTTCAAGAAAGGAGAGGGTCATGGTGTGGAGAGGCATACCAGCCTACCTTTTTTAAAAATTGAATTTCTTGGGCTGACATCGGTTAATAAAATGGTATGGGTTTCAGATGTTCAGTTCTGTAATACATCATTTGTATATTGTATTGTGTGTCCGCCACCCCAAGTCAAATCTATCACCATTTATCTCCTCTTTATTCTCTACCTCCTCCCATGCTCCTGTCCCCTTTACCTTGTGAATAGCATTTATTCTTTCATAACACTTCCCCCTCCCTCTTTAGATTATCACACGTCTACAGGTGGAATCTTTTGTCTTTTGGTTTGGGATTCAGCTTCTAACTTTGTTATTGGAATGAGTTGAGTTCCCTACCCCCCACTACTTTGTTTTTTCACTAGAGCATTTCTTATACTCTTCATTGTGCTTGTAGGTTCTTAAACATTAGAAACCACAGGAATCAGTACCAGGCTTTGAAGCCTCGATTGCCCCTGGCCAGTATGGATGAGAATGCCATGGATGCTAACATGGATGAACTGTTGGATTTGTGTACTGGAAAATTCACATCTCAGGCTGAAAAAGCTCTGCCCAGGAAAAGCGACAAGAAAGACAACATGGAGGAACTTCTGAATCTTTGTTCCGGAAAATTCACCTCTCAGGGTAAATATCCAACAACGTGCATTAGACTCATCCCAACCAAATATCCTGTGTCCTTGAAGAGAAGCCCTTTACTCTTGGGTAAAAATTTACAGAGGACAGGGAGTGATGGATTCTTGCATGTGGATTGAATTCACTGCTTAGCTCCCAGACATTTAGAACCCTCACTTTCTTAGGGTGGTAAAGTGTAGACTTAAGATTGCTCTTAATATTTGTGTAAAGCTTAAAAAAATGTCTGGTGTATAGTAAATTTCATATAAGTCCTAATTTACTATTCCTACCTGTACACCCCTCTCTCCTGACACCCTGTTAGAATCTAAGCTCTGTGGAAGTTGGGGTCTTTGTTTTGTTCACTACTGTATCCCTGGTACATGGCACATAGTAATCACTCAATAAGGATTTGTTGAATGAATGAGTGAATGAATAGCTGGTAAGCTCTTTTTGGCAAGCGTACCTTAGAACTGTATTGAGCTGATATATCCTTATTTTATTATTTTTTAAGTATTTTTTAAAATTTCTTTTTAGAGAGAGAGGAAGGGAGGGAGAAAGAGGGAGAGAAATATCCATGTGCAAGACAAACATCAATCAGTTGCCCCTTGAATACCCCCCAGCCAGAGACCTGGCTCACAACCCAGGCATGTGCCCTGACTGGAATTGAACTGCGACCCTTCAGTCTGTGGAGCGATGCCCAGCCCACGGAGCCACACCAGTCAGGGCAAGCTGGCATGTCGTTAGATGGCTGGGAAAAGAAGAAAAAGCTGTTATTCCTTGGTGGTAAGTCTTTTTCTTTGTTGCGATGTAGATGACTCCACTCTGACTCCATCAGATGTAAATAAGCAGGAGAAGGAGAGCAGCATGGGTGATCCATTGGAAGAAGCACTTGCTCTTTGTTCAGGCTCTTTCCCAACAGACAGGTAAGTCTTGGTGATGGGCAGAAACTTGAGAAGGCCAGGTCTTCGGATAAAATTTTGGAGTCAGGTTCTCTGGGCTTAGCAATAACTGGCTATCTTAGGGGCTTCATATCCTATCTGAGAGCATTGTAATGGGTCTGGATCTTGTATTTGCATGTAAGCAAACTATAATTCTTTCATTTAGTTGGTGGAGAACAGGATTTTTAATAAATTCTTTTTTTAAAAAATATTTTATTTATTTATTTTTAGAGAGTGTAAGGGAGGGAGAAAGAGAGAGACATCACTGTGTGGTTGCTTTTCATGTGGCCCCCACTGGGGACCTGGCCTGCAACCCAGGCATGTGCCCTGACTGGGAATCGAACCTGTAATGCTTTGGTTCGCAGCCCGCGCTCAATCCACTGAGCTACGCCAGCTGGGGCGAGAACAGGATTTTTAAAAAGGCAAAAATTAGCACATGAAACTCAACATCACTAGTAATTAGGGAAATGCAAATCAAAATCACAATAAAATAGAACCTCACACCCATTAGAATGGCTGTTATCAAAAAAACAAAATAGGGGCCCTGGCTGGTGTAGCTCAGCCGGTTGAATGCAGGTCTATGAACCAAAAGGTCGCTGGTTCAATTCCCAGTCAGGGTACATGCCTGGGTTGTGGGCCAGGTTCCCAGTAGGGGCATGGGAGAGGCAACCACACACTAATGTTTCTCTCCCTCTCTTCTCCCTTTCCCCTTTCTCTAAAAAAAATAATTAAAATCTTAAAAAAAAATAGGAAGTGTTGGTGAGGGCATAGAGAAATTGGAATCTTTGTGCTTTGTTTGTAGGAAGGTAAAAATAAGCTGCTGTGGAAAACAAAATAGTAGTTCCTCAAAAAAAAAGTTCAGAACAGAATGCGATTCAGCAGTTCCACTTTTGGGTTTATATACAAAGAAGTGAAAACAGGGACTCACATATATAGACTCACATATATATTTGTATGCACATGTTCATAGCAGCATTATTTTTAATGGTCAAAAGGTAGAAGCAACCCAAGTAGAAATAAAATGTGTTGTCTGTATGTATATCCAAATACGCCATGGGTATTATTCAGCCTTAAAAAGGAAGGAAATTGTGATAAATGCTACAACATGGATGAACTGTGAGGATGTTATGCTAAGTGAAATAAGCTAATCATAAAAATACAAATACTACAAGATTCCAATTACATGAAGTACTTATAATAGTAAAATTCATAGAGAAAGTACAGTGGAATGATGGTTGCCTGGGGCTGCGGGGAGGGAAGAACAAAGAGTCGTTTAAAGGGTATAGAGTTTCAGTTTTGCAAGCTGAAAACAGTGCTGGAGGTTGTTTGCACAGCGGTGTGAACGTACTTAACACTGTACTCTTAAAAACGCTTCATATGGTAAGTTTTATGTTCTGTGTATTGTATCACAATTTTTAAAAAAATTTTAAAGGCTAGAGATCTCGTTTCCTGTTTCTTAAAGAGATTTTGGTACCAATAAGATGTTTTCAGTTCTCGTAGTTTGCTTGCAACTACTTATCTGTTGATTTGTGGATGTGCATTCTAGAGAAGAAGAAGGTGACGAGGAGGAACTTGGAGACTTTCGGCTTGTCCCAAATGATAATGAGTTTGACAGTGATGAGGTGAGTTTGGAGGGAACAAAGTAGCCATAACTGAGCTTTGTGAATTGCTATTGTGTGTTTGGTTTTCCCAGTCTGAGTTCTTGAAAATTCTAAGTTTGGCATCTTATCAGAAGCAATTTCCTAGAATGAGACGTTTGGGCAGAAGTTTATAAATCCTGTTTCAATGGAGGACACAGTTTTATTCTGTTCAGCTTTGGGCGTGATCCTGTGTGATTTTGCAGGAGGAACACAAAGACTCCGATGATGAAAATGAGGCGCTGGAAGACCATGAAGACGATGATGAAGAAGAGCTCCTGAGGCGGTCTGAGAAGCTGAAAAGGCAAATGTAGGTGTTATGTCCATTCCTTCGGTTGCAGAAAGTTCTAACAGTTGCATTGTAGCTTGCCACCTTTTTACCTAAATTTGCTGGTTCTGTTTTTGCTTTTTGTGGTTAGCATGGATTAAATAAAATCCATTCACATGTTATCTCTTGAGTATTCCAGGATGGTCAGTCCTCCTTACATGATTTCTATACTGAACATCTCTAGGTCTTTCTGCTGTTTCTCACATGATATTGTTCCCATACTCCTCACATGCTGGATATTCTCTGTGCCTTCAAGTGTGGTCTGACTGCAGCTGTATGTTGTGATACAACCATGTTTCTTGTTCTGGGTGCATAACATACTACTTAGAATGTAGCCAGAGGTCGTAAGAGCTGAGTCACTGTAGATCCTGAGGATCTGGTAGTCAACTACAATTCCCTGGACCTTTTTTCCTATGAATTACTGTCAATCCAGGTTTTTCCATCCCAGTTTTGGGCAAAAGACCCCCACTTATTTTTAATTTTATTTTTTTAATCTTCACCTGACGATCTGTTTATTAATTTAGAGAGAGAGGGAGAGAGGTGATAGAAACATCGATCAGATGCCTCCTGTATGCACCTTGACTAGGGTTTGAACCCTCAAACATTTGGTGTACAGGACAGTGCTCCAGGCAACTGAGCCACCTAGCCAGGGCCCCATTTTTTTTTCAGTGTTTTGTTGTACTGACCAAGAAAGAAAACCATTTATTTTAGAATATTTAAAAGAATATAGAAAGATTAACCCCTGGCTGGCATAGCCAGTGGATTGAGCGCGGTCTGCAAACCAAAGCATCACAGGTTCGATTCCCAGTCAGGGCACATGCCTGGGTTGCAGGCCCCGGCCCCCAGCAACCGCACATTGATGTTTCTCTCTCTCTCTCTTTCTCCCTCCCTTCCCTCTCTAAAAATAAATAAATAAAATTAAAAAAAAAAAAGAATATAGAAAGATTAAGTTAAAAGTCATCCCTATTCATCATCCAGAATCTTTATGAAAGTGTTGATGGTGGTAATTGCTTCATCATCTTTTTTTATGTATGTATATTTTATATAGTTGGAATCTGTACAGTTTTCTCTTTAAATATATTTTATTAATTATGCTATTACAGTTGTCCCATTTCCCCCCTTCATTCCTCTCCACCCCACACACCCTCTCCCACCCACATTCCACCCCTTTAGTTCATGTCCGTGTGTGATACTTATAAGTTCTTCAGCTTCTACATTTCCCATATTATTCTTTCCCTTCCCCTGCCTATTTTCTACCTATCATCTATGCTACTTATTCTCTGTACCTTTCCCCCCTCTCTCTTCCCACTTCCCTGTTGCTAACCCTCCATGTGATCTCCATTTCTGTGGGTCTGTTCCTGTTCTAGTTGTTTGCTTAGTTTGTTTTTGTTTTTGTTTTAGGTGTGGTTGTTAATAATTGTGAGTTTGCTGTCATTTTACTATGCATGTTTTTTATCTTTTTCTTAGATAAGTTCCTTTAACATTTCATATAATAAGGGCTTGGTGATGATGAACTCTTAACTTGACCTTATCTGAGAAGCATTTTACCTGCCCTTCCATTCTAAATAAAAGCTTTGCTGGATAGAGCAATCTTGGATTAGGTCCTTGCCTTTCATGACTTGGAATACTTCTTTCCAGCTCTTTCTTGCCTGCAAGGTCTCTTTTGAGAAATCAGCTGACAGTCTTAGGAGAACTCCTTCGTAGGTAACTGTCTTCTTTTCTCTTGCTGCTTCTAAGATTTTCTCCTTCATTTTAATCTTGGCTAATGTAATTATGACATACCTTGGTGTGTTTCTTCTTGGGCCCAACTTCTATGGGACTCTCTGAGCTTCCTGGACTTCCTGGAAGTCTATTTCCTTTGCTAGATTGGGGAAGTTCCCCTTTACTATTTGTTCAGATAACTTTTCCTCTTGTTGCTCTTCCTGTTCCCCTTCTGGTACCCCTATAATTCAGATGTTGGAACGTTTAAAGATGTCCTAGAGGTTCCTAAACCTCTCCTCATTTTTTTGAATTCTTGTTTCTTCATTCTTTTATGTTTGGTTGTTTCTTTCTTCCTTCTAGTCCACTCCATTGATTTTAATCCCAGTTTCCTTCCCATCACTTTTGTTTCCCTATGCATTTTCCTTTATTTCACTTAGTGTAGCCTTCATTTTTTCATCTAGTTTATGACCAAATTCAACCAATTTTGTGAGCATCCTGATCACCAGTGCTTTGAACTGTGCATCTGATAGGTTGGCTATCTCTTTGTCACTTAGTTGTATTTGTTCTGGGGCTTTGATCTGTTGTTTCCTTTGGGCCATTTTTTTTCCTTGACACACCTGCTATGTATAAGAGGCAGAGCCTTAGGTGTTCACCAGGGTGGGGCAGCCCAGTTGCTGGGTTGTGATGCTGTATGTGGGGGCGGGGCCCAAGAGGGAACAAGGGTGCTTGCTTCGCTCTCTGCTGGATTTCAGTCACTTCTGCCACTTCCCCTAAGCAAACTGGGCCCTCCTGGTGCTGATTCCTGTGTGGGTGGGTTTGTGTCTGTTCTAGGACCATGTGGGTCTCTCCAACCAACTCTTCTGTGAGACTGGGGGTCTCTCCCAGCCCCTCAACCGCTACAGGTGTTTTCAGTCAGTGTTTTGAGGCTTTATTTCCCCACACTGGGACCCTGGGTTGTGTGGTCTGTCTCACTCCCCAATTTCTCCTGGTTTATCTGTGGGCGAATGTGGGACTGCCAGGTCTGCCAGCCCCTCCACAATCTGTTTGCCTGCTGCCATCCCATGGGCCCAGGGTCCACCAGCCACTGCTTTTTGCTTTTTTTTTTTGGCCGGGACTCCTCTCTACCTGGCTGCCCGACTCCGCCGCTCCTACTGGTCTGGATGGATGTTTCTTCTTTAACTCTTTGGTTGTCGGACTTCCATACAGTTCAATTTTCTGTCAGTACTGGTTGTTTTTTTGCTTCTAAATTTTTGTTGTCCTTGTTTTGGTTGTGTGAGGAGGCACAGTGTGTCTACCTACGCCTCCATCTTGGCTGGAAGTCTGTACAATTTTCTATATATACAATTTTGCTTTCTTTTCCACTTAGCATATCCATAATCAATTTCCCGTGATATTACAAGTTTTATAAAGAACATTTTTTAAAAAATTTTATTTATTTATGTTTTAGAGAAAGGGGAAGGGAGGGAGAAATAAAGGGAGAGTAACATGAATGTGTGGTTGTCTCTCACACATCCCCAACCAGGACCAGCCTGCAATGCAGGCATGTGCTCTGACTGGGAATCGAACTGGCAACCCCTTGGTTTACAGGTAGGCACTCAATCCACTGAGCCACACCAGCCAGGGCTATAAAGAACATTTTAATAGGTATTTATTTTATTTTATTGTATGTGGATGACTTTTGGAATTCACATATAGGATGTCATATTGATCCCTATTAAATTTATATTATTGTTTTTAGCCTATCACTTGTTCTATTATGATCAGGTTTGGGTTCTAATTTATCATCTGTTGAATTAACTTGTCTCTTAAGACATTTTATTTCTTTATTTATTTTTAGAAAGAGGGGGAGGGAGGGAGAAAGGGAGAGAAACATCTTTGATCAGTTGCCTCTCACATGCTTCTAACCAGGGATCAGCCTGCAACCCAGGCACATGCCCCAACCAGGAATCAACCCGTGACCTTTCAGTTTGCAGATGACACCCAATCCCCTAAGCCACATCAGTGAGGGCTATCTCGTACAGCTTTAGGATATGTATAGATTTTTCTAAGGCAGTGGTTCTTCAACCTTATTTAACTGCAGAGTCCGTATGAAATCTTATAAGGAATGACAGCTAAAGTTAAACTCCTCAGAGAGGATGGATGGGGAGATTGGGAAACTTAGTGGCTAGTGCCCCCTAAAAAAATTCCCCGTAAACCCTAGGATTTTGAGAAACTCAGCCTTAAAAAAGCTAACAAAGTCTTTGATAAAAATTAGCCTTTGGAAAGCCATCCAATTTCTGCCACTCATGGCCATAGATAATAGGACTTTGAACCCAGAGTGGCTGCAGATTTGCTCTCAGTGGGAACTGAAGTCAGAAAAACTAACTAGCAGTGGTTACTAGCTACCAGTAGCTCTGAGCCTCAGTCATGCCTATAAATTGGTGGACGATAAGGGATCCAAGTCTATTTCTTTTCTATACCACTCTGTCTTTTAAAGCTAGTGAGCTTAAATACAAAACAAGATAGATTGAACCTTCTAGCTGGTGTGTTTCAAATGTACAGAGATTGAGAGTTCTGGCTTTAAAGTCGCCAACCTAATTGAATTCAGGCTCTGCTGCCTTCTAGCTGTGTGACCTTGGGTAAGTTGTTTAGTTTCTGAGCTCTGTTCCTTCAACTATAAATTGACTAGAATAATAGTGCTCCCTCCTGAGATAATGCAAAGATGTCTGTAAAGCACAGTTACTGGCACACACTATTAAGAAATGATAGACTTAAGTATTATCAAAATATATTACTATAAGGTTAAACTTATTATTAGAGGTGGTTCTATGTTCTGCTTTTCTCATTGCTTCCATATTCTTTTTTATATTTTTAAAAGATTTTATTTATTTATTTTTAGAGAGGGGAAAGAAGGGAAAAGAGAGGGAGAGAAACATCAATGTGTGGTTGCCTCTTGAGTGCCCCTGCTGGGGAGCTGGCCCATAACCCAGGCATGTGCCCTGACTGGGAATCAAACCAGTGACCCTTTGGTTCACAGACTAGCACTCAGTCCACTGAGCCACACCAGCCAGGACCTATATTCTTTTTTCTTTTTTATTGATTTTAGTTAGAGAAAGGGAGGGAGGAAAGAGAGAGAGAAACATTGATTTGTTGTTCCACTTACTTATGCATTCATCAGTGGCTTCTTGTATGTGCCCTGGCTGGAGGTCAAACCTGCAGCCTCGGCGCATTAGCCTTGGCTCATTGGGGCAATGCTCTGACCAACTGAACCACCCAGCCAGGGCCTCATTGCTTCCTTATTCTGTGCGAATGAATATTCATTGTTGCATCTTCTGTTCTCCCAAATTATTTTCCAGGAGATTGAAGAAATACCTGGAGGATGAGGCAGAGGTGTCAGGGAGTGATGTGGGAAGTGAAGACGAGTATGACGGGGAGGAGATTAATGAGTATGAAGAGGATGTGATTGATGAAGTCCTTCCTTCTGACGAGGAGCTGCAGAATCAAGTCAAGAAAATACACATGTCAGTATCCCAACAAGTCCTTCTGAGTAATGGGGTGTATGTTCATGTGGCCACTAGAGCCAGCAAGAATCGGGCTCGATTTGAACGCCGTGCTTCTGTTGTAGGAAAACGATGTTGGATGATGATAAGCGACAGCTGCGTTTGTACCAAGAGCGGTACCTTGCTGACGGGGATCTGCACAGTGATGGTCCTGGGCGAACGAGGAGATTCCGATGGAAAAACATAGGTGTCTTGATTATTGCATTTATTTATGTATGCATGTATGTATTTATTTATTTATTAGATTTTGTTTATTTATAGTGAAAGGGGGAGGGAGGGAGAAAGAGAAGGAGAGAAACATTGATAAGTTGCCTCTTGCACACCCACACTGGGCACCTGGCCCACAACCCAGATACGTACCCTGACCCAGGTTCAAACTGGTGACCCTTCGCTCTGTGGAATGACACCCAACCCACCAAGCCATGCTGGTCGCCTTTAGAAGCAAATGATATAATGTGCATATTTGTCCGGTCTAACAAGTGGAAATCAAAACCATAGCAGGCTGTTATGGAGGACCTACTTGTAACCATTATTTTCTATTAGTGGATGAGAAAATTTGTGGCAGTGTATGGTAAGTGATGAAAGAGTTCATCTGTGTCTGTCCAGGCATCCTTTCCCATGGCAGTTGCAGAATGCTGACAGTCTTAACTCTTTGCTTTAGATGATGCTTCGCAGATGGACTTGTTCCACAGAGACTCCGATGATGAACAGATCGAGGAACAGCTTGATGAGACTGAAGCCAGATGGAGGAAGGAGCGAATTCAGCGAGAGCAGTGGCTTCGGGACCAGGTAGGAAGTTTGCCAGAAGTTCATTTCTTTTGACCCTAGTGTAAGAGGAGAGGACCCAGACACCTGTCTTGTCACAATGGTTTCAAAAGCTTGGGCAACATATTGCTGTTCCTTTTAATCTTTGAATTTTCTTTTGTGCTTGGAGAAGGTTTACTGTGGGCATTTCTTCGTGTTTGTCCAAAATCAATTTTTTCTTTCTTCTTTTTTTTAACTAGAGCAATAAAGGGTTGCAAAAAGGGAAACAAATGATATCCCAGGTACCTTAGCCTCACAATCCAGACTATGCCAACCACTTGGGGGAATTGTGGGCTTCTGTTAATGCTGTCGATTTTTATTTTCAGGCACAGCAGGGGAAAATTGTAACTGAAGAAGAAGAAGAAATTGGGGAAGACAGTCAGTTTATGATGCTGGCCAAGAAAGTTACGGCCAAAGCGCTGCAGAAAAATGGTGAGCTCTCGGTCCTCCTCAGGGTCTGTTCCCTAGATTATTAGTGCTGGAGCCTTGGGGGGGACTCCAGCCTTCGGGGGCTATTGCAGCTTAGTCATGGGCCTGTGTCTAATATTATCTGAAAGAGGTGTGGGGAGACGTTGTTCTTGGAGCATAATCTGTTGGGCTGTGGGTGTTGTACTTATGAGCATAGGTAGCTGGTTTTGCTGTGTGTTTCTAAGACAATTTAAAGGAGTGAATTCTGGATTTTTTATTTAGTTTCCCAGGATTAAATACCTACGTGTTAGAACTGGAATTTGAACCTAGATATATCTACCTCCAGAGCTGAGGCTCTGAAACACTATTCCACACTCATATCATTCTTATTTTTTCTTATTACTGTTAATGATCAGTCAGTGAGTTCAACTTGGTTTCAGTCTTCTTGCAGCCACTTGCTATAGTTTCAAGTTAGCATTACAAAATAATCAGAGTTGCTGTGGCTTTAGTTTATTGGTTTAGTTAAAAGCTTCTTTGCTTGTATAGATTTAAAAATACTCTACCCAGTTTTACCCAGAACAAGACTGTCTTTTTTCTTTTTAGCCAATCGTGCTGCGGTTATTCAAGAATCAGTGTCTTTACTCAGAAATCCCTTTGAAGCCATCAGACCGGGGAGTGCCCACCAGGTTGGTTGCAGAGACTGTTAGCCTGATGTCGTGATCTGCTATGTTACAAAAGCCCAGGTCAAGCTAAGGGCATCCTCTCACCAGGGGATGGAGGTGGCTGTAGGAAATGGAAGTAGATGGCAAAAGACTCTATTTCTCTTCTGCTGAGTGGCGTGGGATATGTCCCCTCAGCACCTGGGGAGGCAGGGCAAGACTGGCTTCCCATTCTTTCTTTGGCCCTTGAAATTTGGTACCACTGACTCTTCTTTCCTCAGCTGAAGACAGGCTCACTGCTAAACCAGCCCAAAGCTGTACTTCAGAAACTGGCTGCCCTCTCTGACCTCAACCCCAGTGCTCCCCGAAATTCGAGAAACTTTGTCTTCCATACACTTTCTCCTGTCAAGGCTGAGGCAGCAAAGGAATCATCTAAACCTCAGGTAGGGAGTTTGAGAACCGATTCGATGGCTTTCCAGAGCAGAATTTATTTATTTATTTACTTACTTATTTTAAAAATATGAATTTCTGGCTTAAAGGCTTATGCTGTGGTGTTAATCTTGTACTCCTCAATAAGGTACAAGGTGATTGCTACCCCCAATAGGTGATCAGTTTTCAAACTTGCCTGGAAAGTTTCTATTTCTTTCTTTTCTTTTTTCTATCATTAATTGTCTATGATTTAACTTTGAGTTACTGAAGAGCTAATTGAAAGCAAGCACTTGTATGAGGGTCTTAAGCTGGCCTGACTCTCTCTCTGCTCTCTAGGTGAGGAGAAAGGGTCCATCCTTCATGAGAACTCCTTCGCCTAAGCGCCTCAAAACTGGTGATAGCACTTCAGGATTGAAGCAAAGCATCTTTAGGTTCTTGGAAAGCTAACACCATCAGGGGTGCCAGCACCTACTTTGAGAACTTCGTGGCATTGAAAGTTGGAATTGAAGCTCATGTAGATGATTCTTCCCATCCTTCGTAATCAGTGCATTAAGATTGCCAACAGAGATTCCAGTTCTCTCCGCTTCCTGGCTCTGGACATCTCTTTCCTTTCCTAGTATTATTTCCTGGGTTGGCCACTAACCTTAACTCTGCAGTATTTACAACACTGACTCATGGGACACTTGGGTGAAGACTTCCTTCCTTCATGAAATACTTGATATTTTATCCTAACAGCTTGCTGGGTTGATAACTCTGTGAAAGCAGTGGTTAGAGGAGGGGGAGTTGGAGGAGGAGGAAGAAGTGTGGCATTTCGAAACGTACAGAAAGCGGTGGACGTCAGTGCCAGTGTGACTCCTTCACACCCCTCGGATCTGTACCAGGGAGACCAGGACTCTGCGAAAGACGTAACTTAGACTAGAGGACCCAGGAACCAAACAGTTGGGCTGTTTATTAGTCTTGCCCCTTCCATTTTCCTTATACCTCTTACCGAGATAGCCCCTAAGTGTCTAGTTAACCTTTGCTTCCTTTATAATAAGGACTCAGACTGATACCCAAGTTAGGAAGACCTTGGCCCCAATTTCCTGGCATATGAGGATGCAGATAAAAGGTTACATCCAGTGTCTGTCCACATGACGTAGCCCGTGGGACAGAGACCCCTCTCCAGGGACCAGATTCTCAATTTGAAACACTGTTGCTCAAGGGTCTCCCTTCTCCTGACAAAAAGAAATATAACCATGATTTACTGCCTTCAACTGGGTGGAGTGCATTGACCCAGTCAGGCAGAGGGCAACTTAATACTTCATTACTTATTTTGAGAGGAAACCATCATGAAGTTTAATCAAAACATTGTTAAGAGAATTGCCATCACTCCTGAGTTCCCTCTAAACTACCACGAGGCACTCGCATTTTAGACAGATTTTTTTCAGAACTGAGCGCCATTGCTGCTTTGGGTAAAACGTTTCATGTGAATAGTGTGGTTTCAGTGTCAGGAGCTGGACTTGGGAAGGCGGATGAATTGTGCCGATTTTTTATTGACAGGTGGGGAACCTGTGGTTTTCCCCAGTTGTTCCTAATACACAGATGCTGACTTTGACAGAATTTATATTTGTATATTTGTAATCTTGTAATGGGGAAAATGTATATGAAGATGTTTTAACATGTATGTAGGTTTTCAATAAATCTCAATGCCTTGAAGGCAGAAATTTCTGTCCAGACTGAGTGCTCATTTTTAGGTCAGCGCCTGTCTAGTGTTGATGAACCTTTTGTTTTCAGGGAGTCTCTGAGGGAAGCCCTCTGGGTCTCGAGTGAGAGGCTGCTGCACTTGTCCCTCACTGGCCTCTCAACTTCAGCGAATTGATAAGTTAACTTGCCAAATGGTTTGGGTTCAGTGCAGGTGAGGAGAGCTTCCATAAATGGTACCTCTTTTTACAGCCCTCTGGCAGCCATAGGTCCAAGGTGAGAGTTATTGCCCCTTCCTTTCAGATCCCCCATTCATAGCTACAAAGTGAGGGTGGTAACTCACGCTTGTCTGAGTTGTCGCGAAGCTGCAGGTGGGAAACGGATGTGAGTGCACTGTGCCCTGTAAACTGCCAGTCACAGCTGCGGCGTGTTTTGTAGAACACTTCCTAAACGCCGTCGTCTCATAAGATTCTCAAACTTAACATCTTTAAAACTGTGATTTCCCCCCCTAAAAACCTGCTCTTTGCCCTGGCTGGTGTAGCTCAGTGGATTGAGTATGGGCTTGTGAACCAAAGGGTCGCCAGTTCAATTCCCAGTCAGGTCACATGCCTGGGTTGCAAGGCAGGCACCCAGAAGGGGGTGTGTGAGAGGCAACCGTACATTGATGTTTAAAAAGAAAAAAAACAAAAACAAAAACCTGCTCTTCCTCCTGTGTTTCCTGTTTCATCCACATACCCAGTCACTCAGGCTGGAAACCTGAAGGCCATTCTTTTTCATTTCATTTTCTTCAGATCTGAATTAAAAAGATTTTCTTTCATTGTTGTTGAGTATAACATTATATTAGTTTTTCAGGTGTACAACATAATGATTTTGTAAGTGAGCAGAACAGAGCCTGTCCATGTGTTACCTTGATACATGACCCAACAATTAGTGTCGAAGGAAACAGGTTTTTATTTACAGGACTCCAACGGCCGGTGGGGGTGGGGTGCTGGGAGCACTTCTGCTCCGAGCCCTGTTCTCCCACCACAGCTAGCATTTCACTTGCTCCCCATCAGGCTTCGAGCCAAAGACATGCCCAGAAGTTCCCGTATCCTTAACTGTTCTTACGGCAGCTGTGCGAACGGTTCTCCACCCCCTCTGGAAGGTGCTCTTGTGGGTTTCAGAGTCGCCATCCTCTCACAGCCGCGCTCCCCTTCAGGATCTGGGGTACGCTGTCCTCAGCCTCCATGTAGTAGTCCAGGAAACATGTGCGTGTTACACTGGATCATGGTGGAACCCAGGGAGGCACACGTCTCAAGAGAGTGGCTTTCGTGTGTCTTTCAGAGAATCAGAAGTCTACATTTCTGGTCACAGTTCGGTTCCAAAGCATCTCCCGCGAACGCGTGCTTGGTCAGGCAGGTTCCTGAACAGCTCCATCAGCGCTCTCCTCACACCCTTCCCTCAGCCCACGTGGCTGCCTTCCTCGCTACCCCAGGCCACATGGCCGGATCCCGACTCCGCCGGCCTGGCTTCCACCTTACACACCAGCCCTTGTGGCGGACTGCTTCCCTACAAGCTGCGGAGCCGCTTGCTGTTCCCACTCTCAGACCTCACGGCTGAATCCCCCTACTTCATGGCTCCTTCCTCATGGCTGCCTTCTCAGAGGAGCAGATGTGACTCCTCTCACTACAGGCAGCGTGGCCGAATCCCCTTCTCTTTCAGCCCGCCCTCATTTTTAAATGCTGACCTAGAGCTTCCCAGTTTACCTCATATCCGGCCCCGCCCACAATGTGCTACTTTTGCCAGTCCCCCTGGATCTTTCACCTTCTTTTAGCTGCCATCTTTAATCAGGGCAAGTGTCTCCTGTGACACATGGACATCTGGGGTGGGCCACCTCCCCTGGCTATGTCACAGTCACTGAATGCTCTGAAAGTCAGTAGACCTTTCGCCCAGTGTGTCAGCACAGCTATCAACTAGCTATCAACTTGCCATAGTTATGCACAGTATCTTGAGCTGTATCATTCACTTCCTCCATCTCCCAACATGGGCTGTGGGGAATATTTTCAGGGGTCCCCACTTTGTACCCAGTTTCAATTTGATATTTGTATATATTGTGGAAGGATCACCACAATCAATCTAGTTAATATCTGTGACCTTACATACTTACAAAATATTTTTGCTTGGAGTCAGAATTTTTAAGACCTACTCCCTTAGTAACTTATTTTTTAAGTTTTTTGTTTGTTTTGTTTAGTTTTAGAGCAAGGGGATGGAAGGGAGAAAGAGAGGGAGAGAAACATTGATCAGTTGCCTCACCCAGGCAGGTGCCCTGACTGGTAATCAAACTGGCGGCCTTCTGGTTTGCAGGCCGGCACTCAGTCCGCTGTGCCACACCAGCCAGGACATGCAACTTTGAAATATGCCATGGAATATTAGACAGGTGGGGAACACGTGGCCATCCTGTACATTACTGCCCCATCACTTGTACAACTGAAGGGCATTCTTTTTTCTTTTTTTTTATCCTCACCCGAGGACATTTTTTTCATTGCTTGTAGAGAGAGAGGAAGGGTGAGAGAGAAACAATGGTGTGAGAAACATTGATTGGTTGCCGCCCACACACAAACCAGGGTGGTTCATGCCTGGACCAGGACTGAACCTGCAACCTAGGTATGTGCCCTGACCAGGAATCAACCCGCAACACTTTGGTCATGGGACGATGCTCTAACCAACAGCCACACCTGCCAGGGCTGAAGGGCATTCTTGACACTTCTTTCTTATTCTCATAAGTAATCTCTAAGTCCTGTTATTTCTGCTTCCAAAATATATTTTAATTTTTTTTTTAAGCGAGGGGAAGGGAGGGAGAAAGGGAGAAAAACATCGATGTGCGAGAGAGACATTGATCAGTTGCCTCCCAGGGGCAACCAATCGAAATTCATGAGGAAGAACTGAGCAATCGGGATGCCAGCTGGGTCGGTGCACATTGTCTGAGAGAGGCAGCGAGAGTCCTTACCATTGGCCTGTTTTGTCCCCAGTGTGGCTAGGCCAACAGGAGGCGCTGTGGTTTACAGATATTGTGTTGTATGTTATTGGGAGTTTCCAGCATCTCCCCAGACTTCCTGCCTCCACGTGTGGAGTTTCTGTGGCCGGGGTCTTTCATGAACTGTCCGCACTTATTTCCTGCTTACTCCATCCCCCGGCCTTGGTCTGGTCCTGTTATAATGGCCCTGCCTCCAGCCCTGTGAATCCACTCCTGTGTCTGTCCCCTTTGCCCACATTCACCTTCTGTTTTTCCCTCTATTTTAGCAGATTTTAACATACATTTTAAGTGTCACCTCCTCTGAGATACCTTCCCTGGACAATCCATCCCACGTGATCTCTCTCTCTCTTTTAATTCCTTTCTTATTCATTCATTCACAGTAAAATCGAGAACTTCTCTTGTACCATGTCTTGAACACTCTGTGTTCCCTAAGAATAAAGCTATGTCTCATATAGCCACGCTAAAGTGATCTAGTTAAGAAGTGTACAGTTAATATAGTATATGCTCTTTTACTTGGCTCTTTTCATTTAATACGTTGTGGAAAATTCCCTATCGCTTCCCTGCTGTCTTCCCTGTTCTTGTTTTGCAATTACGTAATGCTGCGGTGCTGTGCCCTGTGCCTGCCACACATATATTCAGCCAACATCCTGTGTTTGAACATGTAGGTAGTTTTCAGTCTTTTGCAATTACAAATTATGAGACAATGAATACCCTTTTGTGTACATGTTCATTTTGGTCAGGGTAAATTCCGGAAAGTGGGATCGCTGCATCAGAAGACAAATACATACATGGTTTTGTTAAATATCGTCAAATTCCACCCCCTCTCCAAGAGCTGGGCCATGTTGGCTTCCCGTGTGCAATGTATGAGCAGTCTCTCCAACAACATGTTGTAAGCTTTTGAGGTTTTTGCCAAGATGATGAACGAGAAATGTTATCTCGGTGACTTTTAATGTACATTTCTGTTCCTATAAATAAAATGGGACATCTTTTCGTACATTTAAGGGTCATTTTCTGGTTAATTATATTTTTATAGTTCTACTGATTTCCCATAGCATTTATAAAATGTTTTGTACTCAAAATTTCAAAGCTTTTTATATACGAGGGATATTAGTATTCTTTGTGGTATTTGCTGCAGTTTTTTTCCTGTCGCTTGTCTTTGATTTGCTTATGATGATTTTTTTGATTTACCGTTCAAAAGTTTTTTTATTAAGTCAGATTTATTAATCTTTTCTTTTTATTGCATCTGGGTTTTTGGATCATAGAAAGTTTTCCTCTATGCCACAGTAAATAAGGAGTAATTCACTCATGCTTTCTTCTAGTACTTGTATGGTTTCATTTATTACATTTAGATCACTATAAATTCAAGAATAAACTTTATTCTTGAATATGGTGTCAGAAATAGATCTAGTTTTATCTTATACTAAATGACTGTCCAGTTGTTCCAGCACCATTTATTTAAAAATTCATATTTGCCCCATTGATTTGAGATAACACATTTTACATAGCACATGTATATATATATATATATATATATATAAAGTTGTGTGTATGTATAATTTATACACATATATTTATATATATTTCTGTATGATTGTAGAAGATAGGGACAGAATCTATTTCTAGACTTAAAGAAAGGTAGGACATAAATCATGCAAAAATTTGAGGGAAAGAATTGCAGATCGAGAAAACAGCATGTGCAAAGGCCCTGAGGCAGGGACAGACTAGATGTGTTTGAGAAGAGGGAGACACAAGGGTAACTGGAGCTGGGACTGGAAGCGGAAGTGTATCACCAGATGAAGCAGTCCGGAGCCTGGTCACGTGGGACCTTGCAGGCCAAGATAAGGTTTTGGATTTCATTTTAGGAGTGATGGAAAATCATTTAGGCAGGAAAATAATGGCATCTGATTTACATTTTGAAGAGATAAGTCAGACTTCTGTGTCTAGAATATACTGACCAAGGAAAGAGAAAAGCAGGCAGATGAGTTTCCATGTTCTTAGCTCTACGTAAAACTGATGACTGGACTTCTAACATGGTCTTGCCATATAATGACTCTTCTGTGACACAATTCTTATAACTGGACATTGGCCTTTTTTCCTCCCATAACTGTCCACAGATGCTGCTCATCCGTGCAGTATCCCAGTCTTTCTGCATCGAGCTTGCGGGCCTCCCATCGGGTAATGGAAGCGTTGGTGGGACTTTCCACTTTTGTTACTATGGACTTGCTGCTCTCCCTAACATACTTCGAACGTTCACTGCCTGATGTTAGCGAGCATGGCCTGGTCCAAGGTTCCTTATTACTCTGTTCCCACTTACTGATACCGCCTGTAATCTCAGCTGCCTCTGTGACATCAGCAGTTTCTTCCGGCCACGACATCTTCTGCCACCCACCAGTCTCTGCTCAGGGTCTTCACCCATTCGATGGCCTTGGTCTTTTCTCCCTCACCTTCCATGTTCCTGCCCTGCGGTGAACACATCCAGTCTACTTCAGCTCCGTCTGTACACCTGTTGAACGTGAACTAAATGCGACAGCCAGTGCTAGATACTCTGGTATCTAGACTCACAATTCCTGTCCCGAGCCCAGTGGGAGTTGCAAACAAATGAGGAAGAAATGTATTTAATGAGAGGAGCACTGAGCGTAATAAGGAAGTTGAAAAGGATTCCAAGAGGAGGTGGTATTTACCTGAAACCTGAAAGATGAAAATGCTGTGATCAGGGAAGAAACATAGAGGCAAGACTGAGGTAGAGTTTAGAATAGACTCAATAGTATGAGGAAACCATAACATGTTTGAGGAACTTACAAAAATCAGTCTGAAGGGTGGGAAGTCTGAGGGATGGAATGATAAAATATTTCCTGACTTTACATTGCGGTCACCTTTTTTTCACCGGATAAATGAGTACACAAAATACCCTTCATTTTTACCTTGTGTCACTTGGGTTTCATCTGTGGAACTGCCAGAGCCCTTGGCGTGGCTGAAATCATGGGGCACAGAGCAGATGTCTATCTTACCATCTTTCTTGTCGAGACCTACATCAACACTGCTCCCTATGAAGGGGAAGCCTTTGTTCTCTCTCACTAGGGAAAACTTCACAATCCTCAAGGATGTTTATTTATTTTTTTGTTCCAACTCTCTGCCTGTACACATGGGACCTAAGTTCGGGTCCCTAGAGGCTGGGCTGGACACAGGTGGGGGTGTTTCTGGCCAGCGGTATAGGAGCAACTTGCTCAAGTGGATCCAAGCATGGAACCGAAATCAAAAGCCAGAAAGACAGTTTAAGGACTCAACTTCAAGAAGCAAGGCAGAGGGGCAGAACCCACCAGTTTATCTAGGGATAAGGCATTGGCATGGAGGCAAGTGAACACTAGACTAGAACAAGGGATTTGGACGAGAGAGTGAGAGTAGACCCTGGGCATTCTCCAGGAAATGCTGGAGCAGCCCCAGGGACATTTTTACAGGGCACATATGGTCTCAGCTGTGAGTGAGGAAGGAACTGCTAAGGGCTAAGCTGGTCCTTGAGGAGGTATCAGTCTTTTTGGTGTAAACATGTCAGAACAAAAATATTACAATGCTATCTGAGAAGTTCTACGATCAAGTCTTGTGCCAAGTGGGAGCAAGCTTTAGGGTTGAAATGAAGACTTCATAGGAGTGGCATTTGAAAGACCGGGAGGTGTTAGATGATTGGACAGAAGTACAAAAAACCTAAGAAGAGCAAACCACGTGGGCCAGAATTGATATAAAAGAGCATCATGTTGTATTCAAGGATCTGTGGCTAGAATGTAGAGCCATAACTTAGGTGGAGTATGCAGAAAGCATGTTCCAACCTCTTAGACACAAACTGGTGAAGGAGTCAGCCTGGAACAGGCAGGGCTAGGATGGAGAGAATTCACCACACCCGTGGCTTCAGAAGATCATTTTGTGCCATGTGGGTTAGCACTGAAGTAGTAGTAGCTGCAGAATCAGACCTGTGGGGCAGAACCCAGCAGCAGCGGTCTCAAGATGGTGATAACAATGTCTCATGTAGGTTATTATCTAAGATGCGTTAGCTCTCCAGCCATCAGTAAAACTTTTAGGGCTTTAGCATTTGCTCTGGGTTTACAGGATTCTGTAGACCCACCTAAGTAAGCTGACCTGCTGGACGGGGCTGGGGTCCTGGCGGTAGAAGTGAAGGGGAAATAGGAAATTCAAGCCTAAGACACTGATAAGAAGAAGACAAATATTGGGAGGTCATGGAGAAGGCTGACTCTTGGTGGACCTGTAGGTGCAGAGGGTTAAACCAGACTAGGGTGGCGAAACGAGTGCCAGACCCCAAGGATCTAATTGTCCCAAAAGGTGTAATTGGCTCACACAGGATCATTTCCAGACTTGAGCAGCATTGAGACTCTGAATGAAAATTCTTTAGAGCCTATGGCTGAATAGGCTGTGCTTATATTAATCACAGGGCTTGCCATGTTATCATGAGACACCTAGGCTTTGTCCTTTGGGTAATTTTTGAAAAATTTTGAGAAATGACCAAACATGGGATTTATTTTTGGAACATGACTCTGGTGGTGATACGGAGGGCCTGGAAACCTGGGATCCCGTCAGAAGGCATTTTGCATTTCTATAAGCTACATATTAATGGTTTGAATGGAGTCAATGACAGCGGGCCGGGGGCATGGATATAGGGAATACCAATTTATTCCTTTATGAATTGTTTGTTATGAAAAAGACATGATTTAAGACTTTTTGAAAAGGCAGTTGCATTCCCTGTGCTCTGTCACAATTGAGCTTCCCCTGTAAATGGAGAGATGGATTCTCTGTATGTGTATTCATCTTCCTCCTAAACTCTATTAAAATCCGTCTATTTGTTGGGTAATCCCCTTCACTATCATTAGGGCCTTCCCCCCCACCCCCCACACCCTTTTGAATGTAAAACTTGGCTCTGTTACTTCCTGTTAGGATATTGAACGTCAAGCTCTCCATCATCTTTTCCTCAGTGTGAATAAAATCAGGTAATACATTTGGGATGAGGGATAAGGTGGATGGGACCGATAAAGACCCTGGTCCCGTAGGTGGAGCAAAGGGGCTACTTATGCTCCCAGTTAGGGAGACTAAGATGACTGAGAATAAAGATGTTGGACTACTTCAAAGTCTTGGCCAGGTGGTGCAATAAGGAAAGGAAAACCTTTCACCAAGAATGAAGTTGGAGCAGATTGGGTTTCACGAGATGATTTGGAAAGTTCACATCAAGTGCACACGCGGAGAGTCCAGCAGCAAGGGCGGATGGCTGCCCAGAAGCTCTTCACACGCATTGTGTTTATACTCAATAATTCACACAAGAGAGGGCAGTGAGCTAAGCCTGGGGTTCACTTCAAGCTGCCTCCCTTTATGTTTAAAGGAAACCTGTGCTGCTTTATGTAGTTATCAAATTTGACTGAACTTGGTCTATTTCTTTACTTGGCATCCACCTCAAATGTTCGGTAGCTTGGTCGAAGGCAAACGTTCCCTCCCTCCCTCCCTTCCTTCGCTTTCAATATTACGGCTCCGACTTGTGTGCTAGTGCATGCAGGGCAGCGTTGTAAGTGTGTCGCACACATGCCGTAGGTACCCCTTGTTAAATTAAAGGGTGTTGGCTATTCCGTTTCCAACCTACAGTGTAGGCAAGTTTTGTGTTCCCTAGTTCCACCAAGAATTAAACATTTTAATATATCCTTCATTCACAAAGCGAGACAAACATTCTGTTTACTTTCAAAGATGAAGTATTAGTCTAAAGTATATCTACATGGAATCTCTGACTCAAACATTCCCATCAAAATCTATTTTGTTACCCGTACAAAACCAGAAAATAAACATATCTCCAGGGGTGGATGAATCATCCCAATGATACTAAAATAACTGCAAAGATTAATTAATTTTGAAGCAGCTGTGATGCTTTGAGGGACACCTAAGGACTTTTATGTTCCATTTCAGGGTGCTCAACCAAAAGCAAAAAGCATTTTAAGGGTGTTTCGAGATGCAAAATGTTAATCCTTGTAATGACTTACCTAGTACAGGGCCCTGGCAACCCCAAAACTTTGGAACACCATGTCTGCACTTGTACAATTCCCTACACGGCAAATCCTACTTTCATAGGAGGAGCCTCTGCCTGCTGGGAACTGACATTTAATATGGTTCCGAGAGATCAGATGCACCCAAGGCAGACTGGTTGGGAACTGGATTCTGCAGAGCACACCCGAGACTGCGATGCCTCCCTTTCCCCAGCAGGGCTAGGGCGGAGCCATTCACAGCAGCTCCCTGCATTTCCAGCTCCCTCATTCTGGCAGAACAATCCGCTTCCCCGGTGGGCCAGTTGGAAGTGTGATTTTGGGAGTCGCTCCTGAAACTCAGCCTAAAGTCTGTGTCTTTGGCCTCTCGATGATTCTGTGAGCCACCCAAATGTGATAATAAACCCTTTCTTCTTAAAGTAAGTAGAATGGATTCTGTTGTACAACTAAGCATATTAGCGTATCTGATAATTGCTCTTGTAGGGTTGACAACACAGGCCACTGGTTTCAGCTAGGACCCAACCAACTTGCATAATAACAAGGACATAGGCATGAAGGAAAATGCTCGTGAGAAAGAGAGAGAGAGATCTAACTCGTTTGACTGTATGTATTTAATCTTGTATGGCCGAAAGTATGATTTGGGCTTCTGAAGGATTATCTCTTCTACTTATTTCTTGTAAAATAAAGTCCCTAATGTGATTTAGACTACTTATCTTGAAAATATTTTACCCTAGAGATATTCTGATAGCAGTCTAGTATCTTGATGGTGGTGTCTTATTTTGTAAAAGCGTATAGTAAGCTTTGACATTGCTTCTCTGTCATCTTGAATAGTGCCCGAGATAATAAACATTTGTGTAGAGAATAAAACACTTTTCAGGCATAGAAAAAAACAAACAAACAACTACCTACTTAAGTGCCTGTGTTCCACCTGTGAATCTGAAATTCTGGGACTAACGAAGACCCAGGACCATGAGTTTTTAACAAAGTTTCCAATTCTTCCTTAAATATAGTAAGTACTAGGACCATTGTTTTAGAACACTGAATAAATGTTAATTTTGGAGAACTCAAGTAAATTTATTTTAAGCTTCGTAACATTTGTCAACAAATGTACCATCTGGTTTTCCGTTCAGTAACTTTCACTCTGCAGGTTAAACACTGCACCTCAAAAAGATGCTCTTCTCCCAGAGATGAAATTCTAATAACCTTTCCAACTATCTGTCAAAATTCACAGCTAATAGTTTAAATATTTAAAACAAATAAAAAATTCAACTTTTACCTAGTCATCTTTTCCCAATCATTTTTTGAGCCTTTTTCTAGCCAGTATATCAGGAAAAATCATCTTAAGAAATCTGGAGAAATTTACAATCCTCTTCCATTTAATTTAACATTTACCGAATGCTTAGTGTATACTAGTCCTTGTCCAAGGCTCCAGACAAGAGATGAAATGAAATAAATAAAATAAAGGAAGAGGCTAGCCTTCAGGAGGAGAGGTGGCCACTTAGACAGACAGATTTGACACAATGTGCCATGGGCTGTGACAAGGGTCAGCATACATGGTGTTTAGGAGCATAAACCAGTGATTAACATGCTTGGTCACATGCTGGAATCACTTGAAATGTTTTAAAAGAATACAGATGCCTGGCTCCTGCTTGGAGGATTTCTAATGTATTGCTCAGAGATGTGTGGCCTGGGACTTCTAAAAGCCCCCTTGCTGATTCTAAAATGCAGCTACTCTGAGAATCCAAGTTCACAGTTGGTACTTGGAGCAGGTGCTTCCTTGAGACAAGGCTTGAAGTAGATAAAGCAGATGTCACGATTAAGCAGGACTAATCAGTCAATCTACATCACAGCCTACCAAGCCACTTGTTCAATTTATGGTTTTCCAAATTAACAAAGCTAGTTCAGATGCAGAATACAGCCACAAGAAAGTTGTGCCCTCTAGTATTTTAGAGTGTACAAAGCCGTTTCTCATGTGTGATCTCCTTTGACTTTCTCAACAACCCCATGGGGAGTGAAAGAAAATTGGAGGGGCTGTTTGCAAAACTGGGGTGGTGAAGTCACGGCGCACATGAAGGAGCTCTGCTACCTAGATTTCCCTGTGCAAGAGTGGGCTTCTTTCCAGCAGCTGTTCTTATTCTTGGGATAAGTCAAGAAAATTCAAGTTAAAAAAACTCTGGACTTGAGTCAAAAAAAAAAGTGGAGACATCTGCAGAAAAGGATGATGCAAGGCCATATACTTGGGTGGGGGTCAAAGGAAAGGCAAGGGATTTGGTGGCCAAAGAGCAAGTGAAAGGGGTTGATGGGCCATGCTACCATGACTCCGCAGTAACAGTGAGCACTTGGGAAAATCAGCAGGTCGTGCTGAAAACAACACATTCTGAGAAACGATGACAGATCCATTTATTTGCAACTTGGATTAAATCATAAAAATGAGTTTAATCCATAAAAGGAGGCTGCTGAAAGAAATCGTGCTACAGGAAGGACCTGCAGAAAATGCAAATTCAGACTTATCAAAGAGCGTGCTCTTGGTTTAAAGATAAATACAAAATCTAAAATCCAGCTGGCAGTTGATGCCCTTTGCACAAGTACTGTAACCTTTTTGTTCATGGGTAAGAAATATATTTTTTGTTAGGGTGTGGGTTAGCTTTGTTTGCTATAACTTATTTGAGTCATAAAATAATCAGGCTCCTTTAAAAAATGTGAGGCCACAGAATCATGCTAAGTCATCTATCCAGGGAGAGCCTGAATTACCTAATTAGAAACAGATGGTGGTGCTGTTAATACACATTAGCTGCACACCCTTTTAGATTCATATGGAGATGAATGGAATATTAAACTTGAGACAAACCTATATGTCAAGAAAACAAAATAGTTTGGTGTAGAACATAATCGAGAGAGGAAAATGGAAGCTACAATTTCCTTCCTTCTTTTTTTATCTTGACAATCATTTGTTTCAGATGAATTGCTGCTCTGACATTTCTTCCCTGACCCCCACCCACCCTTCCCCCACTCGCCCATCTCTCCAGTCTTCTAAAGACTGGGTTTGGTGACTCTTCTCTGCCCCCTTAACCCTTATACTTAATACTCTTGGTGCGTAACTCTCTCAGTTGTGCTTGTGTTTATATTTCCTCGGCAGTTGAGCTTACTCTTTATAACTTATAACAAATATAATTTAATAATTAATTATTCAATTAAAGCTTAGACTTTGCTCCATTTACCAGAAAGCTTAATATAATTCCTGGGGGCACAGAGATGTTTGTCTAGTTTGCCATGTAGCCCTATACCTGGTCTGATCCTGTACGTAATAGACACTTCAAACAAGTCTGGTGGATAGAAGAACGAAGGAAGGAAGGAAGGAACGAACAAACAAACAAAGATGAGCTTTTGGGGGATGTATTCTCTCTCGTTCCAGCATTTAATGGTCTTCCTGGTCAGGAGCCAAGAAGCTAATGCTTTCAAAGACCAGGCAGGTGACATAAATGTGCAAGGCTGCCCCAGTCTGCAGGCCAGATTTCCCCCTGGGCCTGGGCTTGATGAAGGATGAAATCCTTTCATAAGATTTTACTAAACATTGGTTGAAAAATTAAATGTCTTGGTAATTCCTATTTGTATTCTTTACTCAAACTGTTCTTTCTCTATGCAATACTCTTTCTCCTTAACCTTCATTATTCCTCTTGATCACTTTTGGTGCATGCCTGTTCTACATATTATTGCTGAAATCTACAAGAAATGCTGCCGTCCCTATCAAAGCTTTCTTCTTTCAAAGAAAGTAGCATGAAATAAGAGTTTAGAGCATGGACCGGAGAAGAGCGTGGACCGGAGAACCAGCTGTCTACTTCCAGCATCTGTTAGCTATGGAGGATTTGGGGAAGTAACTCAATCTTTTTGTACTCCAGTTTACCCTTCTGAAATGGGGGTAATGATAGTTTCTGTCTCTTAACATCATTATTAGAATTAGATGAGTATGTTTTCATAAAGCATATAAAACAGTGCCTGGCATGTATGAAGAGAAATATAGATATTTGTTAAATAAGTTTTTATAAAATAAAATGAACTAGCAGTGAGCTTGTCTTCTGTTTTCTTTTATGCGTGACTCCTGTGACAGTGTTTCTGGTGGACCCTTCGGTATGTGTTGGTCACCTTACTCCCAAAGTGCAATGGGACAAAAACAATTCAGCGGGGCAGGAGTAAAAAGAATGCAAATGGGCATCGGGAAGAATGATTCTGCTTGGTCTTTCTCTTCAGCATTTTTTATTACCTGGTGGTACATGCAGGAATGGGCCAAAGTAGGCGTACAGTTGTTTGTATGGAAAAAGACATGCAGGTTATGATCATTACAACAGCTTTTTTAACTCAAGAGAATGTCACAGTGCAACTGTAAGCCTTCTTTTGTCCACCCCTGAATTTATTTCATTGTTTTCTCTCAAACTCACCCGCTAGAATACGAGCTCCATGAAGACAAGCAGTTTGTTTTGTTCGCTGTCATATCCTCACTGCTCTATTGGGTGCTTGTCAAGTATTTCTTGAGTGAAAAAATTAATGAAAAAGGCAGCCATTGTCTGGCTGGTGTAGCTTAGTGGATTGAGTGCGGGCTGTGAACCAAAGGGTCACTGGTTTGATTCCAAGTCAGGGCACATGCCTGGGTTGCAGGCCAGGTCCCCAGTGGGGGCCACTTAAGAGGCAACCACACATTGATGTTTCTCTCCCTCTATTTCTCCTCCCTTCCCCCTCTCTAAAAATAAATTAAAAAGAAAAAAAAAAAGGCAGCCATTGTATCCTGAGCCTAGTTTTCATGGATTTGGGGTAGCTTGGAGTTTGAGGTTATCTCCTTGGACCAATATGTGGACTGGAGCTCCTTTTCTCTCTTCTTATAATATAATAACCATTTTCAACAGCACCATTCAAGTATAATAAAAACCCAATAAACCAAAGAGACTGCAGGGGTACAATTTTATAGGGTTTGACATTTGTGTACACCTATGAAATTATCGCTGCACACAAGATAGCGAATAGAACATGTCCGTTTCCCCCAAATGTTCCTGACCCTCCTCCTCAATGAACTGAAAGGGTCGATGAAGATTGCCGAGTATAGTCAGGAATAGCTTAGGTCCTGAGAGCGCAGAGACTAGATGCTACAAATATTCATGCATTCTTCAGTTTTAACTGGGAAGAAGTGTTTTTCCCAGGCTTTTTACTTAACACATACTGCAAGGTAAGTTTTTAGAAACTGACCTTCTCTTACCCATATACCCCTAACCTCTGAATCAGCCGTTTTGCCATATGTGTCTTGGCAGCAGAAACAAGTGTCACATAGAAGGCCTGGTGACTTAACCTACTTTATTGTCTCCCCAGCCTAACAGAGGGGTCCTTTTAGGTCATGGGCCACTTTTCCTCCTGTAAATTTATTGACAGTTTGTGTGTTCATGCTTATTAAGTAACTTCTAGCAACCTCGGCTAAATAAATTGGTAAAAGGCTGAACTCAGAGTCAGCATTGCCTCATAACACACATATGCAGAGCTCATAATATATGTGACAGTTTGACTCACTTAAATCACCCAATTAATTTTTTGTAGTCTTGTATAAATACAATAAAGTAGCTATAGAAATGAAAGATGTCTTCAAGTTGAATTTGACTCCACTGAACTCATAGAATCAGAGTGAACTTATGTTTCATTTTAAGTGCTTTTACAGAAAGTTGTTTTGAAGGCAAAAATATTTTAAAAGATTAAGTTGTTTCTGCCCCATTTTTCTTAATTGCTTTCTTGAAAAGCCTACTGATTTTATAATCTATTAATTTGCAGAGGGAAAACTATGCCCTTTTGTTTGTATGGAAAGTTTACTGTACCAATAACGTACATATATGCATATAATTCAACCTCATCTTAAATATATTTGGCTTCAAATCACATTTTACTGGCATTTTAGTTATTTCTTGGCTTTTCCCACTTGCAGAATACTTCAGTACCTTAAGTGGTGCATTCAAACTGGAGTAAAATAGAGCTGTGAGAACATGTGACAAGAAGTTAATTTAGATAAGTATTCATTGTTGGTATTTGAGTCTCTTCTTGTCGCCAGAGACATTGACCTTGCCGAACCAAGTCAGACCCTGTCAGGAGAGAGAAGTAACAGGGGTCCCAGCGAGGTAGGCAAATTAAACTGAGCTCTTCTCTGTTAAGAGGTATTTGTTTTTTGAGAGGAGGAAAATGAGAATATAGAGTTAACGGGGAGGTGTTAATTTCAGCTATCACATACCAGCTGAATTATTCTGGTAAAAATGCTAGTGTTTTCCACGTGACTTAAAGGAGCCACTAGAACTAGACGCAGAAAACATAAGTCTGTACAAAGAGAGGGAGAAGTTTCACAGGAATGACCTAGGGATATCCATTTTGGGATAAACACCAAGAACTCGTCGCTCTGACAGTTTCTCTCGTTGTTCCCTCAGAGGCTGCAGATACTGTTTGTTGGCCTTGTCTGTAGGAGAAGTGTGTCTCTCCTAAGTACATAGACAGGGAAGCAGAAAGGGTGGGGAGTGGATGCACAAGAGTGCCGCAAGAATCGCCCTTCCATTTTTCTCCCTTTCGAATGGCCTCTGGGGGGAGTGTACCCACCTAGACATCACTTCACTCAGGTTTAGACTCTGTTTACGCAAACAAGCAGAGTAACAGATTGGTTGTTCTTTGGCAGGTGTCAGTAGCCAAATTAACCAATCTAACAGGAGGGATAGAAACAAGCATTGTTGATAAAATTATATGAAAACTGCCGAAGTAAAAAAAAGGCATGCCATTGTCCACCTGGTGTGTGTCACAGTGCGACTGGTATCGACCGTCACATGTGATGTGGTCTATTCAGAACTCAGTTCTCTACAGCAGCAAACGAGGGACCTGCGTCTCCGAGTTCCACATTCTTTTCATCACGCGCCACTGACAACCCACTGACCGGGTTATCAAAATGTGCCTCCTTCTCTCAGTTTACAATTTTTTCTCACTCAAAAAACCTACTATTTTTTAAAAATCACTGTTTAGTAATTGATGCTAAATAAAAGTTATGTGTTCTTAGCTGATCATGACATTGAAGTGAAAATTCTATTTTGTTCTCATTTGGCCTCCTCTTGCTGAGTTCTCGAGATAGGTAGTGAAAGCGATGGCTTAGTGGTTCAGAAGTGAGGCATGAAAACGGATACAATCAGGACTGAGTAAGAGAATTTTACACATTTCTGCGTGTTTTACTGTCATGGGGAGTTAGGTGCTCTAGAAGACATGTCTGAAAGTATGAAATCAGAGAGTAGAATGTTGTCCAAGCCATTTCTCTTACTCAACGCTCTAATCTAAATTACTGCTAAGCAAAAACAGAATTCTTTTTTGCATGGATGTTGTTCTATGATCACTCTTTAACCGTAAACACAGAAAAGCACTAGATATACTGCTATATAATCTAATTAAGAAGATACATAGTCCAACACGTAGAAAGAGAATCTCAATCTAAATGTGGAAAAATAAAAGAAGCACAAAAAGACCAAATTATTCCCTAAAGTGAAGAATACCAGAAAGTGATGCTATTGTTACCAATACCATTGAAATTACTTGTTCTTAAAGATCGGGCTTAACGATAAATCGATACTTACAGATCAGATTTCTAATGAATCATAATGAACAATATTTGAAAAAGTGCAAATGGCAACTGAGAAAAACATCGTATGAGAGACAGAGTACAACACAGAATGCAACAGAGCCCATGATGAGCTTTGTTTAACTAATTATAAAACTGATGACATTTTTTACAGAGGATAAATAAAACAGTTCGAATGATATTACAATCTTTAACTTTGGCAATGGTAAGACCATCATAAAGATCTGGTGCGCATTATTCTTTCTCCTCCATGTACCATATTTTTTACTTATTATCCACTTACTTACTTTTTATTTTATCATACACACCATGGCCCCTAGTAATAAAACTGCCTTAAAATGCAATTTGGACTTTTTTCTCATTAACTGTGCTTTCTCACACACACACTTCATCCTGATGAGTGAAAGCTGATGATGCCATAAATTACTCCTAGCTCTGCAAATAACTAGAATTGAATGTTGTCTGTTGCCTGTATGGAATGCTGTACTAAAGAACATGAGACTTGGGGTCAGAAGCCTGGCATCCTGGCTCGACCACTTACTAGCTCTGTGTTTCTAAGAAAGAAAAAAGAAATCTGTGAACCATTGTTTCTGATCTGTGAAACAGGACACATACGTCACGGGATTGTAATGCAAATCTAGGCAGACAACACACATGAAAGTCGCCTCTGTACTGTCGGGTTCTCTGACACGCTCTCGCTGTTGACCTAGATGTTTGATAGACTTATTGGGCTTTCACCTGCGTATTTACTGAGTAAAGACACAGCGTTTTATTTTCACCCGCTCTAACAGCCAAAGGGATGCGGGAGTCCTGTGACTGGGGCTGCTCCCCTGACTTCATTCTGTGATTCCCAAGATGAGTTGAGGGAAAAAGCCAGAAACAGATTCATAAACTGCCCGGGAGACACACTATAAACACAGAACAAAACCAGGCTTGTGTCAGAGCAGGTGATGGAAAAGTTAGAAGACTTTGGGCTGGAAAAGTCTGCGACCCCAGGCGGTCTCCATCTAAGGAGCACTGTGCACAGGGCGACAAGTGACGTGAGGTGGCCTGTGGCCGGCACGTGCAAGGCATCTCTGCGAACAGAGGACACACAGGTGGCGGGTTCTGGGTGGAACACTACACCCATCTTCTCAATACGACTCGCAGCTCTGCTCTGTCTTTCATCGGGGCTTCCTGAGAAGCTCTGTAGGCATACCACTACAGCTTCCAGAGGAGATGCTAAACCCGTTTTGGAGAGAGAAATCTTAGAATCCTGTGATAAAGTAAATGGTTGAGGGTCTCAAAGTGGATTGGAATAGAACGAAGACATTCTGGGAGCCCTCTTTAAGTGAATATGGTATGTGGTTTGTTTTTTATTTTTATCAAAACCAATCCCTGTTTAAATCTGACTTAGAAATTAAACATTTAAAAGCACTTACTATGTGTGGGACAGTGTGCAAGGTGTGAGGATGATGTAGAAATGAGTACAGACTAGTTCTGCATAAAAGGAATGTGTACTTAAGGGATAGAAAGCCACCCATTTATAAATTGCAAAAATTTAAGCATTGGTATAAGTAAATGTTCAGTGAGCATAGGAGAGGAGTTAATTTTGGTGGAATAATTGTGGGAGGCCTCATGGGAGAAATGGCAGTAGAATAGTTCACTGGATTTTCATAAAAGCACAAGGAATACAGACAGAAGGAATAGCTTAAGGGAATGTACATGTATGTGAAAGTTTATGATAAATTTGTAAGTTAGCAAATTGTTTGGGATCAGCAAGTAGTCTGGAGCGACTAGATTAGAGAGCCTTTGCGTATGGCTGTGTGGATGAGTGTGAAGACTAAGAGAACAGAGTGATTGTGGGAGGTTGGAAGATTAGCCTAGGGGACAGGTTATGAAGACCTTGGAACTAAAAAAACACATTTGTTGCCCTGGCTGGTGTGGCTCAGTGGATGGAGTGCTGGCCTGTGAACCAAAGGGTCGCCGATTTGATTCCCAGTCAGGGCACATGCCTGGGTTGTGGGCCAGGTCCCCAGTTGGGGGGGGTGTGAGGGGCAAACACATACTGATGTTTCTCTCCCTCTCTTTCTCCCTCCTTTCCCCTCTCTCTAAAAAATAAATAAAATATTTTTCAAAGAAAAGTACATTTGTTTTCTAGTCTGTAGAAAATGGGGCAGGGACGGGGGCCAGGTGGTGAATGTGAACACAGTAATTCTAGTGGAAATGTGGTCAGTGGTTTAAGGATGGGGGACAGACAGAGGGAGCAGCCGAACGACAGTCATAACGAATCACCTGAGTGATGAGGCCTGAAAGAAGACGAGGTTGGATATGTCATGCATAGGCTCTCTCGACCTCTGATTAAATCCTGAGGGTCACAGAAGAAAGTTGACGATGATGCCGAGACCTTCAGCTGGTGCCTGATGGGTGAGGATGCGATTAAATAAGGAAGGACACAAACTTGGACAGGTGGGTACAAGATGAGAAGGAAGATAGTAACTTACCTTTTGATGTTTGAAGCTGAATGTGCACCTTTAAAAAGAAAGATGAAGTCAGTATGAAGGCAGAAACGGATCTTAGAAAAGATTCTGGTCTTCTCTTAAGGTTTGTAGGCCTTTGGGTAAGAGTGAAAGTGGAGGACCACATACCGTATGTTCAATATTTCAAAGTAATATATCAAGCCACAGACTGTTAAATAAAGTACAGTCTAACCTCCTATTGTGACAGTATTGCCCACCTCAAAGGCCAGGTTTTAATTAGAATTCTGTGCTAACATGTGCTGGCTTAGGAAGAGCCTCTCATGCCCATTTCTTCCCCCGGGCCCTGTCCATGTAGGGCATGGCCCCAGGTGTGCTTCTGGGAGACCCCAGCGTGCAGACTCCAGTCCTGCGCACACTTCCACTGCCTGCAGGCCCATTTCTCACAAACAACCAGTCCTTGGCCACCTCTGGGACCTGAGGTCCATTGTACACAGCAGGAATATGATCCCAAGGTCAAGAAGAAGACACTTGGGCCCTGGAAGCAGACTCACCAAGATTCAGATAAGGAACTCTGAGGTCCCGGATGCCCCAAGTGTGGTTTGGATGGAAAGGTGCAGGCTCCAGAGGAGCGCATCCTGTTGGGACTGCTGACTACTCACCCTGTAGGGGGCAGAGCAGGTGTCTCAAGTCTGGAGTCCAGAAGAGGGTTCCTCTTACTCTGGTCAAAGGCAGTAATGAGGAGAGAGTGAACAACATAGCGTGTGGAGAGAGAACAGAGGTGGAGAAATGGCACCCACACTTAAGAGGAAAATAACATGGAGCCTGAAGATAGAACCAGAGGTGAGACCAAGGCAGAATGTGCAGCGTACGCTTCTAAGAAGTTTGTCAGAAGAAAGGGGCAACTGGAGGAAGAGCTTATGGTGGATAAAGAATAAAGATCTTAATTGCATTTAAAAGTTAAAAATGTGGACTTCCAGCCAAGATGGAGGCGTAGGTAGACACACTGTGCCTCCTCACACAACCAAAATAAGGACAACAAAAATTTAGAAACAGAAAAACAACCAGTACTGACATAAAATTGAACTGTATGGAAGTCAGACAACCAAGGAGTTAAAATAGACACATTCATCCAGACCAGTAGGAGAGGTGGAGTCAGGCAGCCAGGGCGGAGAGGGGTCACGGCAAAAAAATTGATGGCTGGTGGGCCCCGGGCGCATGTAGGGTGGTAGCAGGCAGACCCAGCAAGGTGGTGGATTGTGGAGGGGTGCGGCGCACATGGCGGCTGGCGGACCAGTCAATCCCACATTCCTGCACACATAAACCAGGTGAAATTGGGGAGCAAGACAGACCGCATAACTCAGGGTCACAGCTGGAGGAAATAAAGCCTCAAACACAGATTGAAAACACCTGTGGGGGTTGAGGGGCCGGGAGAGACTCCCAGCCCCACAGGAGAGTTCGTTGGACAGACCCACATAGTCCTAAAACATGAACAAGCCCACCCACACGTGAATCAGCACCAGGAGGGCCCAGTTTGCTTGGGGGAAGCGGCGGAAGGGACTGAATCTGGCAGAGAGTAGAGCAAGCACCATTGTTCCCTCTCGGACACCTCCTGGACAGATAGCATCACAACACAGCAATGTAGGTTGCCCCGCGCTGGTGAACACCTAAGGCTCCGCCCCTCATATGTAACAGGCCTGTCAAGACAAAAAAAAAGGTACAAATGAAAGAACAGATCAAAGCCCCAGAACAAATACAACTAAGTGACAAAGAGATTGCCAACCTATCAGATGCACAGTTCAAAGCACTGGTGATCAAGATGCTCACAGAATTGATTGAATTTGGTCACAAATTAGATGAAAAAATGAAGGCTACATTAAGTGAAATAAAGGAAAATGCACAGGGAACCAATAGTGATGGGAATGAAACTGGGATTCAAATCAATGGAGTGGACCAGAAGGAAGAAAGAAACAATCAAACAGAAAAGAATGAAGAAACAAGAATTCAAAAAAATGAGGAGAGGCTTAGGGACCTCCAGGACATCTTTAAATGTTTCAACATCTGAATTATAGGGGTACCAGAAGGGGAAGAGAAAGAGCAACAAGTGGAAAAGTGATTTGAACAAATAGTAAAGGAGAACTTCCCCAATCTGGCAAAGGAAATGGACTTCCAGGAAGTCCAGGAAGCTCAGAGAGTCCCAAAGAAGTTGGACCCAAGAAGAAACACACCAAGGTATGTCATAATTACATTAGCCAAGAGTAACATGAAGGAAAGAATCCTAAAAGCAGCAAGAGATAAGGAGACAGTTACCTACAAAGGAGTTCTCCTAAGACTGTCAGCTGATTTCTCAAAAGAGACCTTGAAGGCAAGAAGGGCCTGGAAAGATGTATTCCAAGTCATGAAAGGCAAGGACCTAATCCAAGATTGCTCTATCCAGCAAAGCTTTCATTTAGAATGGAAGGGCAGATAAAGTGCTTCTCAGATAAGGTCAAGTTAAAGGAGTTCATCATCTCTAAGCCCTTATTATATAAAATGTTAAAGGGACTTATCTAAGAAAAAGAAGATAAAAAACATGTATAGTAAAATGACAGCAAACTCACAATTATTAACAACCACACTTAAAACAAAAGCAAACTAAGCAAACAACTAGAACAGGAACAGACCCACAGAAATGGAGATCACATGGAGGGTTAGCAACATGGAAGTGTGAGGACGAGAGAGGGGGAAAGGCACAGAGAATAAGTAGCATAGACGGTAGGTAGAAAATAGACAGGGGGAGGGTGAGAATAGTATGGGAAATGTAGAAGCTGAAGAACTTATGACACAAGGACATGAACTAAAGGGGTGGAATGTGGGTGGGAGAGGGTGTGCAGGGTGGAGGGGAATGAAGTGGGGGAAATAGGACAACTGTAATAGCATAATCAATAAAATATATTTTAAAAAATTAAAAATTTTTTTTTAGAGGTCAGCTGTTCTTGAAGTGTTCTAATTGTATAAGGTCACCAAAACAAGTTCGAGGTCTGAAAACGGCATGACACTTAGAACAAGGAGTGTAACTGATACAGTCTAGATTGATAAACACAAATGAAGGGAAAAATATAAACGAGGCCAGAAATATGTAATTATTTTGAGAAAAAAAGTCTATATTGACTACCATTCATGCCAACTTTCACGAATGAAGTCTGGATATAGAAGAGAGCTTCCATGCAGGGTAGAGTTTATGGCATTCTTGTCAATACCCTACTGTTGACCTTTCCAGTGTTGTTTTGCCTGATTTTATATATGAATTAGGAGTGTCGGTGCTTCTGGGAAGGGGACATAAGGCAAGGGTATTCGCTGAACCTGGCGCCAGGCTAAGAGAAGGACAGAAGAATGTAAAGTACACCTTTGCATGGGGCATCTGCAGCCTCACTCAGTGCATTAGACAGACGGGAGTCAAATGTGTAATAACAAAAGAGGCCAGAGAATCATCCACAGGAAGTTGGGTTCTAGCGACAAAGAAAACAGATCAGTGTAGCTGGGCCACGAGTCCAAAGATCCCAGGATTTTAGTTTAGTTTTTCCCCCTCTACTCTTTGAAAACTGGGAACAGATATTCCACTCAGTCTTAATTTCTTCATTTATCTATGTTCGACTGTGGGGTTGCCCTCCCTCAAAGCTCTGGAATCGATTGCTCCTCCAATTTCTTTCTTGGAAAGGTAAAATAATGAAAATGATGAAATCAGTGCTGGAGGAAAGAGGAGGGCAGGCCTTAGGACTTGCTGCCCACTTACACTTCCCATCTGTTTCTGACTTTTTCAAAAGGCTCCAAAGTGTCTCTGGGTTGCAGAGTTGGAAAATATTGGAACTAGATAATCTCCAAGATCCATTCCAAGTATAAAACCCTGTGACTCCACTGAGTCAGGTACAGCTTTGCAGATGAGGTCGGGCTGGAGTGGGCCTTTGAAGCCAGGCCGTATATTTGGATTAGTGGGTAGGAAGAGGGCAGATATTTCAAACAGGAAGAGGAGCATGATAGAAGGAATAGTGAGAGGGATAACACTGGTTTCCTCGGCAGAGGATGCGTGGAATAATAAAGAGACTCTTCTAACTAAACTGCAGGGATTGTGAGGTAGAGCAGTGGGCAATAAAATTTAAGTACTTGCTTTCCAAAGGAGGCTTTGTCTAACTTACAACTCAAATAATTCAAAACAAATTTTCCCAAAGAAAGAATGCATTTTTGGAACGTATACATGGATCACTATTTTAGTGTATATTTGTGTTGAAGTTACTTTTTACATTCTTTTCCCCTTATTTTTCTGAGGGCCCCTTCCCAAGTTCATGGTGGTGGTTGTTTGGTCTCCGTAGGGCCGTGTCCCATCTCATGTCTATTCCACAGTTATAGATTTGGGGCTTGTTTTGAACGCTAACTTTAACCAGTGCCATTTAATGAATTTGGACAACATCGTGAACAGATTAAAAAATGAGATTTGAAATGATAATCACAGTGCTTGCTCAGATCTTAAAACCAAAAGTCACTTTCAGAAATCCTGATGCAAGGGATCAAGAGAGCTTCTCATACTCCTGACAAAGGAGGGCTTGTGTTTCTCCCCACTGTGCCATAGGTGTGGCAATCCCATAAACAGTGCGCAATGAAGTCTGTTTTCAAAGTATGCCATTCTGCAAAAATTAAATAAAGTGGATTTCTCATCAGTTGAGAGTTGGCACAAACATTTCATTAACCCCACCATTTCAAGCTCGTCATCATTTAGAATTTCAGACGCGTGTAAGTCCTGGGAAGCTTCACTGAAACACCAGGGGATGCTTGCTATTTCCCTGGTAACGCCTGAGGGATCTCAGCACTGTGCCCTCAAGAAATAGACTCAAGTCCACACTGGCTGAAAGAAGCTGTTCCGTGTAGGTCACGCTGGGAGGAGGTGAGATTAGAGAGTGGAAATCCATAACCGAGCAGCTAAGGACCGGGCTGCAGGCAGAACATAAAGGAAACACTTGGTCACTGCTTATTGGCTGCTGCGTTAGTCGGTGGGCAGTGCTAAGTACACCTGTTCTACCCATTGCCATCTCCTATAAAACTACAAAGGAGTCATGAGACTCCCAGGGACTTGTGACCGAGCGGGAGTCGAAGAACATGTGTGTCTTGGGCCGGGAGCAGAGCGAGGCTCGGTGCTCAGTTACACTGGAGTGGCGTGGGGGTCGGGGCGGGGGATAACACGCAGAGGCCGGGGTGAGCGAAGCCAAGAAGAAAGGTGAAGCAGAGTGCCGTGCAAGGCACGCAGCTGCAAGCAAGGCGCGGACCAGAGCCCTAGCGACAGAGCTCTGTGGAGCCCATGCCAGAAGCCCAGGTGAAGAGTGGAAGACGCCAATCGGTCACGGGGGTGATTCAGAACATCCAGATGTGGCTTGTCATCAGGGCCGTCCCAGGGGTTATGTGGGCTACTCCCCTGAAATACTTTTATTCGTGGAAAGCTCACTGAAATAGAGGTTTAAGTAGAAATAAGCCGCAGAAGACCTCTGCATGTTTAGCCTCTGAGGACCCAGCACGGGGGAGAGGAGTAGTCTCCGTTCTTCGCCTGAGTAGGCCTGACGGCAGGTTCAGGGCTTCTGCTGGCAGGCGCTCAGTGATAGAATTGTAGATTAGAAATGATTGGATGATTAATTTTTAAAAATAAATTTTATTTAGTTCCTAGACAATCAAATTGTGTTCTGTCTAGTACTTAGTGACAGCAGAAATATAGGAAAGCAGCAATATATGAGTGATAGAATAATTCAGCACAGGCCTAAACATAGGAGCTTAAAAATATATTCTGAGATCAAACTGAGGGCAAAACAAAAGACCATCAGAAATGAGGCCACAGTTTGTGTGTGTGTGCGCGCGCTCATTGCTTTTTTTTAGAGGATCTCTGTGACAAATTGAACTTCTTCCTAAGGCCAAAAGCTATGACTTACAAAACCCTTAGAGTGCATAACATAATGTTTCGTTTGGCCTAAATATAATTTTGAATGCAGTAGAAATGGGAAAGACCTGTGATCTTTTGGTTTGGCCATGAGAACATTAGTAATCATAATTTATTGTCAGGTCAGACCTTAGGTTCCCAAGCCAAACTATCAAGCCAATAGTTCAGTTGGGAATATGGAGTTAGGTTTTTAGACTGGGTTCAGAGACCCATGAAGCGATCTTTGAGTGAAACAGGTATAGAAAGCAGAAGATGACGTTAAGGATGCTGACACTGGGGACTCTTCGGGCCAGGAATGCATTAGAGCTCCGTTGAAGTCCACGGGGACACGGGCATGTCACCGTCAGAAAGGGGGCGCTAGGGAGCACTTGATATTCTTGACTGCAAGTAGTGGATAGCCCTCCTGTTATCATTCATATTGTCCCGTGGGAACAAAAAACTTAACTCCAGTTTTTCTCTCTTGAGAAAAATAAACAACAACCAACAAAGAGTGAACAGATACATGATTTGTCTCATTTTTATAAATCCTCTCAACAATGATCAAGGAGAGCGAGAGGATGGTGACGGGGCATGTTTCCAGAAAAGTCACCGTTGAATTAGGAAAAGGCAGTTGAGCATATTAGTATGTATTGTTCGTACTAATTACATGCTAAAACACTAGTATGTTTTCTAGAACCTCCTTACTTGCCAAGGCTAATTTGACTCTTCAGATATATGAGGCATTTCAAGACACAGCAGGACAGAAAGATATCGCTTCAATAAAACACTATTTTGCATTGAGTTAGAGTTGGGGGAAAGGGGTAATCACTAGCTTTGGTCTTGTAAGTTTAAGCATAGTAATGGCAGCTAGTACTTTTTCTTTAACATTAAAAAATTGAGATACAGTTCACATAACATAAAATTCATCCTTTAAAAGTATATATTTCAGTGGTTTTTAAAATATTCACAAGGTTGTATACCCATCACCACTATCTAATTCCAGAACATTTTTAATTCCCCCCTCCCCACCCCCAAAAAAAAAACCTGTGTACCTGTTAGCAGTCATGCTTCACCATCTCCTTCCCTCAGCCCCGGGCAACCACTAGTCTGTTTTCTGTCTCCGTGGATTCACCTGCTCTGGATATTTCATGTAAATTAGCATACATTATGTGGTCTTCTGGGTATGAAATCTTTCACTTAACCATGTTTTCAAATTCATCTCTGTTGTTGATGTATGAGCACTTCAGTTCTTTTTTATGGGTTTTATTCCTTTGTATGGGCATACCATATTTTGTTTGTCCGTTCATCAGTCGGTGGGCGTTTAGGTTGTTTCCACTTTTTGGCATTATGAACAATGCTGCTGTGAAAATTTGCGTGCAGGTTTTGTTGGACATATGTTTTCACTTCTCCCAGGTGTATACCTGGGGGAGGAATTGTTGGAGCCTGTGGACTTAACTTTTTAAAGAACTGCCAAATGGTTTCCCAAGCAGCTGTAACATCTATATTTCCACTAGCAAGGTAGGAATGTTGAAATTTCTCCACATCCTTCTCAGCATACGCTATTGTATGTCTCTGATTATAGCCTTCCTCGAAGTGACATCTCATTGCGGTTTTGATTTGCATTTCTTTCTGAATGACTAATGATGGTGAGCATCTTTTGAACTGCTTATTGCCTTTGCATATCTTCTTTGGAGAAATGTCTATTCAAATCCTTTGGCCATTTTTGAGTTAGGTTAATTGTCTTTCTATTGTTGCATTGTAAGATTTCTTTATATATTTGCACACAATTCTCTTATGAGATACATGATTTGAAATGTGTTGTCCCATTCTGTGGACACAGCTATACATTTTGATGAGTAATCAGGATAGGAGATCTTTGTGGCCTGTTAGAGTCTTAGTAATCAGTTCTGAATTTGGATATGTTCATTCTTAGCCTATTCGTCCACTTTGTATCAGATGGACATACCTTTTGTGCTTGTACCTCTGGCCATTGGAGATGAGATTTGTGAAATCCTAGTTATGTATATCCTATTATTAAGCTTGCCCTGGTCACAAGAATTTAAATAAGAATGGTGGCATTAACCAGTAGAAATGAAGTGTCACACAGAAGAGCCAAGGAGAAGGGAGGGCCTGGGAAAGGGAGGAAGGAGCAGCTAGAAAGACAAACACATTTCCCTCATGATTTTACTTAGGATCGGTTTTGACAGTTCTTTCACAATAAATGTGGTACACTATTCACCACTTTGTATGCAAGATACTACACTTACAATACACGATAGTGTGATTATGCTAGATCTGTGGGTTTTTTTTTTTTTTAGAGAGAGAGAGCTAGAAAGTGTAATAATTTACTTAGCTCATTGGGAAAAGTTTTTCCTATAGATTCAGAGAGAGCCATCTCTGCATTGTTTTCTTGTTTCAGATTAACAAAGGGGAGTGTGTACATCCAAAGTACAGAAAACTGTTACATCCAAAATCAAGCCTATGGAGGTTAGTTGTTGGGTTCTGTAAGACAACGGTGTCTAAAGTATCGTTGGACACAAAACAATGAAATTGGAAACATTGACCTTGGTGGATTATCTCTAAAGGTTGTGTCCTGTAAAAGTGCCCCTGACACTGTGACTCCAGTTTCATCTGTGTCCCTCTTTGTCAAACAAGTCACCCCTTCAGTCTACAGAATAAGATAGTCAAGCTGGTAGATAGGTTTGTGCAAATAATACAGCTTCTGCTTAACTGAATACTATGATTTTTTGTAACCAAATAATTCTTAAGAAATAGTTGTGTCCATAATAGGTACTCAGGAAAAATAAGGACTGTTGCTAGTAGGTAAAAATACTACCTTAAGGAACTGGTCCTCTTGAAGGAAAGAAGCTGCCAATAATCAGAACTTCCTTACTTTTAAGGATAATAACAAGACTATAAAGAAAGAAATCAGGCCCTGGCTGGTGTAGCTCAGTGGATTGAGCGCGGGCTGCGAACCAGGCATCACAGGTTCGATTCCCAGTCAGGGCACATGCCTGGGTTGCAGGCCATGGTCCCCAGCAACCGCACATTGATGTTTCTCTCTCTCTCTCTCTCCCTCTCCCTTCCCTCTCTAAAAATAAATAAATAAAATCTTTAAAATAAATCTTTAAAAAAAAAAGAAAGAAATCAGGGTGAAAAATGAAGGTTTCACAGTCTTGACTCAGCCCAAGAGGGATCAAGAAGGTCGCCCTGAACTCCCTTTGTTTGACAACGTCCCACAGAAAAGTGTTGTACACTTATCCAAAATGAACTAATAATTAGCCAATTTTTTTCAACAATGAACTTCAGCACTTGGTGAAGTGTTTTCACTTCACCACTGTCATGGGACAGTGTTTTCTTTCAGATTGTTGGCCGTCCAGCTTTAGAGCTGGATTGTGTGGGAGTTTCCAGGACAAGAAGTCAGAAATCAAAATAACTGGAACAGAAGAACTAACACAATTAAGGAAAACTTTGTGGAGCTAAAAAATGTTTATTTATTCAATAAGCCTCAACCCATTCTTGGCCAAATTAATAAAGGAAAAGAAGTTGTATGTTATTTAGGTAAGAATATAAGCATGAAGATAGCATGAGAAACAAAAAATGAATCTGGCTTTTAAGTTTTCTGACATATTTACAATTTTGGAGGAGAAAAATTTGTGATAGTAGCATTTCACTCACAGCCAATTAGTATTTCACACATGAAAGCAATAGAAAAACATCATCAGACATGCAAAGGTTCAGAAAATATATTGTTCATGAACATTTTGACAGTTTTTCTGAAGTATAGAGTTCATCTGAACTATGCTATGAGTGAAAGAGGATGCTCAGACCAGGGAGAGTAACATTATAAAAGGACTCAGATCAATCTACAAGACAATTACCAGCCGTAATACACCCTCATCACAGGAGTGATAATAACAGTTTGTATCTCAGCATCATACACCGACTGAGCTGACCACAAAAAAGAAACTGTAAGAAAGTTACAGTATGGCAACACCTTTCATTTTGTGCCTGGAGAAAGATTAAACTAAAGCAATTTCCCTGATTGTTCTTTGACTTCTTATGGAAATAAACAGTTAACTGGACACATTTACCCTTGGTGTGACAGGAACCCCTCTCAGGAAAAATGTAACTACCGACAGATGAATTGTTTCAGTGAAATAATCTTACAACTGGTTTTTAAACGTACCATGGGACTGAGTGATCTCTGGGCTGTGGGATTATGAGATTTGATCCTTCCCTCCTTTGGTTTACTTGTATTTTCTAACTTTCCCACACTGATCAGGAGCTGCTTTTGCAATTAAAAATGATTTCAATTAAAAAATGTAGTTTAAATAGTCAAAAACCATAACCATATCATTTTGGAAGGAGGCACCAAGGAGAACTTACATGTGAGAGATTAAAGAGTGGGTGAGGCAAAGATGGTTCACAGATTTTGATGATTCTTCGAGAAATATGAAATAATACCAGAAATATTTAGTGGAAATAACAGGATGGGCATCACAAAGCCACACCTGGGAATAACTTACTTAAACACTAAAATGTGGAGCGCTTTCTACAGTTCTGGAGTATAATTTTACTCTTTTATCTATCTTAAATGAAAATAACAGGAACAACTAGAGCCAGGTTGCAATTTTCTACCAAGAAGCTAAAGGCATTTTTTTGAAACAGTGAAATTTTAAGTTATTTCCTGATAATTCATGCTCATCAAAAGAAAAACCCCAAGTATTTATATATTTTATCATTTTGAGAAATTATTTGGAACCTATGTGTCCACAAAAGTAATGCATAAAGTGATTATCCATTTTCACAATTATTCTTGTAAAAACTATATGAATTATAGAAAATTTCATAATATAAAACATCTATACTTTTACTATCCTGGGAAAATTTCTATTAACGTGTTAATGATTATACTTTTGGTCATTTTCATCCTTATGTACATTTTTTAAATATTTGGATATAGTAAACATAGTGTTTTAGAAATTAATTTTCATTTAATATATGATCAAAACATTCTGCATCAGAAAAGCCTTAGAAAACAAAAATGGTATTTTCTGCTCTGGCTGGTGTAGCTCAGTGGATTGAGCGCTGGCTATGAACCAAAGGGTCGTCAGATCAATTCCCAGTCAGGGCACATGCCTGGGTTGCAGGCCAAGTCACCAGTGAGGGCCACATAAGAGGCAACCACACATTGATGTTTCTCTCCCTCTCTTTCTCCCTCCCTTCCCCTCTCTCTAAAAATAAATAAATAAAATTTTTTGAAAAAATGGTATTTTAAAATAATCTTTTATTAAATAATTTTTAGGCTGTTGTGTAGTATTTCAGTTTAAAAGTTTACCATCATAAACAATACTGAGGGGGTATTATATGCCTACATGAAACTATGAGCGTCTCTTTCATTTTCTTAGGATAAATTCCAGAATTAGAATGATAAAATGCTGAGTCATGGCTACCAAAAAACCAGGAGTTGTGGTCTCCAAAAATGCTGAGTCATCATTGTTGGAAAATGCTGAGCCATTGTTTTTAAAAATGCTGAGTCACGGTGCCATAAATCGCTGGGTCATGGTTATCAAAAATGCTGAGTCATCACTGTTGGTGGGACACTGGGTCACCATTTCCGAAAACACTGAGCCATGGAGCCATAAATTGTTGAGTCAGGGTTATTGGAAAACAGTGAGTCATGGTTACCAAAAATGCTGAGTCACTGCCTTCCGAAAATGCTGTCATGGTGACATAAATTGCTGAGTCGTGGTTAGCTAAAATGCGGAGTCATGTCCATCATTTTTAGATAGCTATGGCCCAGCATTTTTGAGGTACCATGACCCAACAATTTATGGCACCATGACTCAGCATTTTTAGAAAGCCATGACTCAGCAATTCACACCTCCAACTAGGGGTCTGGCCCCCAACCCAGGCATGTGCCCCAGCGAGTTGCCCCCTAGGTTTGCTGGGTAATACCCAGCCAACTGAGCTACACCAGTCAGGGTTCAAATTATATCTTAAATCAGTTCACTTCTTTCAGCTCTATAGCTAGTGAGTGCCCTTTTCCAAGAACTTCTTGCCAGGATACCACACTAGGCTCCTAATCTCCCCATTGCTATTTTTGCTTCTCTTCTATACAATCTGTGCACAGCTGCTAGAGAATGACCTTTGTCTGAACATAAATTAGAGGATGCCACTCCCCCACTTAAAACCTTCCAATGTCTTCCACTGTACCAAAATTAAGTTCAATCTCCTCGTCTCCCACAAGTCCCTCCCTCTATGCTCTGTGATACAGCTCTGCCTCTTAACCTCCTATCCACTCTTTCCATTTACATGACACTTGGCTTCTGGGCCTTCCAGAGTGTCCTTTTTTTCCTGGAATCCCTTCCTTCCACCCTCCTTTTGTCTGGTTAATGCACAATTCTCCAGGTGCTAGCTTAGTTCTAACTTCCTCAGAGATGACTTACTTCCATTGCCACCCCTTTCTTAAATAGGTTACCTAGGTTAGTTTACTATTACTTTTTTTGAAAATCAGTATTTGCTACCTTAATGTTTGTTTAGGTCTTTCTTCCCCACTAGACTTAATTCTGTGAAAGCAGAGACCATACCTGTTATGTTACAAAATGTATGCTTTGGGTAGTGCCATGCCTGGCACATACCCAAGTACATATTTACAGGGCAATGAGTGATCTGAAGCCTAGAGGCGCTAATGGTGAAGAGCTTGGAGCTGAATGGCCTACAAAGAAGTGTTCTTGTGTGGAACGGAATAGAGGTGGTTGCTGTGTGAGACCTTCAGTCCTTGCTCTGCAACTTACAAGTGACAGGGCCTTGGATAAGTCATTCTCTTTGAACATTTTCTTCAACTGGAAAATCAGGCTAAAGTGAAAAGGCTTGGTTTGGCTCACAGCATTATGGTTAGGTCAGAGGAACAAATTAATGTGAACTTGTTGAGACTCAGCCAAGGCTGGCTAACCCACTGCCAAGGAAAGGTTGGTGCTGATGCCTCCTTAAGGTCTGGTTCAGAGAGGAAGAGGATGAGCCTCACCAGTCTCCACAATACCAGCCCATGGACCTACCTCAGCACCAGTGATGGCTAGCTGAGTGCTGGGACTTGTGAGTGGTCAGGATGGAGGGCTGCTTATGGGCCTGGACTCTCACAGTGAGCTGGGCAAATAGACACAGCTTTGTATATGGCTGGTGTCACCTGGAATTTTGCCTAGGTGCCAGGTCTCTGTCTCTAGCAGTTGTATTGTCTTGGTCTATACAGTCCATGTCCTTTCCATTCCCTCTTTCTGTCCTGTCTTCTCTCACCTGAAAGGTTTTTCATTTTCAGTTTATTGATCTACGTTTCCCCTGTGGTGGGATTCCTAATGGGAAAAAGGGGGTTGAAGTAGCTACAGCCTAAGGGTGATTGGCAGAAACCATGGAGCTGGATGCCTGGGTTCTTTCCCTTTATTTTAATGGGAGCCACAGTCTAGCATTCTTGATGGCTGGTGGGCTAGGGGTGGGGTGAAGAGCAGCTCCCAGCTCCAGGCTGGAGAATTGCTGGGCCCAGTTGAGGGGTAGAAAGTGCTGGGGCAGGGCTGGTTGGGAGTGAGTCATGTGGGGGTTTTTTATCCCCTGTCTCTCTTTTTCTCAGAGGCTGAGGGAAGAAAAAAAGCTGACTGCCCACCCCTCTCTTTGTTTGTCTTGTCTAATTTAACTTATGTTATTTATCAAGTAGACAGGTTATTTGGAAACCAGATGGACCCAGGCAAAAAATCATCTGGGTTTTCCAAATGTGAAAAATTAGGTTCTGGGGGCCTAGGAGGAAAGGCGTTGTGTGTGTGTGTGTGTGTGTGTGTGTGTGTGTGTGTGTGTGTGGTTGGGAGGGGTGAGGAGTGTTGAGGGTACTTTATGTCTCTGTAGTCAGACCCAGAAATTGCTCCATGATATCCAAGTTTCCCCCCTCCTGCTTTTCCCTTCAAGTTCTTTATGATTAGAATCTAAATGAGAAAACTAAAAGCTTTATGTTGGTGGCTGGGAGTGCTGAAAGGTTTAATTGGCCAGAATAAGAACATGTCAGGGCTATAACAGAACAGCAGCTGATGGCTTTCTCTGTCTCTCCATCTCACCTCCGACAGCACCGGTGGGTTAGCAAGGTAGAGAGAGGTTTCTGGAGCAGAAACCGCCACCTCTGTCCCCTCAATGGTAGATCCCAAACTGATTGCAGCAGTTTTGGAAGTTAGACGTTAGGGGAAGAACTTAGCATTTTATAACTTTCTGATGGTCAGATGGCTGAAGAACACTGGGGATTAAGGGTTGTCTCCCCCTTAAATATCCAGGGGAGGCGCTAGCTGTGTGGTTACAACCAGGAATGTTTAAAGCCTGCGGTTCTGTGAACTCTGGGCAGCAACGTTATTAGGAAGGAATTAAAGCAGGAAGCTATGGAGGTACGACTCTTGGCTGCAGTGAAGGAAATGTTCCGGCTGAGAGCAGAGGCCCATCTCTGCATGCGCACATGCACACACGGAACAGAGCCAAGACACTGTCTGGCCCGAGGAATCTGGCAGCAGCCATTGCACTTGTCCCATTGTAACTGCCATTTTTTTTTAAGTGCCATTGGACTGTGAAAGCCACTTAATAACTTGATCTCATCTGAATAATCTGAGTTAATACTAGCTCCACAGTGGTGAGGATTAAGTAAAAAAGAATCGTAAAGTGTCTGCCTCTGGGCCTAGCACACAGTGAACCTCAATGAGTGTTTGTTGAATAAATGACCATTTCCAAAGTTCGCTGTGTAACAGCTTGAATAACTGAGACTTATGGGCTGTCTCACTGGGCCTGGAGCCTGAGCCACGATCTTACCCTGCCCTTCACTTAACACATGCTAAATGAGTATCTGTGGTGTGTGGGGTAGACCCCTTGAGGTGCCCCTCCTCCCCCTTCAAGGAAGGCCTTGTTGGCCCAGCTACTGGCTGGGAGCCCTGTCTGTAGACTGCCTTCAGCAGTCACCCCTTTGGGGATTGCCTCAGCTGCAGAGAACACCTTGCCCAAGGTCACGCCCCTCTGCAGCACAGCCCACACCCAATGACAACACGGGATAAACGCCTGGCCATCTCAGCTCATTTCAAGACAATTCCGATGGGCCATTCTAGCTTCAGAGCTCCCCTAGGAGTTAACTGAGGCTATCGTGGGCTTGTCCCCTCCCATCCACAGATGTTGATCCAACGGGCACTTCTTAATAAACATCCTGCATGCTAAATGTCTGAGTCTGCTTCCTGGGGAATCCAGCCTGCAAGTGTGCTGGTCCTGGTGGCCAAGGCCTTTGGACAGGAAAGGACAGAGATCCCTTTGCAGTTTCCAGTATTTGTTCCCAGCACAGGAGGTGTGGGTGCTGTCTTTTTATGTCCACCAGGGGGCAGCAGTATCAAAGCAACCTGCCCTCTTGAGGTTCCCCAGAGTGGTCTGGGGCCTTGTCTCGACCCCTCTCACTACCTACCACCACTATCAGTATTAGGCAGGCTGACCTCCCTTAGTGTTGTCCTCCTTCCTAAGGGAAGCAGACTTTCTGAAATTGTCTAGGCCTTAGTTTTGTCAGCCTTGACCCCAGCTATCCGCAGCACTGAAGGCCAATCTGTCTTCCTATTGCAGCCCCCTCCCCATGGGCCCCCCAGCTGGGCAAACTCCTTACCCAGAATCTCCCAGGCCACCACACTTGCCACCCACAATAGATTTGTTTTCTGTGTGACAAGGTAATTATGAGCTTGGGGCCAGGAGGCCCGGGGGCCAGTCTGAGGATGGTCACTTCAATCTGGTTCTCCCTGTTCTACCAACATTATTGATTTTTAGTTTTATTTATTATGATGATTTTCTGTGTGATCTGGCCCTGGTGACATGAGGTATGGAGGCGAGAGGGCAAAACACATTTATTCTTGTCACGATTTAGCTTCTTGAAACCACCTACCCACCCGACATTTTTCTTTCAATCTGCAGATCTTAGCACCTTTGTTTACCTGTCTTCATTCTCTCCCCTAGTCCCTAAGTTCTCCCAAAGATTCTTCCGGAAGTGGGAGCCAGATGTGGCTAAAGGGAGAGGGCTCGGGTGAGGAGTGAGGACAACAGATTTGGTACATTTTGTTAGTGGCTGTTGACTCACCTGGCAGGCCTTTACTGCATCCCAGCTACCTGTCCGTTGTTTCTAGGCTAAGTTGCCCAGGTCCCTGTTTCTTTCTCATTCCTTCCCCCAGGTAGTCCTGAGACAGGCCAAGTATTCCCTTTCTTTTTTTCTCTCTCTTTTTTCCTATATCAGTTTCCCTGGCTGTGAAATGGATGACAGAAAAACCTGATGGGAAGCTTTCAGAAGGAGAGGGATTGACATGAAATGGACCCAATTCGAAGCTGGCCTGCCTGACCTTCAGGCTACCAAGGCCTCCCATAATGTACTCCGCTTCCTTATGGGGAAGAGGAAAGGCAGGCTTTAGGCAATAAATTACAAGTAGGAGGGGGTGCTCTTCACTGGGATATTTGCCATGGGAATCAGCTGAGGCCAAGGGCAATTTGTGGGGCCACGTTCCCCCAGCCTGTGTTCTCTGTGTGTGCCAGAAGAATGAATAAATCATTGTTCAGGGGCGGGATGCAGCTGCTGGGCTCCTCCCCTCGGCACATGCCCAGACTCCAGCTCCTCCATTGAGAGCTGCTGGAGCAAAGCGGTTTATACACCCAGCTCCCCAAATCCTATTGAGGCCTCCCCTTCTGCACGAGCCACCGGCTCCAAGCCCATTCAGGCAGGCCCTTTGTGCTGGAGGTTAAGTGGTTACATGTGGGGGGCACCCAGAAAGGACCTGTCAGGCCCTGAAAGGCTGTGCTGATACTGAGCCCTCCTACTGATGAATGGGGTGGGTGGAGGAGAGGTGGGAGGCCAGAGGATGGGGTGGGGGAAAGGGCATGTGGATTATGGAGCCCACAGAGGCAGCTGCTAGGAAGGGGGTGGAACAGGCACCCCTTCTTTCATTTCTCCTTCAGATCCGATTTTCTGTCTAGCTCACTCACTTTGCTGTGGGCTCTGGGGTGCTCAAACAGCCTTGGGACCTGAACTCTGGCTTTCCTGGCCTGGTGGAAGGGAGGTTTGGGGACCACCATTTACCACTTGGGTGCCTTGGGGAGAAAGAGTCCATTTAATTCTTCCAGGAGCTCCAAAACACCCCTCAGTTTTCCCTTTTTCCCTTCAGGAGTGGGAGGGAAAGGTTGGGGCAGGATTCATCTCCTAGGATCATGTGGTACAGTGGGTTTGCAACTGCGTCCCACTAAGCTTTAAAAACTTCCTGGGAGCCCCCTCAGAAGCTGTTTGGGGTAGAGGGCTTGGAGATCTCAAACTGGGTATATTGGAAATATTTGCCTGAAAATAAAAGATTCCAAGCCTCTAAATTTTTTTTAACTTCATATTTGATGTGTGCCCCGCTCATTTTATAGCCGAGGAAACAGCCACACTGGTGGTGGAGGATGGACTTGTCTTACCTAATGTGATCACACAGCAATTTCTTGATCGACTCGAGTAGCACTTTACCTTTAAGAGGCAGAGGAGAACTGGAGGGACAAAACAACTAGGTCTCCAGCTTTGTAGGCCTGTCTTTCCCAAGATGCGCTCATAATTCTGGGGAGTGATTTTCCTTCTGATCTGCCATCAGGGCTCTCTGGTCCATCAAAGGTCCTGCAGGGCTCTGCCTGGTCCTGGGAACCCAACTAATGATGTTCACCATATAATGTTCTTTAACAATGTTCAAGGCATATTGTCTTTACTTAACCTAAAAAGGTTAAAATGATTTGAAGAATAAAGCAGATAGCAATGTGGCTGGTATTACAAGATTGGGAGCCTGTGCTTTGTTCTCATGTGGAACATTTAGGGGACCCCTGTTCTTTCCCTGCTACCTGCAGCTCCTGGGAATGGTGGTCAGCACCTTTCACCTCTGGGCCCACTTTATCCTTCAGCTTCATCTCCTGCCTCTGTTGCCCCCCTGCCCCCTGTACCGGTCACACGGCCTTGCCTATGTTGTCTCGACACACACACCACACACAGTCTCCTCGGCCCTCTGCTTTCTCTTACTCATCCTTTGAAGCCGGGCTCAAATACCACCTCTCTATGGCCTTCCCCACCCTATTTTGTGCTCATTACTTTTCCTTCTGGTCCTGTTGCAGGGCCTGTCACATTGTCTAGTCCATTCTTTTTCTGTTTCTCTATTTACACAGGGAGCTCCCCAAGGCCACCACCAGTTCTGATTCTGCCCTGAATCCCCATCACAGGACTGGGCACAGAGTAAGCATGCCATACCTGTGTGCTGGATGTGAATGGATAGATGGGAGGGGGCAGGTCCTTGGCATTGAAACACCTTGACGGTACCTGCCCCTTTCTTCTCGGGAATAGTGACATTGAAACATTATCCGCCTATGGAGGAACGCATGCCTGTCCTATTTACTGGAGTAGAAATCCCTTTCACCTTCCCTCATCTGGTTGCCCGACACTCCAGGCCCCCAGGGCCCGGAGTTGGCTACTCACTGCCAGCCTCCCCTGGCTTTGACATCTGTTTGCTTGACAGGGTATCTACTCACTGCCCACTGCTGGACCTTCATGATGGGCTGGCCTTCTGCAGAGCCCTGTTCAGGCTGATACTGACCATGTTTGGTGACTTCGGTGTCCCTGCCAATTAAATCCCTTCAATCTAGTAGCTACAGATACCCCTTCACTCAGGGTGACTGATTCCCTGGTATCCTGACTGAGAATGCTTCTGGCGAAGGAATAAGAGACATCTATACACTTGCTTTTCTGTGGTCATATAAACATGGATGCCTCTGCTTTCCTGGGCTTTTTTGTTCTCCAGGTTCCCAGCTCCCTGAATATTATGGAGTGGGTAGGAATCACTGTTTGAGTATTTACTGCCTTAATTATACAGTGCTAGAGTATCCCATACAACATTGCCCTCGACTAAGAAAAGAGGCTGAGGCTAGCCCTAGTCAGGTGGCTCAGTTGGTTGGAGCATCATCCTATACACCAAAAGGTTGCAGGTTCAATTCCCAGTCAGAGCACATGCCTAGGTTGTGGGTTTGATCCCTGGTCAGGTCAGGACACGCGCAAAAGGTAACTAATCAATGTTTCTCTGTCATATCAATGTTTCTCTTTCTCTCTCAAATTAATAAACATATTCTTTAAAGTGAATAGACAATTTAAAAGAAAAGAGAGGCTGCAGCCTAATGCCCTTGGAATTCACTGGACTGAACAGGTTTCATGTTATTTTATTTTATTTTTTTATCCTCACCCAAAGACATTTTTTTCATTGCTTTTGGAGAGTGGGAGAGAGAGAAAGAGAGGGAGAGGAACGCCAGCTGGTTGTCTTCTCATGCGCACTCTGACATTCTAGGTTCTGCAGGTCAGGGGGTTTTGGCATCTAGGGAAGAATGCTTCTAACCAGGGAACACGAGGATGATTCCACTGCATTGATGCTGGACCGGTAGTGGCCCTCAAGGGGAAACAGTTGTTACTATTGAATGAGGACCGAGAGATGCATGAGTGGGACCCAGGGGTGCTCTGCTAATCACGGTTCTTTTGATTGTCAGTGAAAGAAATTCCACTCAAGTTAGGCTTGGCAAAACGAGGGCCTTCTTGGAAGGTTTACAAAGGCCTCAGGAAACGGGATCCTCACCGAGACCCTGTTTTCTGTCTCTGCTTCTGTGTGTCGGCATTATTTTCTCCTACTGCAAACCACCTTCTACTCGCCAAGAAATGTGATTACTATAGCCCTAGGCTTGCGGCTTCCCTGCTTTGTCTTCCTTTAATTTTATTTCAGCAAGTCCCAGAGAAGAACTCTGACTGACTCATTGGAGCGGGCAGTCCTATCCTTGGACTCAGCAGGCTCCCATTTAATCCCCATGGTTAGAGCTGGGGGAGACAGAGCTGGAGGAAAGGTGGGGGGAGCTGTTCTGGGCCCACCAAACAATCGGAAGACATTATGGCTGAATGGCATGGGAAGATCTGCATAACTCCAGGCCACCAGAGCTCAGAGCCTTTAGAAGTGAGGATTTGGGTCACCTCATAAGTAAGAAAACTCTGTGGCATGGGCAACTTGCAGTAGATAAAGGAAAAAGGAAGAGTAATTTAGCCTGGGACCTGATGTACAACAGAATTGGGGCTGAGGTCTCCACCTATATATTCCAAGCTGGGGGAGTATCCCAAGTCTGAATTACTTTTGCCTTCTTCCTTTATTTCCGTTTCCCTCTTAAAATAGGAGTAGTCATAACCATAAAATGGCATTTTTTCCTCTTCCATTTCCCTTATTTTTGTATATAGGATTGGTTGATGTGATTTAATTTGTATTTAGTCTCTCGGTTGCAGAACGGTAAGCTGGAATTGAGTTGAAACTGGAAGAGGGTGCTCCAGCATGGAGATCACAGACATAAATTCTTCCTCCTTAAACAAACCAACCAACAAACAACAACAAAAAGCAGCAGAAAGAAAGAAGGAGCCCCTACCCTTTGCGACAGCATGGATGGAACCTGAGAGCGTTATGCTAAGTGAAATAAGCCAGGTGGTGAAAGACAAACACCATGTGATCTCCCCTTTAACTGGAACCTAATGAACAAAACAAACAAGCAAGCAAAGTATAATCAGAGACATTGAAATTAAGAACAAACAGACAGTAACCAGAGGAGAGATGGGTGTGGGGGGAGGGGTTAATGGGGGGGAAAGTGTGCTGGGTGTCAGGAACAACTATAAAGGACACATGGACAAAACCAAGGGCAGGTGGAATCAGGGGAGGGAGGTGGGGATGGCTGGGGTTGGGGGGAGAGAAGGGGGGAAAAGGCAGAAAACTATTTGAACAACAATAAAATTTAAAAGTATTAATATATATATATATATATAAATAAATTTTACAAATATTTACTTAAAAAAAAAAAAGCAAGCAGCCCTGGCTGGTGTGGCTCAGTGGACTGAGTGCTGGCCTGTGAACTGAAAAGTTGCTGGTTCGATTACCAGTCAGGGCACATGCCTGAGTTTTGGGCCAGGTCCCTGATTGGAGGTGTGACATTTCTCTCTCAAATTGATTGTTTCCCTCCCTCCCTTTCTCCCTTCATTCCCCTCTCCTTTCTCTCTCCCTGGAAATAAATCAATAAAATCTTTAAAAAAAAAAGCAAAAGAAAAGGGTGAGGGAAAGACAAGGTATTTTAAATGTATTATGATTCAATCCTGCCTAGTGTGGCTCAGTGGATTGAGTACCAACCTGCAAACTGAAAGGTCTCCAGTTCAGTTCCCAGTGAGGGCACATACCTGGGTTGTGGGCCAGGTCCCCAGCTGGGGGCTTGTGAGAGGCAACCGATTCATGTATCTCTCACACATAGATGTTTCTCTTCCTCCCTTTCTCCCTCCTTTCCCTTCGCTCTAAAAAGAAGTACATAAAATATTTTTAAAAATGTATTATGATTCAATGATGAATCCATGTTAGTTTAGTTTTGAAAAGGGGGGCATACATGAGAAAGGCATAACCAGTTGAATAGCTTGCTAGTAGAACGGGGGTGTGGAAGGGACCTCGTGGAAACTCGTGTGCCCTGAGGGTGAAATTTGTCCTAGTCTTTCTGGGTAACTTATTTTAAGAAGCTTTAATGTAATACCAGTCAGTGCTTCTTTGTTTTATCACTAAGGCCAGCAATTTCTCTGTTCTCTTTGACAGCAAACTGGGCCCCCAAACCCTATGCTTCGCCCACAGAGGGAGCTAGGGGATCAGGCTTCAGTAAGTGAAAACAGAAGAGTTCACTGTACTGCCACCATGAGGTGTTCTCTGCCCCGTGGGAAGCCACCTGGTCCTGGCAGTAGCTCCATGCCTGTCCCAGAGCAGATTTTCTTTCTTCTCTTAAAAACCTAGCCTTCCTAAGTGACTTTAATAAATAAACGCAAAATGAATGCATAATGTCAGCCTGGCCAGGTAGTTCAGTTGGTTAGAGCTCTGTCATCCCAATAAGCTAACGTTGTGGTTTTGATCTCAGGTCAGGGCACATATAAGAAACAACCAAGAGCTCTGCCTGGCTGCCTGGTGTGATTCAGTGGATTGCGCACTGGCTTGTGACCCAACGGTGTCACTGGTTCGATTCCCAGTCAGGGCACATGCAGTAGGGGACACGCGACAGGCGACCACACATTGATCCTTCTCTCCCTTCCCACCCCCTCTAAAAATAAGTAAGCTCTTCTACAAGAAAAAAAAAAGCATAAATGTTTCTCTCTTGTTTTTTTCTCTTAAAAACAAGCAAGCAAGCAAGCAAGCAAACAAACAAACAAGCAAACTAGTGATAGATGCTATGAAGAAAGTGTCCAGGGATAATATGAAGAGGGGAAGAGACTGTCAGGCAGAGGGAACAGTGTGTGCAGAAGCAGCGTGGCCAAAAGGAGCGCCAGGCCACAGAGACCGAGCGCCGAGGCAGCGGGAGAGCTAGGGGCAGGGCGCTCCGAGCCCTGAGGCTGCCGCGTCAAGGATGTGCAGCACTGGGGAAGCCTTTGAGGGGTTTAGGCAGGAGAGTGGCGACACAATCAGATTTTCATTTTGAAAACGTCACCGGAGCTGCGGGCCTCCGTCAAGGCTGGGAAGGCCGGAAGGCGACTGCAGAAAGGCCGTCCGGCGCCGGGCTCGCGCGCCGCTCCGCAGAAAACCCAACCGGCCCACGTGGGCCAGGCCGCCCCGCCCTGCGCGCAGACGCCGCCGGGCTCCGCAGTCGGTGCCGGGGGCTCGGCGAGCGGCTCCGGGACCGCGCATCCCACGCCTGGGCCCGCGCGGATCCCCAGGCCAAGAGACCCCTCACTCAGCCCCGAGGGCCGAGTTTCCGCCGTGGGGCCGGTGGAGCCGAAGCCGCGCCGGGGCGGGCGCCTCCAGGCCGTGAGTCGGGCGGTAGCGGGAGGGTGTGGGGCTCGGCCGCAGGGGTTTGGGGGGCCGAGAGGGAAAGCGCAGCCTCCGCACTGCTGCCTCCTGTGGGGAGGTTAGGGAAGGCTGGTCTTGGTCCTGTCTTGGGGTAGTCTCCCTCTCCCGCAAGGCTAGGCAGGAAGGGAGGCCGATGCCCCCCACCCCCAAACCCAGGCAAATTGCGGATTCGCTTCGAGGGAAACCCGATCCTGGGGTGTCTGGGTTCCCATTTTACCGTCTCTGAGAACCTCGTGATTCGAACCACCACCCCTGCCGCATCCCAGCTTCCTTCACGGCCCCGCCCAAGTTTAGGAAAAAGAAAACATTTGCAGGGGGAAGGTCGCCAGGCACCTTGCGTCCTGGGGAGTTTGTAGCTTGTAAAGGGACTGTGCAGACAACATCCCTGACCCACCTCGGAGGCCTGCCCACTACTGCATGTGGGGAGGGCCCCTCTCGTCCCTCAGTCTTACTGATACCCGAATTTTCTAATTCTAGTTCTATGTAGTCAGTTGAAACCTGTTGTCAGTTAAACCCTAATTTTGGTAGAAGCCGGTTGTTGAGGAGGAAAGAATAGCATTGTATACCCGCCCGCCAGGGCATCAAGATGGAGCAGCTAGGGGCAGGACATAAGATAGGATAATACTATGGAGGGAAGGGGGTAAGGTCCAACAGACTTGTCAGGAGTGGGGTAGGGGCCTGCCTGGGCAGAGCAAGGAACTGAACCCAGCTCTTCCAACCCTGGACAGTCAGGGGTAGCCTCCTGCTGTTCCTGAGCACGGGTGGCACACTGCAGCCTCCTCCCTCTCCCCCACTCACTCACCGCCCAGCAGGTGTGGACTGACACCTGCCTGGTGACCAGCTCCACGCTGGCCCCTGGGAATGGGATAGAGGACATGCAGAGAAGTTGCACATCTAGTTAGGGAGCCAGAGTTATAAGCTGCTGTTAGAAGAGAGTTTTTTTTTTTTTAATTGAATAGACATGTACTGACCATCAATTATGTGCCAGGAACAAGAAACAAACATGAATTAGGCAGTGTGTGCCCAGGGCAGTGTGGGCCCAGAGAAAGCAGTGTTAACTGTGTTTGCTTGTGTGTATTGGGGCAGTGAGGAGAATATCAGGATGCCTTTAGAGAGGTGGGGGATATTAAAGCTGTTTTGAAGTATAACAAAGGAATTTGATAGGTGGAGAAGGGGGGGCCTCGGAGGAGAGGGGAGGAGGGGTGTTGTAGGCCAAGGGAACTGTGTGAGGATAGTGGTGCATCCCTGAGATCTCAGCAGTTTGGTGTGGCCTGGGGGCAGAGCTGCAAGAGGCAAGTCTCGAGACATGAGCAGGGCCAGATGAAGCCCAGCCTTGTAGGCCACGTGGCGGTTTAGCAGCAGGTTAGGGAGCTGTGATGAATTACATTTAAATTTGTAACTGGAGGCAGAGAGATGAGTGAAAAGGCTGTGGCAGTCAGTAATCCAGGTAAGAAATGGCCTGTATGTTCATACACACTCAGGTTTTTAAGAGGAAGAATTGTAGGAATTCGGTGGCCAACGAGATGGGGAAGGAAGCAGAGTGGGTGGTCCAGGGGTTCTCAGGTTTCTGACTGGAGTGACTGAATGGAGAGTGGGGCCAGCGCAGAGGGAGAGCTGGTTCAGACTTGAGGAGCCTGTGGTTGGCCACAGGGTTAGATAGCTGTTGGGTCTGGCTGCAGGCAGATCTGAGAGTCACCAACACATGATGCTCCTTGAAGCTACAGCAGAGGATGATGAGGTCATCTGGGGCACAAGTGCATGGAATGAGGAGACAGCCTGCCTCAGGGGGCTGAGGGAAAACCAGCGCTGGAGACTGAGGAGGGAGGAGGAAAACCATGAAGGGAGGTGTTACCAGAGTGCAGGAAACGGGGCTGAGCAGGAGCAGCCAGGCTGGTGCTTGCTGCCTTGTGCCTGCAGCTAGGTTGCCTCGAATCTGTCAGGGCACCCCACCCTGTCCCACTCTGACTCATCCTTCTGCTTCCCCGTTACAGACCAGATGTTCGCCATCCAGCCGGGGGTGGCTGAGGGGGGCCAGTTCCTGGGGGGCCCGCCTCCTGGAGTATGTCAGCCTGAGTTCCACCCCGACAGCAACTCCAACTTCATGGCGAGAGCCAAGGATGCCAATGAGAACTGGCGTGGGATGCCAGACCAAGTGGAGCCCATCCCAATGAGGAGCTCCGCCCACTTGCCCTCTGACAACCAGACCTTCCAGGCCCCTGGACTCCTGGAAGGAGAGGTCCGCAGCCCGCCAGAGGGGGCAGAGATCCCCAGAGCTGAGCCTGAGAAAATGGGTAGTGCCAGCACAGTCTGCTCCCCTCTAGAGGACAATGGCTATGCCAGCAGCTCCCTAAGTATTGACAGTCCCAGCAGCAGCCCTGAGCCTGCTTGTGGGACCCCTCAAGGCCCTGGCCCTGCAGATTCCCTTCTGCCCTCAGTGGCCCAGGCTGTGCAAAAGCTGCAGGCTCAAGAGCGCTACAAAGAGCAGGAGAAGGAGAAGCACCATGTGCACTTAGTGATGTACCGTCGCCTAGCCCTGCTCCAGTGGATCCGAGGCCTGCAGCACCAGTTGGTTGACCAGCAGGCCCGCCTGCAGGAGAGCTTTGACACCATCCTAGATAACCGAAAGGAGCTTATCCGCTGCTTCCAACAGAGGGCAGTACCATCTAGGCCCCAGGACCAGGGCTAAGAGTGTGCCTCCACTGGGGTGCAAGGATATACATATATATATATATTTGCAGGCATGTGTGTGGTTGAACACAAGTACACGATTATTAACTGGTATGAGTGCAGGGAAGCATAAGTGAGCATGCATGTTCTAACATGTGCCAGGCATGCGTGAATTAGCACCTGTGCATCAGTTTATGTGTGCTGTGTGTACACAGAGGCTAACTTATGTGCAGGCCCATGTCAAGTGTGCCCATCTCTGTGTATATATGTATGTATGTTACATGCCTCTTAGATATGACATGCATGTAAGAGGGAGTGAATTTGTATGTGTGTGCATGAATAGGGCCCCAGTGTGTGTGCATATGTGCATGAGTGAGGGGCTATAGTTGGCCCTCAAACAACACAGATTGAAACTGCACAGGTCCACTTATATGTGGTTTTTTTCAATAAATATATACAGTTCTGCAGATGTATTTTCTCTTAAGATTTTCTTAATAACATTGTCTTTAGCTTTATTGTAAGAATACAGTATATAATACATATAACATACAAAATAAATGTTAATCGACTGTTCCTGTTATCAATAAGGCTTCTAGTCAGCTGCAGGCTATTAGTAGTTAAGTTTTTGGAGAGTCAAAAGTTATACCTGGAGCTTTGACTGTTTCAGGGGTTGGCGCCCCTAACCCCTGCATTGTTCAAGTGTCAACTGCACCTGCAAAAGATGTGTGTGCACCTCTGAGCGAGTCTGAACGTGCAGGCTTATGGCAGGTGTATGAGAGTGAGCTCTTGTGTGTGTGGGCCTATAGGCAGGGGTGAGTGTGTGCAGCTGCAGGCATGGGAAATGAATTAGGAGCATGTGTATTTGCAGGCACATGTGTGCCAATATATATTCCGTTCCCCCTGTGGGGTATCCATCCACACCTCGTGTTACCCATGGCCTGCTGTAGCCTTTTGTCCACAGGGTCCCACTGCTTCCTGGAAAGAGGGCTGCCTGCTGTCATTTACCCGAGGGAATTAGTGTCTGGGAGGGGAGCTGAGGGTGGTGATGGACGCCTGAACTCTGCCCCCGGGCACATGGGAGATGGGGCTGGGAGATGATGATGGCAGGACCTTGTGAAGAACAGGAGTTTGGGAATTCTGCAACACCAGTTCCAAGCAAACCACTAACCATCTCCTCTCCTCTGCAAAGGAGCTCTTGCAGACCACGTTGATGTAAGCTTCTATGAAAAGGAATGTGTGCTTCTAAGCTTGCTGTTGGGTAAAATCTCACTTCCCTCTCTGTGCCTCTACTTGCTGTGCCTCTCTGCCTTAGCAGCACTGGATGTTGAATTTGTTTGGTTCGTTTCCCTGGAAGCAGACTGCCTACACCAGGAGGAGCCACAGCCCTGCTTTCAAGGGTGGGCAGGGGGCAGTGTCATCCCTGCCTCTGTAAACTTAGGATGCTGAGTCATACCCCCTCCCTTCACTGAATGGCACTTTAAATGTTGATAGGCTCCAGCAGAAGCTCAGTGAACCAGAGAGCTGGTGAGTTCTGGGACAGCCAAGGACTAAGGTACCCAAGCTCTCTATTTGGCTTCTGGGAGCCCTTAGGTTACAAGATCCTGATGGGTGAACAAAACCCTGATGGATTCCAGGGCGTTCCTGGAGGTCACCGACGCTGCCTCTGGCCCTCAGTCTTCTGACCTGCAAAATGTGGAGGCTCTTTCTGACTGTCCCTAAAGAGTTCCGTCCCTAATAATGGGTGGGTGAGGGCAGTGGGGAGGGAGGCTGGAGCAGTGACCCTAGGGACTTTGTGTCTAGCTCTTGCATATTGAGCATGAACCAAGTTGAATAAACGGGCCCAGGAATGCTTGAGTTTGTGTTTCTATCACATAGGCCATATGGTGGCCTCTTTGCCGGTCTGTCTTAGCCCCTCTTTTGAGCAGGGCTCTGAGCTGAGGTGGCGCGTGCGGAGAGCCCCTGGGGAGGAGGAATCCAGCCTGCTGTGGTTGACCATCTCATAGGTTAGAGAGGTCTCTTCTCAGGGGCCTCCCAGATTGATGAGGGAGGCTTGGCCTCTGCAAGATTGTCCTTGTCTTGAGGCACTTTTGGGCCTGAAAAGGAGGGCATTGATTGTGAGGGGCCCTCCCCCTACACACGCAAACATTCTCAGTCTCGCTCCAGAGCCACCGCTTCCCAGAAAGGCAGCCTAACGGCAAAAGACTGGGGGTCTTTAAATGGTTCTGACACAGGTGTTACAATACTGTTCGTGAGGTCCCCAGCCCCTGGGCCTGGTCTGTGGCCTTTTAGGGACGGTGTGTGTGTGGGGGGGAGGATGCCTGCATGGCAGGAGGTAAGTGGTGGGCAAGTGAACGAAGCCTCGTCCTGCTGCTCCCCATCCTTCGCATTACTGCCTGAGGTGTATACTCCACCCCCTTCCGTGGAAAAAGGAAAAATTGTCTTCCACGAAACCGGTCCCTGGGGGATCAAGAAGGCTGGGGACCGCTGCAGTATGTGACTTCAGATATTTGTTGATGCCAATCAAATTAGTCTTCTATTTTATATTAGTTTGCATGACAATTTATTGGTGTCTCAAAAATTCATTACTTTGACAAAGGAAGTATCTTAGTTGCCTATTTCTGCATAAAAAATTACCCTAAAACTTAGTGACTTGAAACAACATGCATTTGTCATCTCACCATTTCTGTAGGTCAGGAATCTCTCTCCAGGCTCAGGCAAGGCTGCTGAGTCAGGCCAGGGTCCAGGGTCTCATCTGTTGGGAGCATTTGGTTATTCAAAGGCTGTTTGTTGGCAGGAGGTCACAGTTTCTTGCCATGTGGGCCCTTCCGACATGGTAGCTCAGTTCATCAAAGCATGCGAGCCGAGAAAGTGCTAGAGTACTAACACAACTTCTGCAACCTAAGCATAGAGGGGTTATCCCCACTATGTTGTGATAGATACTCTGTTGGTTAGAAGTAAGTTACTCAAAGGGAGGATATTACCCAGGGGTCTAAGTACCAGGAGGTGGGGAGCTTCAGGGGGGTCTTACAGGCTGCCTACCACAGAAGGCATATTTTGATTGATTATATCAATCAAATATTTTATTATTTTAACTTACACAAATAAAAATTATATTCTACTTACAAACATTGAAGCATGTTAGTTTTTTAAGTTAGGAAAGGGAGGGAGAAAGAGTGAGAGAGAAACATTCATTTGTTGTCACTCATTCATTGGTTGATTCTTGTATGTGCCCCGACCAGGGACTGAACCCACAACCTTGGTACATAGGGACACCATTCTGACCAACCGAGCTATCCAGCCAGGGCAAAATTGAAACATTTTAGAGAAATCTAATGTCCCCTTTTATAGTGCCTCCAACAAAGTACATATATTTTAAACCTCACAAGGCATCCCTCTCGGAAATAGTGACCCAAGATATTCGTAATTCTGGTCATCTTTACATTTGGCATTTAGGCAGAAACAGTATTGAACCAGTTCTGACAAATTCCACTTATTGAGAGATGTTGTTCTAGCAAAGGGCTATAGCTAGATTTGAATAACTTTGACCATGGAAATTTCTAACAAGGAGATAACATCAAGCCCTCAGACCGCCAGAGTGGGGATTTTTAGAGGGGTTCCCTCTCCTGAGCACCACCAGCTGTTAATGGCACAGACAGTGAAGCCAGACCCCTGGATTTAGATGTTGCACCATCGCTCTCTGGCTCTGTGACCTTGGGCAAGTTAATTAACTTCTCTGTACCTCAGCTTCCTCATCTTACATGGAGACAATAGTAGTAACTACTTCACAGCATTGTCTCAAGGATGAAATGAATATATAATATGCAAAATACTTATAGCTATACTGGGCACATAGTAAACTACATTCATGAGGGTTATGAATATTATTATAAATAGTGCTTTTGTAATAATGCACACTTTACTTTTTCATAGAAAAAGAGCAAATGTGGTCTTAAGAAATTTGAATCTAAAATGAAATGCTTCTTTTTAAAAAAACTTTTTAAAGATAAAGTTGACTAACATTCCTTTCTGAAAGATGAAAGCCAGACCAAGGAACCCACGTGGTGAATGGTTTGCATACAGGACCCCTGCCAGTCATCCAGGGTCTAGGGACAGGCCCAGCCCCCTGGTGTGACGGTGGGTGAGGGGAGGTGGGTGAGGGAAGGAGCCAAGCAAGAGCAGGGAGTCAGAGCCACAGCCAGGCCAGCCATTTGGGACAGGGAAACTGAGGCAAAAGCCCGGTGGATGAACCAACCCAGCCAAGAATTGCCATTTTCCATCAGGTACGCTGGCCATCGGGCCTGATTGTGGAAAGGGCCGAGGCTACTGCTGTACTTTCTGTGTGAGGCAGACCTGTTCCAGGACTGTCTAGACTGCCTCTACCTGTGGTAATTGTACAGTTTGAATGGGGACATAGACCTGAAGATGCATTGTATGCATTAAAACAGATTGGGCCCCTCCACTCAAGGCCCTGCAGAGCCTGCCCCAGCCCTTGAGCAGGTCTGGCCTGCAGTTGTAGATGAAACTTCTATCTAACAGATTATTGCACAGGTTGCTCTGAGCCTAGGAGAGGGGGAGCTGGTCCTAGCCCTCTGGTGCAGATCTCTGCCTGAGACTTGGTAACTTGGGACGTTGTTTTAAAGTTACTGGGTGGGAATTTTTTAGTCCCTGGGACAGCAAGGGGAGTAGGGAAGGTTCCTGTGCTAAACAGGGGATTAGTTAGGACAAGGGTTAGCTACCTTCCCTTCCCACCAGAATGAAATCCTATGACCAGGAGTAGGGAAGTCTAACTCAGGTTTCTGGGGCTAACTGAGGTGTCTTACTTGGTAGGAGGAATGAGGAATGAGATTGGGGCTGAGAACAAGACACCCCCAGGGGCATGGCACACAGCAGGGCCTCAGCATGCAGGGCTGGGCCCTCTTGGGACAGAAGGGCTGGGTCCTTGGAAAACTTTCTCTGTAGAGACCCCACATAGGTCGGTTCCATCAAGCATGGCCAGAAGGGATGGTTTAAAGTCTGGGATGCAGGGTGTGAACTGGGAACTGAGGAAGAAAGTAAAGAGTTAGGGGAATAAGGAGGCTTCAGAGTGTAGGAGGTGGGCTCCCCAGCCTGGGGCCTGGACCATCAGGGTTCCGTGTAGATTGAATGCCCCCTGGTGGTAGCCTGTGACCTGTCTACCAGCCTGTTTCCTTCAAGCCTCACCCGAAACCCAGTTCTGGTGTGTTCTAATCACAGCCTGAACAGGTGATAGGAAGAGGAGGCAATAAGATCACCTGATCAAGGAAGGCTTCCTGGAGGAGTAGGAGCCTAGAGAATGACTTGAAGCTGAGGCAATAGAGGATAATGATTTCTTGTGCAGACTGGACCCAAATGTCTTGAGGGCAGTTGACACTTCTCCCATAGGGTTATGTGAGAGTTTGCACATATAAAGAGACTTACACCTCAGCTTGGCACATAGAAAGTAGTCCATAAATGTTATTATCCGACTAGGAGAGGAGTGGGAGGCCATCAGAGGTAGGAGATGCCCTCGGGCAGTTGTGCTGTATGCTAAAAGTCGTTGCTAAAGGGCCTTGAGTCCCAGACCCATGAGTTTAATGGAAGCTGGTCGTGAGAAGAGGAGCACGAGTCGGAGGTGCTCCGGGGTCTGAGCCAGGGTCAAAGCCACACTCATGTGCATGCCCATACCCACCAGGCACCCACAGACAGGAGCGCCGGACACCACACCTGTGCGTGTGTGCATGTGCACACACAAGCGCTAACGCGCACAGATGCACACCCCTCTCCCTCATCCCTCTCGGAAATATGACCTAGCCTGGGGAGGTTTCCACATCCCAGCAGCCCCTTGAGCTTCTCCCAGCCCCAGCACGGGACAGCCAGAAAAGTGTCTGCTTCTCCTCTCCACGCCTGAGGGCTTCTGGTCCTGGCTCCGCTCCTCTCCTCCAACTCCTCGGCTAGGAACCCTACCGTCCTCTAATTGCTACATTCTGAGGGCGGTGGCAGCGGTCAGGGCCGGGGAAGGGGCTAGGGCCCCCAAGGGCCTGCATCCCCCACCCACCCGGGATGGAAGAGGTCTCGGGCTGTGGGATGGGAGCAGTCCGAGGGGCTCAGGGCGGGAGGCCGTGACCCTGACCTCATACGGAGTGCAAGGTGGAGCTGTAGTGCTCCACGCCCGCTAAGGAGAGGGATCGAGGCCGGCGCTCAGCTGGTGTTCAGCGGTCTCCGGGAGGGGCTCGGCCCCCCGAAAGGTGCAGACAAAGGGCCGGCCTCCTCGGAGCTGTGTCGACCCGGGGAAAGGGCCGTGTGGACACAAAGCGGGGGCCGGGCGGGGCCGAGCCCGCCCCACGCGCCCGCGCTCCCCGGACTGCTGATCTGCACGGTTGCCAGCATCGTTTCCTTCGCCTAATCCCAACAAGCATGAAAACGGCCCGGGGCGTCCCGCCAGCAGGCCCTTTGTCCTGGCCCCTCGCGGGACAGCTGCAGCCGGGATCCCTCCCCCCTTTTGTGTTTCCTCCCCCGAGCCCCTTGCAGCCCTCCCCATCTCAGCTGCTTGGAAGGCCGGCAGCCTTCCACGGCTTTCGCCTCCCGGCCCTTGGGCACACAAAGCGGGGCAGCGCCCCTAATCTGGGGGCGGAGGGCAGAGGGAAGATTAACACTATAGTTTGCAGGGAGGGGTGGAGCCTCAGAGGGAAGAGCAAGAGAGGGCTTCGGGGTGTGCCCTCCACTTCGAGGGTAGGGGTGTGCAGGGGTGTGCAGGTGATGTGGGCCTGCAAGTGAGAACATAGATGCGGGACGGGAACTGTGGGTGCGCACGCCTGAGTGGTGCGAGTTAGCTTGTCCGAGGGGACTCCGTGGTTCCCCACCTTCTTGGACTCCTCTGGGCAGCCCCCGACTTCCAGTGCTCAGACAGCTCTCCCTAGACCTGGATGCTCCGATGCTCTGATGCTCCGGTGCGCAGGCCTGGGACCTCTGGGACCTCTGGGACCTCTGGGACCTCTTCTCTCCACCCTCCTCCTGGGATCGCCTCCTCTCTGTGCCTTCAGTAACCCCTCCCCGGCCCGGTACTCGGGAGTCCCAAACCTCTGTCCCCAGCAGGGTCTCTGCCTCCCGCCCCGACTGCATATCCACCCAGATGACCCACAGCAACTCAAACTTCCCGTGTCCTCCGACACTGAGCTCATTTCCCCACTCACAAACTGGGTCATTTCACTCAGTCATTTGGCTAGAGTTGCAGCCCTCCTAGTTACACCACATGGCACTCAGTCATGGCACTCAGTCACTGAGTCCGTCCCTTCCAACTCCCAAGAACTTCTTCAGCCCGAGCCTTCCTCTCTCTTTCAACTTCTCCCACCTTGGTGCAGGCCACCACCACCTCTCACCTGGACGACTGGAAGGGCTCCTGGTCTGGCTCCCACTCCTCCAACTTAAGAGCGGCCTTTCCAAGGCTTTCCAGTGGCTCAACTTGCTGAGCTTGGCCTGCAAGGCCTTCTAGGGCCGGTTCCTGCATCCCCACTGGCCTGATCTTTCCGCAGGGTCTAGTGCTCCACAAATTTCTGTCTAGTCCACAAAAACCTTCCTCAAGGCCTCTCATGGAGATTGTTTCCTTTCAGGAAAGGAATGGAATCACTGTCTGGCCTTGCTCCTCACAGAACCATCCTTCAGAACCCCAAGGTCCAGGGAGCTACAGGGCAGTGGATGATTCAGGGAAGCCGGACCGCCAAAGATGGAGGGCACTGGCCCAGCCCTGCCCCCACCATGCTGGGCACAAGCAGGGCGTCCGGGCTCCTCCCACACTGATGAGGTCCTGCCCTTCCTTGGGCTCCCTCAGGCCATTGTGGCTACAGAGACCACTCCACTTTCCTCTATCCCCAGGGATGCCAGGCACCCTTGTCTCTGTCCCAAATCCCTCAGGATGGGCCACCTCCCCAGAGGTCCCAGAACCACACAGTCTGCAAGTATGTCTGTGTCGCTCTCTTCCTGTCACCATCATAACCAGACACCGCCTCCCAGGCACTACCAGGAAACTGTCACCGAGGTGCTCTTTACATCCTCATCTTGGTCACAGACAGGACTATTTGTTTTTGCATCCAGCAAATGTTTATTATTGTCAACCACGTGCCAGGCCCTCTGCTAGGCACTGAGGACCCAGGTGAGACAAACACAGCTCCAGCCTTAGGGACTTCACAGTCTGTCCAGGAAGGCAGACCTGGACATGGGAAGTGAGAGCATGCTAAGGGCTAATGGCAGTCTGTACACGGCTACGGAAGCACTTTCCAAAGCATGTTTCAACAGGCGGGAAGTACAAGATATCCGTGATTAGAGAGGCTTGGAAAGCACAGGATTTCAGGATGTTAACTGGCCCTGTGGACTGCAGGACTCATTGGGGCTGTTCCTGTGCTGCCTGTGCCAGGAATTCTTGAGAGGAGGGCAGGGCATGAAGATGGCTTCTCGCACTCGTCTGAGCGTGTAACCTTTTTCTGAGTGTTCCAGGGTCCCATTTGGGAAACACATTGCTGTGGGAACCTAGAGAATGGAGAGACTAATTCTGTGTTTGGGGAGGGACAGGAATGAGGGGCAATCCAGAAATAGTTTAGTGAGGAGCTGGTGTCGACCTGGAGAGTGAGTAAAAGTAGGTGAGTAAAAGCACATCCCTACCATGGCTGAGTAGCTCAGCTGGTTACAACATCATCCTGGAACAACAAATTAATGTTTCTCTTCTCTCTCTCTCCCCCCTTCCCCTCCCCAAGATCAATAAAAAGAGCATCCTAGGAAAAGTGAAGGGGACTTGCCCCAGGGAGGCTGGAACCAGTGGCCTCTAAGGGTTCAGAAGCAGGGCCCTGTCCCAGAGACAGTCATTGTGGAGCCGGCAACTACACTAGGGAGAGGGGCTTTATCTACACAACTCTCCTTCAGGAGCTTGGCCTGAGACATCACGTCACTTCCTGGGATTCGGGCGGTACACTAAGGTCAGGGAAACATCTCACTTGCCTGTGAACCAGACAAACCCCTGTCTTCAGGTTCACCCAGCACCCCTAGGAGCCAGCCTTCTGAAGAGAGGGCTTCTGTACCAGGGCTTCATCGTGGGAGCCAACAAGACTCCCTCAGAAGACCTTTCTTGCTTTATGTCAGCTGAATTTGGTTCCTCAGGAGCCATCAACCTACAGATGTGTACGTGTGTGTGTATGTGTGTATGTGTGTGTGCATGCAGACCCCTGTGAAGAAGTCCAAAGCTTCTCTTCTCTGGTGGGTTTCAATGCCACTCTCACTCCCATTTGTATTCCTATCCCCTTAGCCATCCTCTTCCCATCCTCAATACCACTTTCCCCAACTCATGTCTCTGTCTCCGTTGTGGCCCTTACCATTCCCCTAACAACGCCAGAGGAGAAGGAGAAGGAGGAGGGCAGAGGCAGAGGGGGACTGGGAGGAGAAGAGCTTGCCCACAAAGTGCAGCCTGTGTGCTGGGCAGGCCCTATTCCTGGTGCTCAATATGTGTCCCCCCAGGGAAGGGCAGGAGCTACCGATTCTGCCTCCTGTGCCTGGAGCACCCGAAGTCTGCATATAGTCAGTCTCCTAGGCCTCGCCAACTGCCTGCCCCCCGAATTTATTCCTACCCCCAGACTCACCCAGATAGAAGCAGCCCCTCCCAAGTGATTGCCTGGCTCTCCCCAACTGCCCCATCTTGTCTCAGGTGCAATCACCGCCCTGCTCTCTGTAATAAAATTTGTTTTATCTGAGATGGTTAGAAATTCCCCTAATTCTAATGAGATCTGATCTCATTTGGGTGTGCGCACATGTACTTGCCTCTTTACAATATGGTTACATAACATTTTCCAAATCACTTCCAATTCTGTTATTTGGCTACAGAACAGGGGTGATCAACCCCATTTTCAGTGGAGAGACTATAGTCAAGGTCAAGCAGCATTAACTGTGGAAGCTGACTGTGTGACTATGAGCCCCTCACCCAGTGAGGCAGGAATGGTTAGGGCCTCCATGGCCCTATAAACCTCACCCAGAGAAGAATAATTTTAGAAGTCCCTTAATACATTGCCCCATTATAATACCAAAGTGTGTGCTCATACTTTCCCTCTATTTTTCCATTGCTTTCTCTGATCACACTGGGAAGTAGGACCTGGAATGCCTTTTTATGGGGGAGGAAGTGGGGCTCAGAGACGTTAAATGACCAGTGCTTGTGATGGAGCAAGAACCCTGCTCACAGACTAACCACATACTAAACCGCAGGTCTCACCCGAGTCCTATTGAACCCGGAGACTGCTGTGTGGCTGCGGGACTTAAAGATTGGCACATGCCGAGTTCCGGCCAAGATGGAGGCATAGGCAGTCGCACTGTGCTTCCTCGCACAACCAAGACTGAAAACAACAAAGATCGAGAAACAATTAACAACCAGAACAGAGGGAAATTAACTGAACAGAAGTCGGGCTCCAGTACATCCAGACCGGTAAGGAGCGGCGGAGTCGGGAGGCCTGCGAAGTGGGATCGAGAGGCGCTG
>PVIA01001900.1:0-241477 GCA_004024845.1 Tonatia bakeri
CCCCCCTACCCACAAGCAAATTGGGCCCTTCTGGTGCTGATTCCCAGGTTGGTGGTTTTGTGTATGTTCTAGGACTCTGTGGGTCTCTCCAGCAAAGTACACTGTGAGGCTGGGAGTTTCTCCTGCCACTTCAACCCCCACAGGTATTTTCAGTCAGAGGTCTTGAGGCTTTATTTTTTCACTCTGGAATGCTGGGTTGTGCAATCTTTCTCACTACCCCGTTGTTCCTCCTGATTTATCCACAAGCAAATGTGGGACCACCCAGTCTGCCAGACTTGGCCTGACCTATTTGCCAGCCACTGCTTTGCCAAAAGTCCTGTCTGCCTGGCTGTTGGTCTCTGCCCCTCCTACTGGTCTGAATGAGTGTTTCTCTTTAACTTCTTGGTTGTCAGACTTCCATACAGTTCACTTTTCTGTCAGTTCTGGGTGTTTTTGTTTTTAAATTTGTTGTTTTCCTTTTGCTTGTGTGAGGAGGCATAGTGTATCTACTTATGCCTCCATCTTGGCCAGAAGTCTATATTTCTTTTTTGAAACATATAATTTTATTTTTGTAAGCATTACAAATATTTATTATTACTTTTTAGTTTGACTTTTAATTTTCTTAACTTTTGTTTTTCAAAGAGCAGAAGTTTTTTTTTAAGTCTATCGATCAAATATTTCTTACATGGTTTATAATTTTTTATTGTTGTTCAATTACAGTTGTCCCCATTCTCCTCCCATTACTTTCCCCTGCCTACCCAACCCCACCTCTCACATTCACTCATGGTCTTTGTCCATGAGTTCTTTGTACATATTCCTCGATGACCCTTCCTTTTCTTTGCCCTTTATTTATTTTTTTAATAAATAAAAATTCTTTTAGTTGTTTTTCTCTTTTACAATGGAAATTTTTTTCTGGATTCTGAAATATTGCTTTTAAACTCTTTAACCTCAACAATAATTACAAGTTCTGTTAATATATTTTTAATCAAAATTTCTAATGTTTTTGTTCGATAAAGTGTTCCTCCTTCATATCTGAAGGACACCTGTGCTAGATAAATTGTTCCTGATTGGCAGTTTTTTCTTTCAGTAGTTAAATGTGTCATCTGGATCTCTGTTCATGTGAAAGATGTTTTGCTAAAAATCCCTGATAGTCTTATGAACATTCCCTTGTATGTGTTGAGTTGCTATCAAAATTCTGTTTTTTAAATTTTCAATATTTTAAATATAATGTGACTCAGTGAAGTCCTCTTTGGATTGAACCTGTCTGTAGACTTCTGAGCTTTATATACCCAAATGTCCATATCCAGTGGGTTTATGTGGGAAGTTGTAGCTAGCAAGTTTATACAACATATTTTTTAACAACTTTATCAAGATGTATTTTTCATGACATAAAATAAACAATACTTTTGAGTTTTGTTGTAAGTGGGAGCACAGAATGGAAGAAATAGCTGAAATTAATTCATTTATGTTTAAAAGATAAAATATGTCAGTATGTGTCTATAATGATGGGAATGCTCCACATCATGCACAAAGAAAGGGAAAGTGCCATTCTGGTGTGAATGAGAGAGGATAGTGTCCAGTCAGAAGTTGAGAGGTGTAGCCTTACCTAGGAGTAAATAAAATGTATCCCTTGTAACAGGATAAAAGTTAGCATATATAGCTAGAGATACATGTAAGTTAGTAAATTTGGTGGTGGACCTTTTGTGAAAGTTACTAATGATTTCTTCTATTTTCTCAGTGAAATCAGAGGCAGAGTGATCAATAAAAGTGTGTGTCTGTGAGTGGAAGGGGAGAAACTTCTGTAAATTGTAGTAGAATGAAAAAGATATGAAGTCAGGAGTGTAAACTAAGAAAATGATTGTTAGACAATACTAAGGGCTGGTCTGAATTTAGAGGCCATGAATATAAAATAAGGTTCATCAGCATGGTTAGACATTTTCTTTAATCATAACTGAGGATACAGATATAGGTTCAGAGTACTGTATTTAACCAGGTGTTAATCCAAAGATAGCTCTGCCCAAGGAACGCTACAGGATGGGAAGAAGCATGGAAACTGAGAATGTCTCTTAATGGGTGAATATTGTTATATTCCATGGAATATAATCCAACCTAGAAGGAGGAAGATACTGAATCAGAGAAGGAGCAATGGAGAGCTTGAAGCTCAAGGGTTAATAACTTAGTGGGACTGATGAGGTAAAATTATTTTACACAGGTGTTTCATATATGGTAAAAAGGCCACTTGTTGGCTTCTAGTTCAACTTTCAAAAATATGCCTTTCAGTTAGCTAGAGAATTTTATTTTTCTAATGTATGTGAATCAAATGGTTTCAGTAATTTCTAGTAAATAGTAATTTTTACCTGCAGCATAAATCTTATTTTTATGTGATTCTTAGTGAATAGATCTACTTAGGTTGTATGTGAGGCTCAGTAACTTTTTATATATTTCAAAAGTAAATATACTTTTGAAAGCATAGAGTAACATGTAACATTGTAATTATTTGCAATAGTGTTGAGTAACACATTCAAAATTTATGCAACAGAAATTTTTAGCTTGAATGAATTAAAGATTTGGATTTGAAAACCTATCTGTTTCTTAATATAATCAGATATGTGAGTCTCTATAAACTTTCTTTGCTTTCAAAGGCAAACATAACTAATAATTTCTGTGAAGGTCTTGAATCAGTCCAACATCTGTTCTTGGTTTACTATAAAAACCGTGTCTCTGATCTCATGTGTTGAACTACTGTATGTTTGCCACTGTCTATTTCCTGTGAAAAAATATATTGAACAATAATAGCTTTTGTTCCTCACTCTCCAACAACTAAAACAGCTGAACAAATAGTATCCATGCTTTCATTTGGAATAATTTATTCCATGTATATGTTTATGCAGAGTCATTTGGCTTATTGGATGTTTCATCATTTAAAAATCAAATCTCAGAATTTTAGACTACTGAAAACCCTGGTCTAATAGTTTCCTCATGCTTATAGTAATTCTCTTAACAGCATTTCCTTCCTAATTCATCATCTTATTTGGTGTACAGTTTGGTATACATAAGTCAAAGTGGTTAAATATCCACTTTATTAACAAAGTTAATGAAAATTTCCATTCAAGGCTAATTATTTTACAAATAACATTAAAAGATTGAATAATTTGGCATTTAAATCATAAAAGTAACCTTATTTGCTCTTTTGTTACCTAAAGAAATAATAACTCTAGATTTGTAATGATATAGATTTTAATACATTTTGCTTAACTCAACACATTCCAGATGACTTAAAGATAGGTTGAGCATTACAGGGCAAGCCTAACTTCCATTCCACAAAGTATTTTGTTACATAAACATTCCTGGCTTAGACATGAAATAAGTCATGCACTGAACTAACGAGGAAAATGAGGACAGATTCGTAAGTGGAGAGCAGGATCATAGCTATGGAGGGGTGGGGGAGGTTAAGGGATGGAGGGATTGAGCAAAAGGAGAAAGGACTCATGGACATGGACAACAGTGTGGTGATTGCTGGGCAGAGGTGGGGTATACAGGGGCTAAATAATAATGAAAAAATACAACAAAGATCAAATAAAAAATAAGACAAATAAAAACACCATTTAAATGGAAGAAAATAAGTTACTTAAAAATCAGTTTTAAATCATTTGCAGTGGCAACAGTTTGGAATTATTTTTTAGCATACAAAGCTTTCCCAAAATTTTGGAATTGCAGTTTAGACCTTGCTCACTACAACACCCCATTGGAAACCAAAACCTGTAGTTAGTCATTCAGCTATCCAGTGGGACCCAAAGTTTGATAACAGACTATTGGGAAAGCTCAGGATATCTAATGAGTTATATTTACATTTAGACTTTACAATCAATCAGTGAAGTAATATTTACTGTTAATCTTAAGGCTTCAGTTTGGAATATCAGCATATAGTCATTTTAAGGAATAACCACTTTTTTGGTGGTAGAAATATCTTAATTCAGGAAATAATGAAATTATAGCTGTACCAGTTTGCTAGGGTTGCTGTAATAAAGTATCACAAACTGAGTGGCTCAGAACAACAGCAGTTTTTGTCTCACAGTACTGGAGGCCTGAAGTCTACAGTCAAGGTATTGACTGAGCTGTGTTTCCTTTTGGAGACGCTAAGGAAGACTCTGTTCTTGGTCCCTCTTCTAGCTCTGGTAGTAACCTGGCTTGTGGCAGTATGATTCCAATCTTCCCATGGAGTTCTTGTTTGCATGTTTCCCACTGTGTCCAAACTGCCCCCTTTTTATAAGGACACCAGTTCTGTTAGGTAGTGCTCACCCTAATGACCAGATTTTATCTTGATTATCTCTGCAAAGACTCTATTTCCAAATAATAGTATATTCTGAACTAGTAGAAGTTAGGACTGTAACATTCCTTTCAGGGGGACACAATTCAATACATAACAATGGCTTTTAGTTTTGGCATCTGGTTTTGTCATAGGTATCGCATCAATATGTTTTGCAACTGAACTGTTTTCTCAACAATGTTACATTCTTAAAATTTCATATGCTATATAATTGTACTTAGTAATATTTCAATCCTCTAATTATTGTCACTTAAAAATAGGCACAAATATGACTCACAATTATAATGTCTTAAAATAGTTTAGAACTATTTCACAAATCCAGATTTATTTAGCTTTGGAGCTCTCACTGGATAACTTACTCTTTCCTTGCCTCTGAGATGTGGATAGAATGTTCCCTTCAACTTACCATAAATGTGCTTCAGTGAATCATTCTTCCTTAGTGGTGAGCATAGCTCTAGTTATTGATATTACCATAACATTAAAATCTAATCATTGATGTTAACATAACACCAAAAACTCTTGTAGCTCCTTACATGCAATTTATGGTGACTTTTCTGTTACTATGTCATTAATTTTATTTTCTTTGGCTTGTCAGAAGACTTAATGAGAAAGGATCTTATTCAACACAGTCTCATACTATCATCATGTCTCCTTCCCACTATTTTCTGTGCAATCTAAAGTTGATTTTATGTATACATTCTCCACTCATTGCAAGGTAGACTTTCACAGCAACGATAACTAATTTATAGGTTATGTTCAATTAATTTTAAAATACTATGTTACCATTTCTTTTAAATCCATACAATTCTTAACTTCATTTAGGTACAGCTTCTTGCTAAGTTCCTTTTTCATATTTCTTTTCAAGAAATAATCTTTGAAAAATGTGAAAAGAATGAAATGGTATCTAAAACCTCAGGTCTGCAGAGAGATAGTTTCAATGTTTAAAGAGTTGGGTAGTTGCAAGAATTTCTATGATATTCTGATTTTATGTGGAAGTCTGACATTGTATGAAAGCTTCACTAACTATGCACATTATAGGTGATACTGCATGATATGTTTTCTGAACAACATTGAATATTAGAATAATAGTAACTACCACTTATGTTGTACAGATTATGTGTCAGCTTGTATATGTACATTATATTTTATTTCTTTGAATTCTTATCAATTAATGTGTAGAAAAAGTTTACCCTAATTTTACAGATGAAAAAACAAGGACCAAAGAGATTAAATATCTTTTGAAGGAATACACAAGTAGAAAATGGGGAGATCAGATTTTGAATCCAGGATGGCTGATTGTCACCAACTCACATACTGCCACAACAGCACATCCCAACAACTGCACCTACTGAGTAGTATAAAATCTTGCCTCAGGATGTAGTTATTCCTATAGTTGCAGATTCACTAAAAACACAAACTAAATAAGACAAATGGAATTAAAAATATATAACAGACTCATGGTTATCTGCCAGAGATATCAGAGTGTTCCATATGAAAGAGCATGAGATTTTTAAATTTTTGCTAACACATTCACATACTTTCTATGCCATTCTATTCATTTCTCTTTTATTCTAGTCTAGACTATCTTATTTTTAAACATTCTGGTCACACTCAAATTAAATCTAGTTCAAAAATCAATAATAGATAACAAGTTTGAAATTCATGCAATTAAATAATATTTCCCTCCTGAGAGTCTTTGATTTGGCAACAAATGTGAACACAGCACACAAACACATCATTTGTACTTAGGAACTGGAAACACTGATGCTCACGTGGTAATCTTGTTGGCCAGGGACACACGTGGGCTGTTGACTGTCCTTATTTCTGCTTCCTAGTTCAACATAGTTTTGGGAGGATGAGATCAGAACTCCTCCCCTGGTGTGCAAGCTCCTGTCAGTGGGTATTGGGGATTCTAAGATCTAGCAATGATCCTCAGAAGAATATGATGGGCACCAGAATTCAGCTTCTCTAATTCCCTGTCTTATCTATACTGTATTTATTCAAACATGCTCACTGAACATTTAGCATATACAAGGTGCTATGCTAGGCACTAAAATTTTATTAGTAAGTGAATGCAGACAACAGTTACTCCCTCACTGAGATTATAATCTACAGTTATAATATCTTATACATAATCACACAAAAATATAGAATTGCAACTTTTCATGACACACCTGAAAGAGATTCTCTGGCTTCTGAACTGCCTCTTCTTCTTATTTTCTCCTCCTCTCCCCTTCATTCTCCCAGTCAATGCTGGGAATAAGACAATATTCAGTAGGTAAATCTAGAAAAGTCACCAAAGGTATCTCTCTTGGGAAAAAAAGTGTACCTCCAGCCCCCTCACATACAAGTAAACATATTACACTGTCTTTCAGGGACAAAAAATTATAAATGAAAAATGAGAGGAATTTAACTACCAGCCTCTATTCCTGCCAATTGATTTCCAAATATACTTAGAATATAGCTCATTTAAATTGGAGGATCTCTTGCAAGGTCATTTTTGTGAGGCATCATAATAGTGACCAATTTTCAAAAAGTTTTATTTATTAGATTCAATAATTTTGGCATGAAAGGCAGATATCTGCACCTCTAGTTTTTCTGAGGCAGGTTAAGTCATGTAGGCAGGTTAAGTCATGCAGGCAGGTCAGGCCAGAGGATAAAACAGGTTTGCTTTTCTCATGTTCTTTTCTTTGAACTGATTATTCTGTATTAAAATAGATGCTCTTTAAGTTTCAGTTGGCCTTCCAGTCAGTGATGGTTTTCCTGAATTGTATTGGCAGAAAGCTCTGACTCTGATTTGGATTTTGAGCTTTAGTGTCAGATTGAGTAAGGAGTTGATTAAATTATTTCATTTCATTTCTAAGGTACCATTTTTAAATGTCAAATCATGGTTATATGCTAGACCTTGCATTTTATTTTAAAAGTGTATTTCAGCATACTTTTTAAGTATATTTTATTGATTATGCTATTATAACTATCTCATTTTTCTCCCCCCTTTATTCCTCTCTGCCCTGCACACTCCCTCTCACCTGCGTTCCCCCACTTAGTTCATGTCCATGGGTCATACATATAATTTATTTTTGCTTCTCCATTTCCTATACTATTCTAAACTGTCCCCTGTCTATTTTTTACCTATCATGTATGCTTCTTATTCCTGGTACCTTTTCCTACATCCTCTCTCCTCACCCTGCTTGCTGGTAACTCTCCATGTGATCTCCATTTCTGTGATTCTGTTCCTGTTCTAGTTGTTTGCTTATTTTGGCTTTTCTTTTATTTTGTAGGTTTGGTTTTGGATAGTTGTGAGTTTGTTGTCATTTTACTGCTCATATTTTTTGTCTTCTTCTTTTTCTTAGTTAAGTCCCTTTAACATTTCATATAATAAGGGTTTGGTGATGATGAACTCCTTTAACTTGACCTTATATGAGAAACACTTTATCTGCCTTTTCATTCTAAATAATAGCTTTGCTGGGTACAGTAATTGTGGATGTAGGTCATTGCCTTTCATGACTTCGAACACTTCTTTCCAGACCCTTCTTGACTGTAAGTATTCAAAGTTGCACCAAGGAAGCATGCACCAAGGCACATCATAATTACACTACCCAAGATTAAAGGTATGGAGAGAATCTTAAAATTTGCAAGAGAAAAGGAATAGAAGAAACATATTAAGGAAGACACAAATAAATGGGAGCATATACTGTGTTCATGGATTGGAAGAATTAACATCACAAAAACATAGATACTACTCAAAATAGTTTATAGATTCAATGCAATCTTTATTAAAATACCAATGACATATTTCACAGATATAGAACAAACATTTCTAAAATTTATATGGAACTGTAAACAACCCCAAATAGCCACAGCAATTTTGAGAAAGAAGAACAAAGTAGGAGTGATCACCATACCTGACATCAAACTATATTACAAGGCCACAATAATCAAAACAGTCTGGTACTGGCATAAGAACACACACATTGATCAATGGAACAGAATAGAGAGCCCAGAAATAAACCCAACTCTCTATGGTCAATTAATATCTGACAAAAAGGCCAGAACCATAAATGGAGTAAAAATAGCCCCTTTAACAAATGGTGTTGGGAGAACAGGAATGGTAGATGCAAAAAACTGAAACTCAACCACCAACTTATACCATACACCAAAATAAACTCAAGATAGATAAAGACTGCCCTGGCTGGTGTAGCTCAGTGGATTGAGCGCGGGCTGCGAACCAGGCATCGCAGGTTCGATTCCCAGTCAGGGCACATGCCTAGGTTGCAGGCCATGTCTCCCAGCAACCGCACATTGATGTTTCTTTCTCTCTCTCTCTTCCTCCCTCCCCTCTCTAAAAATAAATAAATAAAATATTAAGAAAAAAAGATAGATAAAGACTTAAATATATCATGATACCATAAAAGTCTTAGAGGAGAACATAGGCAGGAAAATCTAAGATATTGCACACAGCAATATTTTCACCAAAAATGTCCCTTAGTGCAAGGAACATAAAGGAAAGAATAAACAAATGGGGCTTCATCAAAATTAAAAGTTTCTGCACAGCTAAAGAAAACATTAGAAAAATGAAAAAGGAACCAACCATATGGGAAAATATATTTGCTGATGATATCTCAGACAAGAGTTTGATCTCCAAAATATATAGAGAACTCACACTGTTACTGAACACAAGGGGACTGGGGGGGGGGCAAAGGGTGATATACTATTACCCGAAAGGAACCCCCTCAGGTTCGTTATGTCTGCCGCCAGAGGAAAGATGTCTCTTAATGCCTGAGATTCATGAAAAGGAAAGGAAATGTTTATTTAATGCTATACAGATTTAAAGTAGTGACCTAATGTCTTCATCAAAATCCCAAAGTCCCTTAAAACACCCACAGACACACACAGTCCTTCCTTTCCCCACTTTGCCCAGTCTGGAGTACTGTATCTCAGGAAAAGAAATAGAAGTCCGTGGCTTAGGCAGCCCCCAGTTCTTCTCAGTAATCCATGCTCAGTTAGTAGGCCTCCCTCAGTTCCTGGCACCATCAACTGTGTCACCGGGATCTCTGCTAAAGCCGGGTGGTGGTTCCCCCCTCTAAAGCTGTGGGGGTCCCCATTCTGGCAAAGCCACATGGCTCTCTTACATGTTCACAGCCCCAGCCATGTGGTCCTCCTGGTGCAATGGCTGTGGGAGTCTCCACTCTGCTAAAGACCGAATGGTTCTCTCCTCCTTCACTGGCTGTGATACTCTCTCCGCACTGCCACAGCCATGTGGTTTTCCTTCCAATGGCTGCCATGTCTGGGTTTAGATCCCCATGCCAATCTTCCTCTGCAACCCCATTTCCGACTCCTCCCACAACTGACCACACTTGCCAGCACTCCCTTATCCTTCCAGCTTTACTAGGCTGCCATAGTGGGTCTGGGAAGGCATGGCCCCATGTCTTCTCCAAGCTCCTACGCAGGTGCTGTAACTCAGGGGACCTGCCCCCAGTTATGTCTTGGTGAAAAAGTTACTTCCATTCCCCTGGCTCAGAGCATGGCCACAGCTATTTAACATATCTATGTAACCAGTTAAAGGTTATAGATATGTTAAATGACCACACCAGAGGTTAGCTGCAAAGCTGTTGCTATGCAAAATAGCTCTCAATGTCCCTGCTGCATGTGTCCCTTCTCCCAACTCACACCCTAGGGGGGTGAGGACATCTTAATATTTCCTGGACACCCTGAGTTCTGGATCCCATTACAAATCCCTATTTGGGGCCAACCTCTTGGCTGCACCCTATTACAACACAACTCCACTCCAGGAAGACAAACAATCCAATTTAAAAATGAGAAAAAGACTTGAACAAATACCTCTCCAGGGAAGACATACAGAGGGCCCAGAGACAAATGAAAGGATGCTCAGCATCACCAGCCATCAGAGATGCAAATTAAAACCTCGATGAGATACCACGTCACACCAGTCAGAATGCCTGTCATAACCAAATCAAACAACATGTGCTGGTGAGGTTGTGGAGAAAAGGGAACCCTAGTGCACTGTTGGTGGGAATGCAGACTGGTGCAGCCACTGTGGAAAACAATATGGTATTTCCTCAAAAAACTGAAAATGGAACTTCCTTTTGACTGGCAATTCCACTGCTGGGATTATATCCTAAGAATCCTGAAACACTAATTCAAAAGAACCTATGCACCCCAATGTTCATAGTAGCACAATTTATAATAGCCAAGCACTGGAAACATCCTAAATGCCCACCAGTAAATGAGTGAATCAAAAAGCTATGGTACATTTACACAATGGAATACTATGTAGCAGGAAGAAAGAAAGAGCTCCTACCCTTTGTGACAGCATGGATGGAACTGGAGAGCATTATGCTAAATGAAATAAGTCAGGCAGTGATCAAATACCATAGGATCTCACCTATAAGTGGAACCTAATCAACAAAACAAACAAACAAGCAAACTGTAACCTGAGGGAGGGTGGAGGGCGATAACAGGAGAAAGAAGGGGAAGGGTTATTAAGGAAGATGTATAAAAGACCCATAGACCCAAGACCCAAAAGACCCAAGAATGGAAGGATCGAGGATGGGAGCTGGGGGTAGGGGACAAAGTGGTGGAGGGCAAATGGAGACAATTGTACAATAACAATGAATAACAATAAAAATAAATTTAAAAAAAAACAGTGAGAGGAAAGGAGACAGTTACCTACAAAGGAGTTCCCATAAGAGTATCAGCTGGTTTCTCAAAATAGTTTGGCATACTTTTAAAGAAAAATATGCCCTAAAATATGGGATCAATAAGGCCTAAATGATAGACATTTATGCAGTTGAATTCCGTTGTCTGAAAATAAAAACTAATCCCAGTTGGAATCTTCCAACTTTCCTATGTGGTTACTAGTTTTCATTTTAGTAAATGCCATGCATAGGTCTCTAGTCATTCTCATTTCCAGTTATCATCCTCACAATGAATCCTTATGCTAAACTGTACATTTAGTCTTAGACACATAGATATTTTCTAAAAGATAAAAGTAAATTAAAAAATCACCTTTAAGTATTGCTTTCTATAGAATTCCTTGCCTAAATTTAAATATAATTTCATGTAAATTGCATGTCATGTTAATGTATTCTTAATTAGGCAATAGTTTGTCTACATGGTTTCTCTTTTTTCTTCATAAAATTCCTTTCAATGATAGATCACAAAAATGGAAGACTGAGTAAAAGTTAAAGCAACATGCTCGATTAAACATTTATGTAAGAACTACATAAAAGTACCAACTGAAAATAAATGAAGCATTATATTGCATTGTGTGTAACAATAGTATGTAAACTTAAACTTCATATTCTCTTTCTCTTAGTGTTAATCTCATATGAAGATAGTGTAAGATAATACAATATTTTAAAGCTAAAAGTTTGGTCTTTGGAGTTAATCAGACTGTTCTGTCTCATATTAGTTACGTGTCCATGGTGAAATTATTTAACTCTTCTAAACCTCTCTTCTTATAGAATGTGGATAACATTGCAAGAATTAAAATTTCATTACATTAAATAATTGATTTAGAGTGCCTTATACTCCCTGGTAAACGACAAATAATAGCTCTTCTTCCACATTTCCCTAGTTTGTTCATAGTCCACTTCTCAAATATAAACTCTAAGTAAAATTCCAGGAAGAGAATGATCAGCAGCACTAATTGCCACTGCCCATCTTCAAGGTTCTGTGGATTGTGAAAATAGTATTTTTCTCTAATATTTTTGTTGCTATTGCTTGTACCCGAAGGGCTCTATAAATCTAATAGTGCTCTTATTCCTGTAGCCACCTCCATCTCTCCAGTGCCAGTGTTACCCAGTGCACTACAGGAATGATGTATTACTTGAAGTTGTATTTCAGCAAGTTCTTATAACATTTTTTCTGTCTACGCTGTTTCCTTTGACTTCAAATTGCTATCCAGATCTTATTAGGACTTCTTCTATCATCAATTTTCTTTATAAATCTAGCTCAGTAGACCTATTTTATATCAAGTAATGTTTAAACAGTAGTGGACTGGTTGTGTTACAGGATGCATTAATCTTGTCATTTGATATTTATAAATGCCTCTAGAGTATTAGTATTATTTGGTAGGTTCTTTTCCTTGAAAGGGTTATCATCACTCTGGATTTGGATACCTACAGAGTCCAGACTAAATAATTTAGTGGTGGTGAAGAAAAAAAAAAGGACCCTAAAGAATTTGGTTCATTGAATTCAATGTTAAAAGTGATTTCAAAAACCTAAGTGATATCCCTGGTAGGTCAAACACAATTAGCAATGAGAATTGGCTGATGCTATTTTAATAAATTTTTAGTATGGAAGAGAGAATAAGAGATTATTGACCCCTTATAATATTTTCAACATTCACATTCCTTTTTGTCTTCTTAATTTCTTCATCCAACAGTGCTTCATTCAGACTTGCTGCTGCAATTGCAAATTTTGTTTACCATATTTATTTCTTTCTTATGTAAAAATGTCAAAGCATGTTCTTTTGAACAATTATTCTGGGGTTCAAAAAAGCCTCCATGTATATAATTATATTACTTAGGGCAAAGTAACTAGAATAAAATTATAGAAATAAATGATACACTGTTTTAAATTATAGAAATATTCACAAACCAAAATATAGTGATTTAATTGCTAAGATTTTTATTTCAAGGAAATACTAAGAAATTGATTGATAAATACTGCATTAAAAATTTATTGCAACATTATGTATATTGGTGGAAATCAGCTAAGATTATGCATGCATATAAACAAACACTAAACAAATCATAGACCATTTTATAAGGTTCATTTTCCTGTGTGTTTAGATTATTGTTACCTTTCTGTTTTTATTACACTTGATATTATCCAAATACTTTTTAAAGATAAAATACACACACACACACATGTATATCTCCTGTGTCATTTTGTGGAAATCAATACTTATTTTGCAAATAAATCCAAGGGTTCCATCTTTTATACATATGGTAACTACAATTGAGTTCTAAAAATAAGCCCTGATATTTAAATGTTTATCTTTGTGAAGTTTTATTTTAAAATACCAAACATCTCTGAAAATAGTGAAGGTTGGAACTGACCAAAATGATTAGGCAAGTTTAAATGTATTGCCATGATAGAATTCAGCAAATGTATCCTAAAAGTAATGGAATCCACTTGACTCTGCTCAGGACTGATTGCATCTCCATCCCATAGCTACACAGTGTAAACATTGCAGAGACTGTAATGATAGAAAACATCCAAGCAATCCCCAACAATCACAAAGCCACTGTTATGTTACATTTTTTATAAAACCTTAAATTGTCACAACAGCATGGATTCTATGCAATTTGAATACACAGGTAAAATTTACTAATAAATTGTAATTATCTCCTTTTACCAGCAGATTGTGACCATCAATAACAGTAAATCAAGAGTAGCAACTTTAATTTAAAAAAGGAAATAAACCTTAATTTTATTGACTGTGCTTATGAAATGAGCTTTACTAAGATCCTGTGAAATTTTAGTCTATGCCAAATGGGCCATGTGCATTTTTGAAGTAGTTAGCAAAACTGAGAAAATGAACACAAGTTTTTGTATTTTCACTAGGTCATAGAAAATTTTTGCCATTCTTTAAATTCAGGGGGGCATACACAAATACAACTCCATATATCTACTACTCAGGTACTTAATGAAATCAATGTTATCACTGTAAAATTAAAAGATAAATATACAGTTTTGTGCTCACTGAACATTTGCTGTTTATGAATGTTACTTTAAATCTGTGGGCTATTATCTGTGACATTAAATATTTTAATACTGAGATTTTCTTTATAAAATATATTTTGTAATGTAATGTCACTGACATAGTCTCTACATTTCTATTTTTCCTTTTGTGCAAGTGAAAAATTTTCACAGACACCAGATTCTACTCAAAGTGCAAAACTGCCTTTTAGATTTAGAACATATAAAACTAAAGAAAAATGATATCTGAATTAGTATAAAGAATGGCTATCATAAGTTTATAAGTCAGCAATGATATGTTTCCTCTGGAATATTTTGAGTCATGGTTTGAGAAATAGAACACAATTAGAAAGGAAAATGCCACTCACCTAAACCTGCCTATAAGTTTGTTTGCAAACTCAGAGTCAAAATTTTGAATATTGTCTTAGAATGTGCTATTTTTCTTATGAATTTAATGGCTAAATCAGTACATAAACCAGATTACTTCTAATTTGGAATATTCTGACTGCTTTATATAGATAATTTCATTTAACCTACTCAATAATCACATACTTGTAGATGGTAATTCTAATGCCAATTGACATGTAAGGAAATTGGGCCTTTGTGGTTGTTCCTGACTACAGAGTCAATACATTGTATAATTATTTTAAACTCCTGCAGAAGATTTAAAATATTCCTATATGCTATTTTTAAAAATTCCAAGATATTAAAAGTGACTTTTTATCATTGTAATTTTTTTGACATTTTTAAGGAAATGAGATGAAGTACAAGCTGATTTTCTCTGAAAGAACCAATGAGTAAACTTCACTCAGTAAATTTAAATAACAAATATATAAGTTAAGAAATATTTTCTTATTTCTAATTTGATTAATGTAAAATGCTTATGGAAATCTTCAATTACTTTATAAAATACTTAAAGGGTGTTTAAACATTTTATACATTATATATTTACTATTTAGATTTATATTTAGTTTAAATTAAACTTGTTCAGTTTTTCACCTTATTCATCAGTATGGTAAAACATTTTTTCCTTTTTGGTATCATTATATCCAAGCATTAGCATTAAAAATCCACAACAGGTTGGGTCCTAACCATTCCAAGATGATGACCATCTACTGAACAACCTTCCCATAGTCAGTATCAGTTCTAGGCACCAAACGTTTCTGAGTCCTAGTAGTTTTGTCTACCTGGAACAAAATATACAGCAGAGGGCTGCACATGAGTAGGTCTGGCCTATGCTAAATCAGAAGAATTTGCTTCATTTAGTTAACTACTGATAAGGTTTCAACTTAGGTAACTAGATAAGAAGATCACATCCTTCCACTCAGAGAAGGCAAACTCAATGTGCTTGACTCATATTCCTGATTGTTATAGTCATATGAAAACTAAACGTCATATGCCCCATTATTTCATTGCCTTGCCCTTATCTCATGATAGTTACCTGATTTTATAGCCAGTGATACCGTTAATGACTTATAAGATGTATATAGGTCTGGCTTAGAATGTGTAATAAATGTGTTGATTTTTGTGAAATTTTCCAAATTTGTGGACATCATGGTCACCCAATGTCAGAAAAGAATGAACAAGAGATGAAAATAAGTTTGCTTATAGTGTTACAGATACTATATTTTTCTTTTCATAATATTTTCTTTAAGATTATATATAATTGCATTATATAATTAAGATTCAACACACTCCCATGCCTGCCATCACACTGCCAGATCCCCTAAGAACCCCCATGATCTATTTATTCTGAATATGTTATTAGCCATCTAACACAGGATCTCTGCAGAGAGAATTTTCTTATGCCAACAAACAATCATGCAAGACTTGACAGTATACCATGGGCATATTTTCTAGCTATTTCTAATTTCTAAGGCCAATTCAAAATACATTTGCTGGGAAAATTTCACAAAAATCAACACATTTATTACACATTATAAGCCAGACCTATATAAATCTTATAAGTCATTAACAGTATCACAGGCTATAAAACCAGGTAACTATCATGAGATAAGGGCAAAGCCATGAAATAATGGGGCATATGACATTTAGTTTTCACATGACTGTAACAATCAGGAATATGAGTCCTACCTGAGCAGGAGAGGTCAGTGGTCACTCACATCCTAGAGTCCTGCAGAATGCTGTGGATGACTATTGGGCACTGTGGAGGAGAAAATGTTATTCTGTGATATCGTATTGGCAATAATAATAGCTACTTTACATGAAGTTTTGATCATAAGCTGAATCTTCTTCTGTTAAATATATTTCTTTATAAACATTAGTTCTAATTTTCACAACTGTCTGAAGTAAATAGTTATCTTCATTTTTTCTCCTATTTTTATTTTTATATTTTACAGTTGTTATAATTATTTCCTGATTTGCCCCCCTGTACCCACCCCATCCCATACTTTCATAGTCAGTCCCTAACCCCTTGTCCATGCCATTGAGACCTTACATATGTTCCTTGACTAATCCCTTCACCTTCTTTCCAACAGTCCCTCTTTCCACTCCCCTCTAACTGCTGTCAGTCTATTCCATGATTCTAAGCATCCTGTTATATTTTGTTCGTTAGTTTATTTTGTTCATTAATTCCTCTTATAAGTGAGATCATATGGTATTTGTCTTACACTGATTGGCTTATTTCACTTAGACTGATAATCTCCAGTTCCATCTATATTGTTGCAAAAGGTAGGGATTCCTTTGTTCTTTTTGCTGCATAGTATTCCATTGTGTAAATGTACCAGTTTTTTATGCTACTCATCTACTAATGGACATTTAGGCTGTTTCCAACTCTTGGCTATTGTAAATACCACTACTATGAACAAAGGAGTGCATACATTCTTTTGAATTGGTGTTTGGGGCTTCTTGGGGGTATATTCCCAGTGATGGAATCACCAGATCAAAGATAGTTCAATTTTTATTTTTTGAAGAAATTCCATACAGTTTTCCCTAGTGATTGTACCAGTCTGCATTCCCACCAACAATGCACTAGAGTTTCTTTTTTCCCACATCCTTGTCAGCACTTGATGTTCATTGATTTATTAATGATAGCCATTTTGGAATATGGGATGTTGTATCACATTGTGGTTTTAATTTGCAACTTCTGATGGCTAGTGATGTTGAACACTTTCTCTATATGTCTATGAGCCCTCTGTATGTCTTTTTTAGAGAAGTGTCTGTTCAGGTCCTTTGCCCATTTTTTAATTGGATTGTGTGTCTTCCTGGTGTTAAGACATATAAGTTCTTTGTATATTTTGGAGATCAAACCCTTGTCTGATGCATCATTGGCAAATATGTTCTCCCATATGATCAGTTCCCTTTCCATTGTGATGATGGATTTTTAGCTGTTGCAGAAGCTTTTTGATTTGATATAGCCCCATTTGTTTATTTTTGACTTTATTTCCCTTGACCTATTAGCAAAAATATTGCTATGCTAGATACCTGCAAGTTTAATGCCTATGTTTTCTGCTAGGATTTTTATGGTATCATGACTGTCTTTTATCCATTTAAGCCTTTTATCCATTTTTAGTTTACTCTGGTGTATGGTATGAGTTTGTGGTCTAATTTCTTTTTTTCTTTTTTGCATATACAAGCCCAGTTCTCCCAACTTCATTTATTGAAGAAACTATTTTTACTCCAGTGTATGCTCATGCCCCTTTTGTGAAATAATAATTGACCATAGAGACATTGGTTTATTTTTGGGCTCTCTATTTTGTTCCATTCATCTACGTGTCTGTTCTTATGTCAGTACTAGCAGTTTTCATTACAGTGGCCTTGTAGTGTAATTTGATATCAGGTATTGTTATCCTTCCTACTTTGTTTTTCTTTCTCAAGGTTGCTCAGGATTTTCAGCGTCTTTTTTGGTTCAATATAAATTTTTGCAGTATTTGTTCTATATCTGTGAATTAAGCTGTATATATTTTAATAGGATTTGCATTGAAACTATAGATTGCTTTGGGTAATATGGACATTTTAATGATAATTCTTCCAATCTATGAACACAGTATATGCTTCAATTTATTTAAATTTTCCTCAGTTTCTTTCTTCAGTGTTCTATAGTTTTTCAAGTACAGGTCTTTTATCTCCCTGGTTGAATTTATAACTAGGTACTCTATTTTTTTTTGTTGCTCTGATAAATGGGATTGTTTTCTAAGTTTCTCTGTCTGATAGTTCATTATTCGTATACAAAAATGTCATCAAATTCTGAATATTGACTTTGTATCTGGCTGTTTTTCCAAATTCATTTATTAGGCAAAAAATTTTCTGGTGGAGTCTATGTACATTATGTACACATGATAGTGTATATTTTTCTATGTATACTACTATGTCATCTGCAAATAATGTTTTGCTTCCTTTTTGTCTATTTGGATTCTTTTTTTTCTTCTTGGCTGATTGCTATGGTTAGAACTTCCAGTACTATGTTGAATAAGAGTGGTGAATGCAGACACTCTTTCTTTTTCCTGATCTTCAGGGAAATGCTTTTAGTTTTTGCCCTTTGGGTATGATGTTGGCAGTATGGTTTTTGCTTTATTATTTTGAAGTAGGTTCCCTCTATTTCCCACTTTGCTCAGTGCTTTTATCATGAATGGGTGATAGATTTTATCAAATGCTTTTTTACCATCTATGAATATGATCATGTGATTTTTGTCCTTCATTTTATTTATGTGATATTTATTGATTTGTGAATATTGTACCATCTTTGCATCCCTGGTAAAACACACATGAATCACTTTCAAAGATAGGCCACATGGTAGGACTCAAAACAAGCCTTAACAAATTGAAGAAAATTGAAACCGTATCGTGGAAATGAACAAACAACAACTCAAAACCTATGGGATACAGGGGAGGCAGTCCTAAGAAGGAAGTTTGTACCAATATAGGCATACCTAAAGAAGATAAAAAATCTCAAATAAAAACTTAACCCTACATCTAAAAGACTAAAAGAACAGCAACAAACAAAGCCCAGACTGAGCAAAAGGAAGGCTCAAGAAGTAATTAAGATCAGAGCAGATGAAATGATATGGATACTAAAAAAAAAATTTTAAATACAAATCAATGAATCCAGGAGCTGGTTCTTTGAAAAGATAAAGAATATTGACAAACCTTTAACCAGATGCCTCGAGGAAATTAAAGAGGACCCAAATAAATAAAATCAGAACAAAAGAGGAGAAGCAACAACTGATACCACATAAATACAAAGGATTGTAAGAAATTATTGATCTATAACCAAGAAATTGGACAACCTGGGAGAAATACATGAATTTCTAGAAATATACCATCTTTCAAAACTGAATCAAGAGGAAGCAGAAGACGTGAATAGACTGAGAACAACCAGCAAAACTGAAGCAGTACCTATAGCAACTGCTTAGCTATTTCTCTGACACACAAAGCCCTGGATGAGATTGCTTCATAGTAGAATTTTACCAGATATTCAAGAAAAACTAACACCTATCCTTCTCATACAACTCCAAAAAATTCAAGTAGAGGGAAGACTCCCAAACTCTTTTTACAAGGTCAACATTTCCCTAATTTCAACACCAGGTAAAGGCATAACAAAGAAAGACAATTACAGGCCAATGTCTCTGATGAACATAGATGCTAAAATCCTCAACAAAATATTGTCAAACATTCATTTTAAAGATGACTGCAAAAATCCAAAACCACACAGCTAATAAATGTTTCAATTAGGGATTGTCAGAGTCCCAGATACTCCACAGTATGTGTTTTTCATTTGTTAATGGACATAAACTGAAATTTTCATGGTGACATTTTTCATAGGTGATTTTTCTTTGATTTCTTAAGGCAATATCTATCAACTGTCCAATAGTGAAAAAATCAGTAAAGCTCTAAAATACCAGCTCCCATGATAAAGCATTTCATTGTTCATCACTTACCCCTACCTCATTATTTCTCCATTATATCTAAGAGGAAAAGTCAACTAACATTTATTATCTAGAACTATATTTTTGTGGACAAATCTATGGAAAATTAACCTCTCACAATAATGCATGCCCTATAGAAATCCACATTGGTTCAGTGATGCCCTGTCTCATGTCAGCACTCATTTCATGTTGTCTCATGATGAAAATCTTCACCTATTTATATAAGTTAAGTGTTTTATCTTTCTGATTTAGTTTTGTGCTTTCCTATTAGAAACAAAACGATACTTGTACTCAACTGGTGTGTGAGTGTGTTTGCATGTTGGTTGACATCCTTTGGTTTTCTTTGATGAAGAGTTTAGAAATATTACTACTGAAATGAAAATATTCAAAGGACTCCATCCATATAGAAGGTATGTTGAATATATCCAAATTACTTGACCCTGTGCCCTAAATATACACATTTATTTTTTATTGCCAAAGTTGAGATTATTTAATTGCTAATTCCATTTTTTCCATTTACCATTTCTCACATTTATGCATTCTTTATGGTATTGTTAAAATATAAAGATAATGAATAGAGTGAAGGATTGGAGTAAAGAAAAGTATTCTGCCATTTCACCTTAGGTATGTATTATTCTTGTTCTGTTCTTTCTCTACTTGCACACAAGTGATTTTACTAGGGAAAATCTATAGTTTCTCTTTTTTTCTTTTGTTTTATCATGTTCTTTTTCCCAAAGTTCCATGTCATCTAAAATACTAAATTACTTTTCCATTTATCTCTCCAGAAGTTTACAAACCTAAAGTCCCAAAATATAAGATCAAGGGAAATATTTACATGTGAAAAATTATGAAATTTATAAACCATTAATAGTTCAATAGTAAGAATTCTTACTAATACTGGTATCTGGGGAACAAAGAACCTATAGCAACTGCTTAGCTATTTCCCAGTGGATTTATTGTACATAGAATAAGGATTTTCCTTGCCCCATCAGATCATATCTCCTATGCAGGCTTCCTGGCAGTGAATATGTGAGCTTTGAAGTATTAACAAATGGGAGAAAAACATTCTTGCTACTCACTCAAGATCATAAATATACTATTAAAAATACTTTCTTCCCTTTGTATCTTGATCATACCACAAACTAGAGTACACTGATATTTTAAGAAAAATATTAGGCCAATTAAAAAAAAACTTAGACTTTCACAGCATTAGAGGCTGAATGGTTACTCAAAATACCAAATTTTTTCAAGTATTGTAAACAAGAACAGCAGTCAGGTTAAATATGTTTGACAAGTTTCTCCTGTGAGGTAAATGTAATCTTTTTATGATTATTAAAACCATGGCATTGTTAATGTTTTTGCATAACACAGACCTCAATTAAATGAACACATAGTTTAATCAGTTGTTCTAAATAGTAATATTTTCTATTCTTCATCAATTAACAGTAGTTCATTTTCAAAAGCAGTGTTTTTTGGAACAACTATTTTTAAGTATCTTCTTTATTTTCTTTTTTTTCTTAAAAAAAAGAAATGTGTTTTGATAGACTACATCAACATATTATACATTATTAAACCTTAAAATTATATGTTTGACAGATAGCATATAGCTATCTCTGGAGCTTTTGGAGTCTGTGGAACTTAGCTGTGGTTTCATTGCAATGGCAAAGCACAGAATATTCTACAAATTAAAACATTTGGCTATGGCTATGGGAAATTCTCCATGATGAGTGGGGGTGGGGTGGGAGGAAACATGTAATTGTTTTCATCCAAAAAAGAAAAAAAATCAGTGTTGGCTGAATTTGTGCTTGAGCTTGTTTATCTCAGAGAGTATAATTCTAAACAATGTGGGAATCACAGTAATTTTAGAACCAGTGCAGATATATTTACAAGTTAAATCACAGTGTTTACAAAAGGATATATAGAGCAGTACACCTTACTTGTCCCAGATGCTGGTAATCTGAACAGTGGGCTATCAATAAAGTGGGCAATAACTTGGCTGTTCTTCAATGCTGACCTCATTTTGCCATCTTTTTTTCTTTTCTTGGATAGCATGACCTGCTATTTCTTATCATCATCTCTTCATTTTCCAGTTTATCTTTAACTAAATTATTTTATGGGAACCAACATATGTGTGTGTGTGTGTATACATATATATATTTCCCCTCATCGGCTCATGCAGATCAAGGCAGCATTATTTTTTGATGGATATACATGTTTGTTTAGGAACCCATTTCTATGAAAATAAATATGTATATATACTGTTAATGTAATTTACAGCTTATACAAAATAGTAATGATGCAGATTCGATAATTGTAAATAAATTAGTCAGTAATAAATAGCAAGGATACTTTCAAATAAACTGCTTATATCTAACTAGTTAGGTTTGTCAAATAATTACAAAATAATCACAGATCTCATCAGCAACTATTTTAAAGTTATAAAACTTGATTCAGTAGAATATGTATAAATTTGCACTTGGTAAAACAGCAGCAAACTGTGGAAAACACTTTAGTGCGTGGGGCTAGAGGCATTTCTCCAGGCACCATGAAGCCATGTTGAACTAAGAAATCCCTTCTCCTTTACAACTTGCAGGCTTCTCCCTTTCTTCTCTTTTATTTTGTCTTTCTTTTCACCTCTTTTTGTTTCCTTACTTTCTCCAATCTCATCCTTAGTAAAGTTTTAAGCAATACACATAACCCATGTTACACTGACATTAAACTCTAAATCTAAAGGACTTTTATCTTTGAGGTGGCCTTTGTAAACCTAGAAATATATGTGTATACCTAATTTGCTTTTCAAATTCTATATTAAATATACACAATTTCCTTTTCTGATTTCCGTACTTAATATAGAGTTTGCCTGATGTATTTCATATCCTCTGAGATCTCTTTCTGAACTAAGTTCATAAGTATCTTTCCCCACCCTAAAGTTACCTGCTAAAACTATTTTTAAAACATAGTGTTTTCTCTCTATTTCAGTGTCCTTTACTTGTATCTTTGTTCTGTTGTTTAGGTTCCTGTTAAAGGCGAGCTCATATGGTATTTCACTGCCTGGCTAATTTTGCTTAGCATAATGTTTTCCAGTTCCATCCATGCTGTTGCAGAGGGTAGCTCTGTCCAGGATGTATTCAACCATGTAATATGAAAAATAGAGACATTTATTGAAGAAGAAACAAGATATAAGAAACATTATACATAAGACAATGATGCCTCAGTCCTCTTCAAAAAAGGCACCGTGGGACCTCACATAGTTCTCCCAATAGCCATCACCTGGTCTATCATATTTTCCTAAATCTCAATGACTGTCTGAAATCTCTTCCCTTTCAAAGGTGGTATTAGTTTTGGGAAAAGCCAGAAGTCACAGAGCACCAAATCTGGGTTATAAGCAAGCTGAGTCACCTGGGTGATTTGATGTTTCACCAAAAAATTCTGCATGAGATGTAATGCATGAGTAGGAGTGTTGTGTTGATGAAGCTGCCACTCACCACTTGCTCATAGCTGCAGGCTTCTGAATCATCTGAATAGTTTCTGTGGAGGAATGTTCAAGTTTAATGTGAAATTTGATGCAGATGTGTTGCTCTACTTGCTCAGTCATTTTGAATATGACTGCCTCACAGTACACACACTCACTCAATGGTGTATACTGCCCCACTGACTAGTACAGTGAAGTTTTCATTGTTCATGCATACACATTCCAGTCCACTGTCCTTGGCTGCTAGGACAAGGACATTGTATAAACTGTTCTTTTTATATTAAAAATGGCTGGACATTTTCTGGATAGACTTCATTTGTGGATGAATGTATACACCTACATACCTACTATACTTAGTGGTAAGAAAGGTAAAAACTAAGACAAAACAAACTTGGGTAATTAAGTTTACCTCATACATTGTTTGGAATGTGGAAGTAGGCATGATAAAAATTCTCAATTTGTGTCATGGCTTACTGTTTATAAATAGCTTGAAAATGTTTACTCACCACCTGGTAAAATGAAGGCAACAATATCTTTTTTTCTTAACATTGTATTGCCATGTTGAATCCAGCTTCTAGTAACATTCTCTGCATAAATCTTTTGTGACATATACCCATTTTACAAAAAGGTCTTCAATATGGAATGATTTTGTTTATTTTATCAGAAGTATTTTGGTACTTTTTGGAAATCAGTAGATTCTTAATAAATCTACATTAATAAAAATATTGAGATCAACAGATGAGAATTGAAGAGAAAAGTATATGTGGAGCGAGTCCAATGGGAAGAAATAGCAGTTTGATAGTTTTTCCCACTTGGTAAGTTGGTTGAACATTTCACTGTTTGCTTTGGAGATGATACTAAAGCTCATTAGTTCTAACTTCCTGATGTTACAGATCAGATGACAACCCCCCAGAGAGCTTGTGTGGGCCATACCTGGAAGTATTTCCCACAAACCAGTTCAGTGATCTTTTCACTACCACATGCTATTATCAACCTAAGTATATCTAGAAGAACACAAGACAGTGGAGTAAACAATGAATTAAAATGGAAGAACTTTATCATTTATTAGCAAGTAACTCAGGTCTGCTGAGCCTCACTTTCCACATATATAAAAGTAGAATCATCCTTTGTATGCTGGAATAGAGTAGGTATGATCATCAAATAATATAGTCTCCAGGAAAGGTAACTGAATGCTTGAAAGTGTTTTCTAAATAAAAATACCTTGAATTATATGTTTATATACTATAAAACTAAATTTGCAGACTAAATTCAATTATTTAGTTATCATTCTCTATTTGGATATTTGTCTAATTAACATACAGTTATTTATTGAAAAACACTGAACACAAGGTATATATGCTTGCATACTAAACATAATAGTCAATGCAGGAGATATAATGTTAAAAAAGAAATCACTTTCTGTTCAGAGTTTATTTTAGTTGGCTAGACTGTGTTCAAATCCAAACTGCTTTTGTTAATAATAGCTTTTAATAGTCACACATTATATGCATAGCATAGTCAATACTATGTAATTGTAGGAGAAAAATATGAATGAGCAAAAATGTGGGACAGAAGATAAACTTGATTCCTGTTTTTTTCTTTAAGCCTTATAGGTAATCCTTCAACCAATCCTGTTGGCTCTAAAACCTAACAGAACCAATTGATTTGTTAAAATTGGTTGTCTCTCATTTTCAGTCTACAAATCAGTTGTCTTTCATTCTCCGCTTATATTATCTAAGAGAAGTCAATTTGACTTATCATTGTAATAAGATATACAATAGCCTCCTCAGTACAATAGTTTCTGCTTCAGATTCTGGCCCTGTATATCCTATTCGGCACAGATGAGTCAAAATAAACTTTCAAGCAAACAAATAAGTCAGATTTAGTTGTAGCTGTTTAGCCCCTCCTGTGGTTACCAGTGCACTGACAGTAACTTCTGGTCTCTCTGGGGTGGAGTGTGGGTGTGGGTCCATAGGTGACCTGGCTGCTACCTAATTCTCCAACTCATTTTATACCACCTGAATTCAGCAAACTCGCTCCCTTTCTATTGCTGGCATAGGTCAATTGTTTTCTATCTCAGCACCTATACACTTTCAGTTCTCTCTGCCTGAACACTGTTTTACTCACCCTTTGCAAGGCCAACTTCATTTCTGCGGGTTATTTCCCAGTTATGGGCTTAAATTTTGTCTTCTCAAAGGACCCTTCCATGACCACAGTGCTTATGGTCATTCCTCCTTTTTCAAAAAACATCAAGTGCCTGCTATGGACTAAATGGCTGTGTCCCCAAATGTTGAAGCCCTAGTTTAATGGTATTTAGACCTGGGAGCTTTGGGGTGGTAACTAGTTCATATGCGTAGAGCCCCCAAGAGGGGATTAATATTTATTAATGTTTATATAAGTAAAGGTAGAGCGTGCTTTCTTGCTGGCACTCTCTCTCTCTCTCAGCCACATGAGGACACAGTGAGAAGACAGGAAGACAGCTATATACAAGCCAGAAAATCATCCTCATCAGACACCGCCTGTGCTGGCACCTTGACCATTGACCTCCTAGCCTCTGGAACTGTGAATAATTGTTGTTTACATCTGTCAATCTATAGTATTTTTTGTTATAGCAGCCTGAACTAATACCATGCTTATAAACCTAGTCCTGGCCAGTTCCTCTATATCGCATCCTTAAGCTATTTTGTCTATAGTACTTAAGATAATTGTTACCTGCCCTATTTAGATATTTATGTAATTATTTATTCTGTCAATCCATAAGATTTTAACTTTCAAGAGGCAATAGTTTTGTTGCCCTTGTTCATAGAAATGTCACCAAAGCTAAGCCTATTGTTTGGCATATTATATATATATATTTATATATAAAATAAACAAATGATTTCACACATATTTTTTGAGAACCATTTGTATCATTGAATAAGCATAAGCTGCTGTCCTATGCTAGACACTAGGAATGCAGCTGTGCACAAGACCTAATTGAATTCCTATGGAGAGTCTAATGTGTATACCCTGTCTCTTCTTTCATCACACGCTGTTGCATACAGCCTAATTAGTTTATTTCCTTCTCTAATACCACAGTTATTCCACAAAGAAAAAGAGTAGTTTGTTTTGTTTCTCCTTTTATTTTGTCTTTTTTCCCTGCACAGAAGGCACAGAGACACTTTTGTACATTTGTAACATATTTTTTGAGGTCAAGGCATTGCTAAGAAATTTTCACAAAGACACCAAAAAGCTAGGGAATTTCTTATGCCACCCCTTCCAGTTCTCTCTCCTTCCTTATTAATTGTAAAAAAACCCCCATAAATGTATTTTTTAATTTTACTGAAATGATACATTTTATTTTTTCTAGTTTTAAATAACAATTTTATTTTTTCACATTTTTATTGTTGTTCAAATACAGTTGTCTCCATTTCCCTGCCACCACTCTCCACCACCCCAGCCATCCCCACCTCCTACCCTTAATCTTACCTCTGGCTCTGTCCATGCATCCTTTTTACATGTTCCTGACAACCGTCTTCCCTGAAAAAAAAAGTTTTGAAGTATACATAGGAGTTAAATTAGAGGAAAGATAAGGAAAAGAATTATTGGCAGAAGGAATGAAATAAAAATACTGGGTTTGTTTAGAAAAAGACTAGAGGATATTTTCTTCTTGTACTTGAATGAAAATTGCAATTATTAAGGGATATACATATAATAAATCATCAAAAGCACTTGAGTATGTGCATTAGTTTCCCAGAGTTGCTATGACAGCTCTAGAAACATCCACATACTGGGTGGCTTAAATAATAGAAATTTATTAGCTCATAATTCTGGAGGTTAAAAGTCCAAAATCAACGTATTGGAAGATTTGGTTCCTTCTGAGGATTGTGAGGGAAGGATATGTTCCAGGTCTCTGAACTTTGGTTGTAAATGACCATTTTTTCCCTATTTCTTTTTATTTATTTATTTATTTATTTTTGTGATTCTATTATTTTTTATTTTTTAAAGATTTATTTATTTATTTTTAGATAGAGGGGAAGGGAGGGAGAAAGAGAGGGAGAGAAACATCAGTGTGTGGTTGCCTCTTTCCCACACCTACTAGGGATCTGACCCACAACCCAGGCATATTCTCCAACTGGGAATCAAACCAATGACCCTTTTGTCCACAGGCTGGGGCTCAATCCACTGAGCCATACCAACCAGGGCTTTCCTGTGTCTTTTTATGTCATCTTCCCTCTGTCTCTATCTCCATGTCCAAATTTCCCATTTTTGTAACACCAATCATATTGAATTAGAGCCTACTATATTGCTCTCAGTTTACATTGATTACTTCAGTAGAGACCTTATCTAAAAATATGGTTACATTTTAAACCACTGGGGATTAGGACTCCAACATAAAAATATGAGGGAAACACAATTCATCCCATAATAGTGTGTCAAATCTTTCTGTGAACTGTAAAGAATTGAAAATATCTCAAACATCCATATTCTTACATAGTTCCCTCAATGATTTCAGGGATTAAGAAGGACTATATAGAAATACATGATTTCTAGAAAAAAAAATGTGCTCTTACTGCTCATCTGACAATTATTTGAGAGGTACAGACTGGAATTGTTTGGAAGATGTTTTTATAAGCCATTAATTGGGTAGAAAGGAGACTTTGGAGCTCACAACTGAACTTGAAGAAAAAGAATGAAAAAATTCTGTAATAAAAGAGAGGTAGGAAAAAGAAGATTCATCTGTGAGGACTACATGGGAAGAGTCCTGGGGTGAAGGTAAGGCAGGCTAGGACCAGAAGGTGAAACATGGAAAAATATGTCTAATGTGCACATTATTACATTACATTTTATTATGTATTAAAATGATTTACTAGTATACTGTGCCATATCATTCTACTTTTTAATTGAGTCACATAATGCTAAAAAATCATAATCTTTGAAAGAGGGAATAATTGAATCTGGAATGAATGAGAGGTGAAGGTCAACATTGAGAAGTATTCTAAGAATGTTCATTTTGTAAGATAAAAGGTGCAGGTCCTCACTATGGACCATGGAGACATGATTAAAAATGAAAGAATCTACCAATTTCTCTTGAAAACATCCTATTACAATAGTACATCAACTAAGAATTATTACTAATAACTTTTGTGTTATCATTTTTTATTTCAGATAAATTATATATAATTTCAGTACATAGTAAAAGTACAGTCAATTTTTTGACAAATGTCAATTAGAACTCTGTAATTTAGGTTTTTGTTTTAAAGATATACATTGCTGCCAACTGACTTCATTGAGTTAAATCTTTGTCTAAAATTTCTTTTTTCTTTACATCTCTTCTTTCTTTTCTTTCTTTCTTTCTTTCTTTCTTTCTTTCTTTCTTTCTTTCTTTCTTTCTTTCTTTCTTTCTTTCTTTCTTCTTTTCTTTTTTCTTTTTGTGCTAGGGGAGAGCATGAACACAGTCCCCCACTACCACAAATTATGCAGTTGAGTTTCCCACACTTGGGGAAATCGCAGGGGTCAGCACATCCAGAGTGCAATGGATAACCCTTGCCCTAGGAAAACCACCTTTGTGGTCATGGTATCTCCCCTGCCAGGTAAGTATTTCTTTTTTCTATTTTCTTAACCCTCTAAAGTGGACCACTGTCCACTTTAACTATTGCTTTTGTCTTGGTTCCCATTCTGCCAGTGTTGTATTCTAAAACAATCACATTTTACTATGAAAAGCAGTGTTTATTTTCATAGCATATTTGTAAAAGTAAATCACATTTAAATAGAAGACATTATGTCAAGGCTCATAATAAAAATTGACACTTCATTACACTGAGAAAAAAGAAGTTGTAAGCATTGCTCATTCAACAAATATGTGTCCATTTCTTAGAAACAATAATTTTAATTGCTTGTGTTCTAATTCTTCTAGAGTAAGTTTTTATACAGCTCTTTTAAAATTTGACAGCATTAATTTAATCAATAGGCACCTCAATAAGATAAATGAAGATCTAGCTTATTTTTACCAATACCCTTTTCTTCTCTCATCACTTCCAATGCAGTTTTAGCATCTTTTTCATCTCACAGTTGGGAAATATGGTTATTTAAATAATTTATATATAAACAGTCATTTTCTGTTTCTTCAATCAAAGACATTATCTTGATTCTTATCTTTGGAGTATAAAGCTAATAATATCTATCTCTATATTCCTTATTGCTAAAGCAACAAAATTTAACTGTATCTACTTTTACACTTAAATGTCTTACTGCAATGACTACTTCTATGCTTAGTCTTTAGATTCATTCAAATAGTTGAAAATCAAAAGTATGTATGAATTGTTATGTTTGGCCCTCATTATTATACTGCTATATGTTTGGCTATTTAATACTTCAAAGCCAAGTATTAAGATTCATTTTCTTTATTTTAACATTTTTGTAGAGTTATAATTGCCTTCTGTTAGTGCATTCTCTTATTGTTTCTGAAATAATTTAGGATATTTCCTTTATCATTCTCTTTATTGTATTAATTAGTAGGCTGCTGTCATGTACAAGTCAAGGTACAAAGGAAGTTTAAATGACAAGGGGGACAGTAGGATCAGCTCAAATCCATCATATTATGAGTAAAAGAGCTGGAAGCCCACACTCTCCATATAGTGTGGTGGTAGCATCACTTGTGTAGAAAGTGTTTCACAATATCATTATATTTTCTCTCACACAAGTCCTAAGTTTAAAGATCATACAGTCACCCTAGGTCACAGAGATTTCACAACTGACAAATGTGGCGAGCGTGCACACACACACTAATTCTACAACTATTAATACAGTGGTGTAGCACAATTTTATTGTTTTTCCTAGTTGCGCTAGCATTTTATTGTTTTTATAAATTAAGTCATGGGGATAAAAAATCTCTGAATTATCATGAATTAGGTGCTTTTTTACAATATGTGTCCTTAATAGACAGTAATTAATTGGGGTATATATGTGTTGGGGGGTGTAGTGGTTAGTATTTACAAGGAATGACCTTGACATGTTTTATGATGCCTCCAAAGCAATCACTGCAGAAACTGAGATGGAAAACAATGGCAAAAAGCAAATAGACCTGCTTGAGTAGGTAGGTCCAAAGCACAGACATTGCTCAGAAGCACTCGATGTCAGTTAACTTCTAATGAGGAAAGGTACTAGGTAATTAAATCTTGTCATACAACTATGAAAGAGAATATCAGGTAACAATCTTGCTATGCAATATAAATGAAGAAAAGACATTTTCTGAAAACTTGCCTGATGCTCTGTCATCTGAAACTATTCTTTATGAGTGCAGGGTGAAGGTCAAGGAGGTATCTCAACTCCATCAATCCTTTGGACAGTTACAAATGACCTTTCACTTTCCATAAGACATTCAATATTCTGAATTGGAGGGATACATTTTTCTGTGTTTAGAAAATGGCAAAATTGAAACCTTTCCCTTTGCAGGAGGAACACCTATGTAGACTCTCTTGAACAGACTGTTCATTCCCAAAGCTCAGTTATATGCCCATCAACAGAAATTGTTCTATTGCTAAATAATTTTTGTTCAAGTTTTAAAAACCCCAGCACTGACTTGTTAGAGAATGATAATACCTTCTTTGAAATACTTACATAATTTTTTACTTCAGAAAAGTAAGTCATGAATATTATATTTACATTAGAAAGCTAATAAAGGGAATGGGAGCAAAATCTTAATTCCAGAATCTTTTTTTCATATCTGATATTCTTTAAAATGGTTATTTTGAGTAACAATTAAAAGGCATTTAAAAAGTTTCAGTTCAGAACTAAGATTTTTGCTCTAATAAATTCAGATCTTTTATAATACTTATTTTTTCTTCATTTTCCATATAAAAGGTCACAGTAATCAAGCTGTCATCAACTTATGAAATATATAGCAGTGCAGCCACTGGCTAAAATTACATTTATAGGTACCTTAAGATAACACAACACTTATACTATACTTATGAATGCGTGCATTGTGACACACAGATACAAAGTTAAAAGCATTAAAATATGTGTGACAATAGTTAAAAGAGTAAGCATTTTATTTTTCAGTTATTTACTTAATTATTCCTCTAATGTAAAATTATTGGGAATCTGCTATGTGCTGGAGATTGCTCTAGGCACTGGGATGCAGACAGGAAAGAGACAGAGAACATCCCTATCCTTACTGCATCTCACTGTGGACAGATGAAAAAGTATATAAGCAAATACATAAATAATGTTATTCCAAATACTGCTTAATCCTTTGGAAAAAATAAAACAGGGTAATGGATAGATAATGCAAAATCAGAGCGGAAGATTCTATTTTATACAGTGTGATCAGGGAAACTTTTAATAAACTACGTACCCTTTCCTGGTATTAGAATTGAGAAACAAATATATGTCATCTAATGAGTAATTGATCACTGAGTGCATTCTTCCCAAAGCAATTCATACTGATTTTCACTGTTCTCATTATTTATTCTTTTAAAAGGGAAAAGTAGTTTTTGTTTATTGACTAATCTTATATAATACAGAACATACTTATTTCCTTAAACTGTTATATTATCTATAATACAACTGTAGAGAAATTAGTATTTTTCATGTAATTATTTTCTAAGTTAAATTTTAGAAGTTAATGTAACAGATATATGTTTTCATTTTCTAAATGTTGTCTTTTGTTTTTGTAAATTACACAATTTATTGGAAATTATTATAAAATTATTCCAAATTCCATAGTAAATTATACAAAAGAACATGCATTATTTTAAAATAGTATTTCATTTTTTGAAGATTACATGGTAATTGTGTTCTCTTAGATTTCTATGTAACATTAAAGGCTTCATTCTGATGGGCAGAGAATAATTTTTGTTGGGCATTAAATATATACAGATAAGATGACTCAGCGAATTAACAAAGCAAAGACAAAAATGAAATGATGGTGGTTGATATTCTTAAAAGTTAAAAATAGTTTTAAAATTTCATTCAGGGAAAGTAAGTTTACTCTGTGATAAATTGCGATGAGTTCTACTCAGAGTATATAGTTGGTTTCATGTTAGTTGACCCAAAGATTGTGTCAAATTATGAATGCAATACTGTTATCAGCCCAGAGAAAAAAAATGTCAATGGTAAATTAAATATAGCTAAGAAAAATAATAAACTTGATGATTAAGATTTAGTTGTAGCAAGGTCTACTTTCAACAGGAAAAAACACTTTACCCTTTTGTACTTCAGATTGACTTTCAATTTACAAATAATGGTTTTGATTTTTGTGCATTATAAACTGAGATTTTTAAAAAAATTTATTGGCAAATTAGACTCAGGTGAATCAGAGATCTCAGCCAGTATCCAAATTTCCTAATAAATTCAAGGATACACATCATGAGACACAAGCAAAACAGAAAGTGTTCTGGGATCTCTAATGCATGAGGACACACTATGACCCAGATTAAGCTGTGAGATCTTTAATGATGTCATGTAACCACAACATTTATTTGGAAGGGACTATTTTGGTCATGAACTATCTCAATTTTACATTTAGTTACATAGCTTATGTAACATTTTCCAGGGAGCCAGAGAGATTCCCCTTACATGCATTTGCAGGTTCCAGGTTTGCAATCCTAGCCAAGCAGGTATGTTCTGGTGCATTCATAGAAAAGGATTCTCCTGTTAGCCAATACTGAATTTCTTTTAATGGGAGTTCTATAATTAGCCTTTTTAGAAGAAGATTTGACTGCATCAAATTCTTTCTATCCCTGGTACATCACACCTTCCTCCACCAGGAAGTTCATGTAAAACAGAGCTTCTGTTTAACCATTTATTTCCCACAAGCAAACGGCTATACTTCTTTAAAATAAGTATAAATAATTCATTTCTGGTTCATTGGCTTAAAAAACCCACTTTTTAAAAATATTTTATTGATTTATCTTTAAAGAGAGGAGAAGGGAAGGAGAAAGAGAGGAGAAGGGAAGAGAGAGAGATAAATAATGTGTGTGGTTACTTCTCACACATGCCATACTGGGGACCTGGCCTGAAATGCAGGCATGTGCCTTGACTGGGAATCCAATCAGTGACCCTTTGGTTCACAGCCTGTGCTCAATACACTGAGCTGCAACATCCAGGGCCAAAACAACCTTTTAATGTGGGATAATGAGGAGTATCCTTACTAGCATGACTCTGTAAGGGGGTGTGGGATTTTCTCCCACCATGCTTCTCCAGCTCAGCAAGGGGAAAACCTAGCTCCATCTCCAAATAATAAGAGTCATTGTAACAAAATCATTGCTATAATTCATAAAAACTATAGTTTCAATACTGTTCTTATGTGTTCAGCTTGAAATTTATGAAAGGTGAAATGAAGAAAATAATTTCATCCAGTTACATTTCTATGTAGTTGGCAAATACTCTGAGAGAATGTCTTGGTCAAGGGCCCGGCTCTGCAGTCTCAGCACCTAAATTAAGATCCGCCTCAGCTGCTTAAACTATGTGATGCTGGAAAAGTTCTTCAAGCTCTGCTTGCCTTCATTCCTGAAACTATAAAATGAGGAGTATAATTCTTCTTTATTCATAATGTGATTATAATAATTACTGATAAATAATATATATTAGGCCTTTAGAAGCTGCTATTCTCAGAAACAATATTACCTAATAGTCATTTCAATATTCCCAGCTGTGATTGTATTACAAGACTTGCATTATTCAGTTTTTCTATTTTTTTAAATTGTATTTATTTATTTATTTTTAGAGGGGGAAGGAAGGGAGAAAGAGAGAGAGAGAGAAACATCAATGTGTGGTTGCTGGGGGCCATGGCCTGCAACCCAGGCATGTGGCCTGACTAGGAATCAAACCTGTGATGCTTTGATTCACAGCCTGTGCTCAATCCACTGAGCTATGCCAGCCAGAGCCAGTTTTTCTATTTTAACAGACAATTATTAAGATGTGAATATACTCAGTTAACTTATTCTTATATCACTTGCATGTTATTGTTTATGTTTCATAAATTTGTTTTTTAATTTACTCCTGTGCTATAATTCTCATTAACAATAATAAGTTAATGACTCTAATGTGACTAATTGAAACATAATATTAATGATGAAAATACTATGCAAAAATCAAATTTATAAAATAATGTTGTAAGCATTAATGAAAATAGACCAGTAAAACTATGGATTGCAAATTTTTGTAATGATTTTGCAAAGAACATAGTTTGTAATTATTTTCCACAAGTAGCTGAAAGAGCAACAAAGAATAAGAAATATAAAATTAGTATAAAAATACTATATTTTATCAAACTAATAATTTGTGTACTCCCAATGTCTAGTATATTTTGGCCATATTGTTATTAATTTGTTACACCTTTATCTTCAAAGAAGGAACTGAAACTACAGTAGCATCATTCAAAGCTGCAATTTCTAAAGCAAAAGCAAAAAAAAGAGACAGATCTAGTGTTTCTGAGAAGTTCATAAAACTAGTAAAATGTGAATGACAAACATGCCCAGACAACAAGAAGCATTGGTTATTAGCAAATTCCCTTCATCAAATCACTCTTCTGCTCTGGGCACATGCTGATGGCATCCACAGCCAAAAAGAGTGGGCTGTGGAGCAAATGGGGTGGCTGATAGCTACCTCTCTTTGCATATGGGTGACACCAACACCAAGGCAAAAAAGTGTAAACCTCTCTTTGCAATTTGCCAAAATATATGCGAGAAAAATAATATGAGAGAATCATATTTTGCTCCTTTATAACTGAAAACTCATGGTCTAAGAGGGACCTTTGGTCTTTGTTGTTTTCTTAATTTTTGTAAAGGTGTGGATATTTACTAATACTTCTGTTTTTGGAGTCAAGACACTAAGATGAGTATTTGGAATCAGTTCTAATAGGTACCAATCACTCAAAAGGAGTGCCCTAAATGAATTCTCCTATTGTCCACCAAACAGAATATCTGGAAGGTATGAATGGAGCTCTTCAGAATGGTTTTAATGTTAAAAGAAATAGTAAATGTAGAATATTAGAAAGGACTAAATTTCAGTCTCAGCTAACAAAGAGTACATATTTCAGCTTCCAGAGAGCTCAAGGTTTTGCTTTTCCCTTTTGAAGTATGCATCTTGGGTAAACTCCTCATGCTAGTATGTAAAATGGATAAAATAAAAACATTTCTTCATGACACTAATATTTTCAGGCAATCCCATTTCTATGGTATTACATCTAAGTGGGTAACTCAGTAATAAATTACAGCATCCCAAAATGACAAAATCCATCACTTTAGGGTCAATGTAATACGTTTTTAATGCTGACAATTACATTTGAGCATTTTGAGGAGACAAATAGCTTGATCGATTACAACTTAATTCTTCTAAAAGTTAATTCCATTTTTCATCTCTGGAGGAATATATATATATATACACACACACACATATATGTGTGTGTGTGTGTTTATATAAAATCTATCTATCATCTATCATCTATCTACCTATCTAATTAGTTATCCATTGTTGCTAACAAATCACTATATACCTAAAACGAAACCCCTTGGTTTCTGTGGGTCAGGATTTCAGGCAAAGCTTAGCTGTTTCCTGTTTAGGGTTGCAAAAGGCTACAATCAAATGTCAGCCAGACTGCTTGTATCTGGAGGCTTGACCAGGGAGAGTCTGATTTTGAAGTTATTCAGGCTGTTGGCAGAATTTATTGCCTTGCAGCTGGAAGATTGAAGTCCTGGTTTTCTTGCTGGCTATTAGGCAAAGACTGCTTTCAGCTCCTGAAGCTCATCCTTGGGTCCTTGGCCATCTCCCACAAGGAAGTTGACTTCTTCAAGGCTAGTCAGAGAATTCCTCTTTTGATTAACTTGACATCAGCTTGCTAATGACCATAATTATATCTGTGAAATCCCCTCACCTTGCTGTCTAATATAACTAAATCATGAGAGTCTTACACAGTCATCTTTTTGATATTCTATTGGTTTGAAACAAGTCACACATTCTGCCCAGACTTAAGGGGAAGTGATTATACAAAAGTGTTGAAAGAAAGCCATAAGAATCATATTAGAATTCTACTTGTCAATATATTATTGGATATATTAAAAACTTCACCTTTTAATATTTCAAAATCATGAATTCAGAATAAGTGAGCAGTTAGATATTACTTCAAAATTTCTGCATCAGTTTGGGTTGTCAATGTCTTTAACTTTCTGACAGTTATCCATGGTTTATTGCCACTTCTTTTCTGACCTAAAATAGTGAATTGAGATTTTCTAAATGTAATGCAGAATATATGATTACTAATAAGGAAGTTAGCATAAGTTAGTCCAGAAACTGTCAAATATGTATCTGAATTTAGGTAGCTTTATAAACATCAAAAATTTTAGAAAGCCTTGTAACAGAAAATAATACAAATGTTTGTAGGCACAATGATGAGGAAAAAGAGATGTGATTTTTTTTCCAATTATATTTTCTCTAAAAATGGATAGTGTGTTTATGTTCTTACCATTTCTAAAACTTCTAAAAATTATTAAAATTTTTCTTATTCACTTATAACATATCTATATTTTATAGTAGTCCTAATTTTAACTTTAATTTACCTTTAAATTTATTTTTATAAGGTCAAATGCAGGGGTGGGCAAAATAAGAAAAAGTTGTAACATAAAGAGTACAATAATTAATAAATAATAATACAAGAAAAAACCTTGTGTTTTGTGTACTCATAACTGTAAACCTACTTTGTCCACCCTTGTATATAGATATATATACATAATAAACATTATATTACCAGATGATATTAATGAATTAAAAGTCATGGATAGCCCTGAAATAGTTCTCATATCAATTTTGATAATTGGAATAAATGTATCAAACTGGTAGAGATAAATAGACTTTGTAAAAACAGGTGATGGAAGAATTAGCTATTTGGAAAATAAAATAAAAATCAAAGGAAACTTCACCTTAATCCATGCAAATAAAACTTTTCTTAAGGAAAAGAGTCAAATATTTATGAAGTAGTTAAGAAAAATCTAGGAAAAATGATAAGGTTATGTATCTGAAAGTCTTCTATGTATACAAATGATATAAATAAATTCATGGTGACAAAAGAAGATTTGACTTTGAGTAGTAAACACACAATGCAATGTACAGATAATATATTATAGAATTGTATACCTGAAACCTATATAATCTTATTAACCAATGCACAGCAATAAATTAAATAAATAAATGATAATTAATAAAATATAACATTAAAAGATAAATTGAGCAATAAAAACTTAAAACTTTTTATTTAAAAAATTATAATACATAATTAAAATAAAAATTAAGAACAAGAAAATATAAGCTAAGTGTCTTAAAAGATCTGAATCCTAACAGTGCCAGTAAACAATGGTAAATACCCTATGTTTTTTATTAAATTATAACTGTATTTTAATAAGTTTTATGCAAGTCATGTTGGGTAGCATCTAGGAATGAGCAGCTAGAAGGGAGATAAAGGTAGAGCCCTTGCCGAGATAATCAAACAAAGGACTTAGCAGAGAAGGCTGGGAGCAAAGGAAGACATGTCTCACCCATTGGCCCAGAGGTCCTGAGCATGGTCAGATAAGATCACCAGGCACTCCAAATAACAGAAGCAAAACTATGATAGTACAGGAGGAGGGGGAGACTGGGCTTTTGTCAGCTTCTGTAACAACCTTACTAAGTTTGCCAGGTGTCCTGAACATCCCAAATCCTAGAAGATGGGAGGGGAGTCCTTGAAATTCTATGTACTGTTTCCACTCTCTGGGAAAGAACCCCCACACATACCTACATTTGGGTAGTCATGTCCCCCAGGGGGAAGCTGACACTACTTTTACCCACCAATCAATATGTAACTTCTTCACCACCATATCTTCAATTATGTAAGTCCTCAGAACAAAGAACCTTATGCCTCTTGCCACCAAAGCTCTTGCCTTTCACCTCCACCATAGCCAGGCCCATTCTCTTCCATGAGAACTTAACACTAATAAACTTTGCTTGCACAGTAATAGGCTTGCTGATCTATAATTCTTTACTGTTTCAGCAAGAAGAACCAAGTTTCTTCCATAACAATATGCATTATTATTTCTTCTTAACATTTATATTTTATTTTGTCCATTTATTCAATTGCATCAGCTGCCATAAAAATACTAAATAAATGGGAAAACATTAACTTAGAGTTCTTTAGTATTCTTTTTTATTTTTTTCATGTTTCTCAGGCCATTTAAGTTTTCAACTCTTTCTGGAATCTTTTAGAGTAACATGAAATGTTCTATTTTCTGTTCCTTTTCATACCTATTAGTACAGTGTTATACAAAGAATTCTCTTTTTATTCATTCTTCTATAACTGATGTCCTTTATCAGTTGGTAATTTAATATATTTTTATTTAAAACCTTAAAAAGTTTTGGACTTCGGCCAAGATGGAGGCATAGGTAATCGCACTATGCCTCCTCGCACAACCAAAACTAAGTACAATAAAAATTGAGAAACAAGAAACAACCAGAACAGAGAGAAATGAACTGAACAGAAGTCTGACTACCGTACATCCAGACCAGTAAGGAGGGGTGGAATCGGAGGCCTGCAGAGAGGGGTCGAGGGGTCCTGGCAGGAAAAAGCAGTGACTTGCAGACGCTGGCACCCTGGGTGGAGACGGCAGTGAGCGGACCCCAGACATGTAGGGGCAGCTGATGAACAGGTGGCAGACCCTGGGCGTGGGAGGTGATGAGCAGATCCAGTGAGGGGCGCAAGGCAGCTGGCTGTCCACAGCCACACATTTGCGTGCAAACTAAGCGAAAACAGGCAGCAGCACATACCAAGCAACCCAGGGACCCAGCACTGGGAAATAAAGCCTAAGAGCACCAACTGAAAACACCTGTGGGAGCTGAGGCTGGGAGATTCTCTCAGCCTCACGGGAGGCTTTTTGGGGAAACCCACAGAGTCTGAGAAAGTACACAAGCCCACCTGCTTGGGAGCCAGCACCAGAAGGGCCCAATCTGCTTGTGGGAAGCGGCAAAGGGGACTGAAGTCCTAGAGAGAGCAGAGCAGGTGCCATTGTTCCCTCTCAGACCCCACCCCCACATACAATGTCACAACCCAGTGACTGGGGTGCCCCACCCTGGTGATCACCTAAGGCTCCACCACTGCCCATACATAACAGCCGCAACAAGACCAAAAGAAAATAAAAAATAAAAAAGATGGCTCAAACAGATTTAAAATCCCCAGATCTAATTTTTTTAAGTGACCGAGAGATACCCAACCTATCAGATGCACAGTTCAAAGCACTGGTGATCAGGATGCTCACAGAATTGGTTGACTTTGGTCATAAATTAGATGAACAAATGCAGGCTACGATAAGAGAAATGAAGGAAAATGCATAGGGAACAAACAGTAATGGGAAGAAAACTGGGACTCAAATTAATGGAGTGGACCAGAAGGAAGAAAGGAACAACCAAACAGAAAAGAATGAAGAAACAAGAATTCAAAAAAATGAGGAGAGGCTTAGGAAACTGCAGGACATCTTTAAACATTCCAACATCTGAATTATAGGGGTACCAGAAGGGGAAGAGGAAAAACAACAATTGAAAAGTTATTTTAACAACTAATAAAGGAGAACTTCCCCAATCTGGCAAGGGAAATAGACTTCCAGGAAGTCCAGAAACCTCAGAGAGTCCCAAAGAGGTTGGACCCAAGGAGGAACACGCCAAGGCACATCATAATTACATTAGCCAAGGTAAAAATGAAGGAGAGAATTCTAGAAGCAGCAAGAGATAAGCGGACAGTTACCTACAAAGGAGTTCCAATCAGAATGTCAGCTGATTTCTTGAAAGAGACCTTGCAGGCAAGAAGGGGCTGGAAATAAGTATTCCAAGTCCTGAAAGGCAAGGACCTACATCCCAGATTGCTCTATCCAGCAAAGCTTTCATTTAGACTGAAAGGGCAGATAAAGTGCTTCTCAGATAAGGTCAAGTTAAAGGAGTTCATCATCACCGAGCCCTTATTATATGAAATGTTAGAGGGGCTTACCTAAGAAAATGAAGATTAAAAATATGAACAGTAAAAAAAGATATCAAACTCACAGTTAGTAAAAACCATACCTAAAACAAAAACAAACTAAGCAAACGACTAGAACAGGAACAGAACCACAGAAATGGAGATCACATAGAGGGTTAGCAAGAGGGAAGTGGGAGGAGTAGAGAGGGGGAAAAGATACAGAGAATAAGTAGCATAGAAAACAGGTAGAAAATAGACAGGGGGAGGGCAAGAATAGTATGGGAAATGTAGAAGCTAAAGAACTTATGACACATGGACATAAACTAAAGGAAGATATGTGGGTGGGAGGGGGTGGGTAGGGTGGAGGGGAGTGAAGGGGGAAAATGGGACAATTGTAATAACATAATCAATAAAATTAAAAAAATAAAAAGCAAACTGCACAATGAAAAAAAAAACTTTAAAAAGTTTTGTTCTTGTAATAGTGCCATATATTTCTCAGAATTTTCCCCCAGAAGTCTATTGTATTTATCAAATCAATTGGTTTTATGTTTTCTAATTTCTAATTTTATTATTTTATAATTTATTGAGTTCAAATTTATAATTATTTTTAGTGTTAAAATGCTAAATATAACTTGGACCCAGATGACATCTTATATTTATTTAAGAATTTATACTTTTAGAGAAATTTTATGCTCATAGCAAAATTGAGAGGTAGGTGGAGAGATTTCCAGGATACCTGCTGTTCCTATACATGAATAGTCTCTCTCATCATCAACATTCACCAACAGAGTGTTACATTTGTTATAATTGCTGAATATGCATTGATGCATTACAATCACCAAGGGAACAGTTTACAATAGAGTTACTCTTGGTGTTGTAAATTCAGTAGGTTGGACAAATGCATAATGACATGTGCCCATCACTATAGTCCCATACAGAGTATTTTCACTGCCCCTAAAATATTCTGTATTCTATTCATCTCTCTCTCCCTTTACCCCCAACCTCAGGTAATCACTGATGTTTTTACTGTCTCTATAGTTTTGCCTTTGCTACAATGTCACATAGTTGGGATAATACAGTATGTAACCTATTCTGATCAACTTCTTTCATTTAATAACATGTTGAAAGATGTAACCCACCCTTACCACACTCTCATCCCTGTGCCTAAGGCTGCATAAAAAGGCCTTGTGACCATAATCCACTAAGGAGATAAAACTTATCCTCCTGGCAAGGGTGCAGCCTCTAATCCCTTTACTTCACCCTGCTTGGCCCCAGGTAGATGACTGGTTAGCCAATGACAGGTAATATTCCTCAAGGAAGGAACAACCTAAGACAGGCATAGCCATGAAGGGGCCATCAGGGAAGGACTTAGGGGACTATAGAAAAGAGATGATAGACCCTAACGCCTCAGCTCTGTCATAGCCTGAGTCTTCATTTTATCTGTAAGACCTCTCCTAATCTCTTGGCTGCCTTACTTCCCCTGCCTGACTTAAGCCTAAAACAATACCAGAGGTTGGTGTAGCCCTGTCTGGAATGGATGGTTCCCTGGGGTGATCAGGTTTAAGAAAGAATACATAAAATCCTATGAAACCTGCTCTGCTAAGAACACCTTCAATTTAAATGATAAGGTCCAAACATAAAATGAGTGTGTTTCCCAAAGTTTCATGTCCTTTTGATGTCACTCTATCTATGCGACCCTGATTCAGAATCAGCCCTTATAGTTTTTTGAATGTTACCTATTCCTTGATCATTACTGCCTGACAATGCCTGATGAGCTTTATGTATACACCCTATATTCCTATGCAAACTAAACCCAATAAAAGGCTATTGAGAAACAGGTTCAAGGCCTTTCTCCTTTGAGAGACTGGTCACTTTTCCTCCCCAAACAGTTTCTTGGTAGACTTATTCTAATCCTTGGCATATGGTGGAGCTCAGTGGGAGGAATCCTCCCCCCCAACACAGTATCATGCATTTAAGTTTCCTCCATCTCTTTTCATGGCTTGGCAGTTCATATATTTTAGCAGTAGATAATATTCCATCATTGTCTGGCTGGACCACAGTTTATCCATTCATCTCAGAGAAATATCTTGGTTGATTCCAAGTTTTGGCAATTATGAATAAAGCTGCTATAAATACCTGTGCATGTTTTTGTGTGGACATACGTTGAGAACTTTGACTAAATAACAAGAAGAGTGATTGCTGATAATATGGTAAGAGTATATTTAGTTTCGTAAGGAAATCCAAACTGTCTTTGAAAGTTGCTGTGCCATTTTGCATTCCCACCTGCAATGAACAAGAGTTCTTTTTGCACCACATCTTCATCAGCATTTGGTGTGGTCAGTGTTCCAAATTTTGAACATTCTAATAGATGTGTAGTGGTGTCTTAATTGTTGTTTGAATTGTGTTTCCCTAATGACACATGATGTGGAGCATCTTTTCACATGGTAATTTGCCATCTGTATTTCTTTAGTGAGGTGTCTCTTAAGGTCTTTCCCCATTTTCTAATGATTTTATTTGTTTTCTTATTGTTGAATTTTAAGAGTCCTTGATATATTTTGGATAATAGTTTCTTTTCAGATATGTCTTTTGTAAAAGTTTTTTCCTAGTCTATGGCTTCTCATTTTCTTGACATTGTCTTTCACAGAAATTTTAAAAAATTTAATGAAATTCATTTTATCTGTTCTTTTTTTATGGGCCATGGCATTTGGTGTTATATCTAAAAAGGTATCATCATTTTCAAAGTCATCTAGATATTCTCTTATATTGTCTGGCATGAGTTTTATAGTTTTTGCCTTTTACATTTAGCTCTTTCATCTATTTTGAGTTAATTTTGTGAAAGGTGTAAGGTTTATATCTTAATTCATTTTTTAGCACACTCCAGCATTGTTTGTTGAAGAGACTACAGCATTATTTTTACTCTTCTGTCAAAAATTAGTTTTCTATATTTATAGGGGTTCATTTCTGGGCCCTTGCTTCTGCTCTATTGAAATATTTGTCTCTTCTTTCACCAGTAACACACACTGTCTTGATTGCCGTAATTGTAATCAAGGTAGTGTCAGTACTCCATCTTTGTTCTCTTTCCATATCATGTTGCAGTTTTGTGTCTTTTTCATCTGCATGGAAATTTTGGAATCCATTTGTGGATATTTATAAAATAACTTGCTGGATTCTTGTTGAAATTTCATTGAATCTAGAGATCAAATTCAGAAGAACTGACATGTAGACAATGTTGAATCTTCCTATTCAAAAAACATGGAATAACATTTATTTAGTTCTGTTTTGATTTCCTTCACCAGAGATTTGTAATTTTTCTCATTTAGAGTTTTGTACATATTATGTTAAATTTATTCCTAAACATTTCATTTGGGGGTTTCCTAATGTAAAAGGTATTATACTTTTAATTTCAAATTCCACTTGCTCATCACTTGTATATAAAAAAGTGATTGACTTTGGTATATGAACATTGTATCTTGCAGTCCTGTTGTAATCACTTATTAGTTATGAGAGGTTTTTTGGTCAATTCTCTCAGATTTTTTACATAAATTGTCATGTTATCTAAGAATGATGTTGGACTTATGTTTTCCTTGCCAGTCTATATACCTTTTATTCTCTTATTGTATTAGCTAGTACATCTAGTATAACACTAAAAACAAGTAGTAAGAAGGGACATTTTGCCTTGTACCTTGGTAGAAGAATATTATAGACACTTAATTGAATAGTATTTGGATCAGGATGCCTTGAGTGAAATGGTGCTAGAGGCCCACTGAGAAAATCTTTTTACTAGTCTATGCAGATCACAACTGTTCTCTTATGATATTGCCTTGTGCACGTTACAAATTGATTACATTTTAGAATATGATCACCTTGGTTGAAATTGTGAAGCATCTCTGTTTTTAAATTGAAGCTTGAAAGATATTTTAACCCATAATAATATGTAGAAAAAAACCTATATCATGAAAAGATGTGTAAATTAGCTCCTGAGATAGCTATCACTGCAAGATCCACTCTATTCTTTTATATAGATTTTTATTATGGTGTTTGCATCCATCTTCACTATTGCCTATAACTCATTTAAACATGCCACATATTCTAAATTGGGGTATAAGTAGTAGCAGCTCAAAATTCCTGTTCACTATTCAAGTAAATTTGGAAATATTATTTTATATATCCATTTTGGAAATTCATATTTCACATTAACCTTCAAAAGCTCAGAGAAATTCTGCTAGGAATAAACCAAACAAGTAATTTTTTTGTTATTTTCCAAATAGAAATGACCATACTATATTCACATCACATAGGTATATATTTCATCTTATTCACATAACCATTTTAGGCAGCTAACTTAAAATTAATACAAATGTCATAATAATTTCAATAAAGTTCTAACCAATCTTGTTTTGTATAATGCCTCACTACCTGCTTTATAAAAATTATCTCCTTGATTGAAATTTTCCTTCATTTGCCCAGATGATGAGATTTTATGTGTTTATTTTTTTAGTTATGAAAAGTATAAGGTTTATCTGTCATAGGTTAAGAGTTCCATGAAACTGTACTTAAAGAACAATTAAAATAGTTTAAAAAAGAAAAGAAAAAAAGAGTTCCACGAAAAAGTAACCCAAGAAGTGATCATTATGCATATTTCTTTGTTAACTATACGTTTGTTTAACCACTCTGATGTACACCTGAAAAGTTAAAACCATAATATTAATTTAAACTCTAATTGAAAAATAAAATTAAAATATTACACATTTCTCTAACAGCTGTTTCTAGTAGAAACAAAAGTGTTTAAATCATGTCAAAAACCATATAAACAAATGAAAATATAAAGGAATAAAATACTGATACATGTTACAACATGTATGACCCTAATAAAGATCATGCTGAATGAAAGAAGCCAGCCAGGAAAGAACACATATTGTATGATTCCATTTATATGAAACATTCAGAAGAAACACATTATAGATTGCCCAATGCTAAAGGGAGAAATGGGATGTGGTTGTAAATGATGTATAATTTTCTAAAATTAGATTGTGATATGGTTGTACCTTTCTATAAATATACTACAATTTAATGAACTTCACAATTAAAATATCAGTTTTATGGTATATAAATTAAATCTCAAAGGCCTATTAAATCTTCTTACCCTCTGCCCCTAAAATATCATATATTAACAAAGGCATTAGAGCTTCAGCAAATGTGGAAATAACTGTTGATCTAGAAGAAGAATGCCAAAAACACTAGTACTTGAGTATAACTTTCTTTACTCACAAGCTTTTTTCATGATTCATGCTTGATCATATTCTCAGCTGGAAATGGTGACACTGAATAACAGGTGAACACCTTGAAGCTATTGAGTAAAGAGATTGAATCTCAAAGGTTTTAAGGTGAAACCCAATATTTAATACAAAAGTTAAATACCTGATGTTCTCACAAAATAAGAAACTATTTTAAAATATTGCTTTGTATTTATTGATGAAAAGAAGCTCTTAAATCTTTAATCATCCTCAGTATCAATATTATAGTTTTGTTTCCTTATCTGTTGCCTGAAAAGACCTCAGGAAGTAAGGGTGATAGATGTACTGATACTGTGTGATATTGCATAAGTGTTGTATTCTACTACTTAGTTTATTAAAGTTCATATCCAAGTTTACCAAGGATAAATTAGAGACCTGATGAGTAGATGATGGAATGGACAAGTGATTAATGTAACATGAAGTTGTGGAGGTAGCTAAAATAACGATTTTGAAATACTTTTAATTCATTAAACCAGGTGTCCCATGAATACAGAATACTGGATCTGACTGTACAGTAATTCAACTCCCTAGTGAGAAAATTGCTTCCCAAAATGGGGTGAATTATCTCTTCCCAAAATATGAAGGTTCCAGGGCCATAATGTACTGGAAGTGATTATTTATGGAATGTCTTTCTGGTCCTTTGAAGTTAATCTAATTTACATGGTTAAAATGTGTATATCTAGTGACTATTTACCTTGGCTAATGCCATCTTTTCATGTTAATTTATATTTAAAATATTTGTGTTAGTGGATTTGTATAGCTGCTCTTTAACAACCACTGCATATATGCATAGTAAAAAATGAAAAACATTAATAATTAGGTAGGCCTTTTCTCTTAATACTCTTGAAATGATATTTTACACAACACTTTAAAATAATTGCTACACTGGCAGAAAGAAAAGATATTAAAAAGCATAAAAAATGAAAGGAGGCCTTCCCAAGAAAATATCTGGTTACTTGTTCCTCTATAAACTTTGTTCATTGGGAGTGTTGATTGTGTTAATGGACAGAGCAATTTTAAGCTGTAATCAGGATTGAGTCTCCATAAGACTCTTCATTTCTTTTTCCCAAATGATGACAATTTTCTGTAATTAATATCAACCTTTATTTCACATCAACCAACTGCCCTGATATTACAAATAGAACATTGTGCTCTAGGTTTAAGTAAGGAGTAAATTAAGAACAGATGAGTTCTTAATGACAGTTTTCTCTCACAAAAATGTTCATGATTATAAAACAGTATGAGTAAATAATTAATGAGAATGTGGAAATACAGAGGAGAAAATGCATCTTAACAATGTTTGCTGATTTTTCTGAAATTCAAATAATTTAAGTTCATCTGACACTATGCATTTGCATGAGCATGCCTAAAGAATCTAAAAAATACATGGCAATATATAAGAATGAAGTATATGCCCATTTGCAGATGAATATATTTCTATTTTACTATTAAAATAAAATTTTATAAGGCACAGTAAAAATGAACCAAATGTAAACATTTTAAATGAGATTATTAGTCATAAACATGTAGTATTATTTCTAGTTTGTACAAGTACAATAAATTACATAGTACATAAGAAATTTTGAGCTATTTGGTTCTTATTATAAGAAACAAAAAAATGAAAATTTATATATCAAAATATCTTAAGTGGTTATGTTTCATCAAAAGATAAGAGATAATGTGTACATTCACTCATATTGATTTCTTTTCCTTTTACTTATTAGAAGTTTCTGTTATTTATGTATAACACAAATGCTTTTGTGTTAATTAAAATAAATAAACATTCAAGTAAAAGTTTTGTGATCATTTGTAATTTTAGAACTTTGCTTTGACAACTTTTAGAGACAAAAAATGATAGAAATAGGAATTTTAAATTAAATAAGTTTTTAAACTTTTGTGTCAAATTAAATAGTTAATAATTAAGGGTTTAAATGGATCTTCATAATAGGAAATGTAAGTCTAGCCTTTATTGAATAAATACAATTAATGTCATTGACCAATGAAATGCAACTGAACTAAAACAAAATAATAGAAACAAAAGAATGAAATGATGAAATTATTTTAAAAATTTATTTAATTTTAATTAACAGCCAGAGTATGAATATCCTATCTCTGGGTTTTCTTCAGTAAAATGGGGATATTGACCATAATCATCCTCCTATTCAGTATCATACACATCACTAAAAAAAAGTTATAAATTATCTCTGGCTGGTGTGGCTCAGTGGCTTGAGTACTGGCCTGCAAACCAAAGGGTCGCCAGTTTGATTCCCAGTCAAGGCACATGCTTGGTTTACCTGCCAGGTCCCCGGTGATGGGACACACAAGAGACAACCACACATTGACGTGTCTCTCCCTTTGTCCCTCCCTTATCCCCTCTCTTAAAAATAAACAAATAAAACCTTTTAAAAATGTTATACATTAGGGTGATAACCTTGCAACTCAAACAATGAGTACCTCCTAGAACTATAGAATGAAATAATAAATTTCACAATGGAGTGATGGTCTCCCTGAAAATTCAACTTCTGTTGTGTACGAATATGAAATGAAGGTTCTTTTAAACAAGAAACTAGATTTACCACTTTTTGGAGGAGCGTGGAAGGAGCAAACAAAAAAGAAAAAAGAAGAAGAACTTATGAACTCAGCAGTGTGGTGATTACTAGGGTTGGTGGGGGCAGGGGCAGCAGAGGGTTGGAGAGGGGACTGGGTGGAAGTGGAAGAGGGTATAGGGGAAAAAATATTTCTTTGAAAGCAAACATTCCTTTTCTTACAGTTAATAACTTCACTGCTTTAAATTTAATAATCTCAATAGTAAATATTATATTCATTAAATAAAAATGGCCAGTATGGAGACAAATATGTGACTGGGTTATTTTATCATAAACACCAAATAAATATTACCTTCTCCCATAACACATCTTTAGAAAATAGCACTCATATGAGAATAAGTAAATCTTTCATTAAGTCATACAGTCCTTTTGGAAGTGACAATGATGATTCATTAGCAAAAAATCTTTTTTAAAAAAGTTGTTTTATGCTGTCATCTCATCTTGAGTAAAATTTGCACGGTCTACACTTTAAAATTTTGTTTTACCAAGATTTTGAAAACCCTGCCAAGCTTTTTGTTTAAAGTATAAATTGATTCTAAGTTTTGGGTTTTTTAAATTCCTGAGGGGCCACAAAAGGAAAAAATATATATCTGAACCTTTTAGGCTTATAAAAAGTTGAAAGTTATGTAGTACTTAAATTTGGAGCAGACTCAATTGAACAGTCTCAGGTTACTGCCTGAGCTTAGTAGAATAACAAAATATTGCTACTGCAGAAAAAAGTACCTCTGTCATTAGGGAACTCCAGGAGCATTTACTTACATTTGAAAGAGTATCAAAGAAATCAAACTCAGAGTTGAAACAAAACCTAAACAAACAAAAACATTGCTTCATGGAAAACAAACAGGTGAGAGGAAATAGCCATGTGTTTTATTGTTTTTTATAATAAATATATACATGAAATAAAATATTTCTATAAAGTGAACAAAATGATTTTTTTCAGTTCAAATAAAGCCTGTTTTAATATGCAGAGAACCATATAGTAGTGTGGAATAAGGTGGAATTGGAGCTGAATTCCAACACCTTTTTAAAAAAATTTAGTTGGTATTCAGTAAGCCTTTAAAAGCATTAAGTATATTTATGATTACCTTCAAAGCTTTGTTGAATAACTGTTAAATCTGCTGATTAAATCAAGTATGAATAAAATGCCTGTATGTAGTTATATATTATTCTTTAAAAAGAATTTCAAAGCCAACATTTAAATTGTAAGGCTTTACATTTAAAGTTCTGAAGTAGAACCAAAGATTATAAAGGTCACATGGCTAATTTACTAATTTATCTGTTTTTTAAAAATTGAAGCACATGTTCAGTGACTATGAGCTTTATCACTGAATAAATGCTGTTCCAGTTTTGTGCTCTGAAACACTCATGAAACATGAAAAAATATTTATGTTTCTGTATTCACAGTCTCGTGGAGGAAGACCTTTGAATTACAGACTGACATTTCAAAGGAAATTGGCACTGACAAAGGTATTTAAGTTATCATTCACATGCATGCACTGCCACTGTGTTGTACATTATTAGCCTGTCAGTTAACATTTTTACATTTGTATTTTGTCTTGTAACGATGTTTGAAATAATTATTTGAGATTATCTCCATGTTTAACTGCTTTCAGTATTTTTTAAAGTTTAATCTTTATTGTATTCTTAATTAGTCCTTTTATGTGATGGATTTTCCATTCATTAGTTTTTACTTTTTTATTATCTTAATTGAGGAAGTACATTAATTTGCTAGGGCTGCTGTAACAAAGTACCACATACTGGGTGTTTTAAATGACAGACAGCTAGGAGCTTGAGATCAAGGTTGGCAGGGCTCGTTCCTTCTGAGATTGGTGAAGGCTCTGTCCTAAGTCTTTCTGACTTTCTGGTCATTTGCTAGCAATCTGGCCTCCTTTTGACTTCTGTTGCATCATTTCAATCTCTGCCTTCAACTTTACATCATGCTGGTCCTGTGTGTGTGTATCTGTGACCACATTTCCCTTTTCATAAGGACAACAGTCATATCAGATTAGGGAGCTACACTATCATGTCAACTAACTATACCTTTAGTGATCCCATTTTTAAATAAGGTCATATTATGAGGTGCTGGTGGTTAGGAATTCTACATATGAATTTGGCAGGGGCATTGACACATCATATTCACATAATTGTAACTATACTTTTAATTTAAAAAACCTTATAGGTGGAATAATGTAGATAACATGTTTCTTATTCTTATCCCACTTGAGAATGTTTTTGAGTTCTTTTTATATATAAAACAATAATTTTGCTGGTTATAAAATTAAGTTATCTTTTGAACAAAAACTTTGAAGATTCTGAAGCCAGACTAGTGAAATTTTGGTGTATATATATTTTTTCTTACCCATTTATCTGAAGACTTTTTTTCTTTATCATAGATATTACTTTTAAATAATTTACCTGCTACATAACCAATTTAATATGCAAAATCTGATGGTAATAGGATACTGGCTTTGTTCTTGAGACAGCCTTAGTTCACAAGAGTTTAAAGTCCATAAAAGTTTCTTATTTATTTCTCTTTTATGTCCAAGTTCCTCTGTTATCAAGGTTTCCCTCTGTGTAGTCATCAGAGGCCCAGACACAATCACCTTGCTGCTAGTCACTCTTAATATTTGGCTGCTACTACTTCAGGTTCATTCTAGCTACAGAAAAAAGAAATAGAAAAATGTGGTTAGTCATGATAAAGGCACTTCCTAAAAATTGTACATATAATTTCTATATCTATGCAACATAACAGAAGTGAAGACACATGAGCATACTTGGCTTCACATAGTCTTCAGAAACGTAGTCTTTCACTGGGGAGCTAGGTGTCCATCTAAAATTTTTATTAATATAGAAGAAAAGAATAGATATTAAAGAATGAAATGTAGACTGCTACAGTTTATATTTTTCTTCCTTTAAATATTCACTTGTAACCTTTTTCTCATGCATGGAATGCATTTGTCTTCCCCCACGGAAGTCAACTTCAACATCCCATTCAGTTGCTGTATCCTACTCAAAGTCCAGGATCTTCGGAAAATGTCTGTACATTTTGTTTGGTCTGGATTTGATCATGAAAGCCAAGCAACCTCTAAACCAACAGATAAATTATCTGTCTTCCTCTCACCAACTCCAAAATCCAACACACAAATTCAGTATGTAATAGTAGAATAAGAATATATCAACAAAAACAGTTCTGAAAACTATAGCAAAAGGACTCCACAGGCCTCTGCTTCTCTAGGATGCATGGGGAGGTTGCTCTGGGCAAAGTGTAAGTCAGTCAGGTCAGCGACAATGGCTGTGGTTTCCACATTAAGGAAGTAGACACGCATCCTTAGTTTTGATGTCTATCCCTTGTCAGATCATCAGGAATTCAGTAAACATGATGTCCTCATACACTTGATCAGACTCTCTTCGCCCCATGAAGACCCTGCCTCATGGTGAGGCACCTCCATGATGGTGATATTCTTCATGATAATGTGGCCATCAGTCATAGCCAAAGTTATATATGTGGGACAGACATCTTAGCTTTTCTTTCTAGTACTACTGTACCTCATGTACTGAATGTACTTGCCTCTCCTCCTCAATGATGTTGTGAATGGTTCAGAAGAAGGACATGATGACCAGAAAGTCCTTGAATTTGATTGTGGGGCAGGCCACTGGTACCTTTGCATGGGTTCTTGTTGTCCAAGAAAGTAAATTTATAAAAGCTTCAGGCAAATTACAACATTTATTATAGAGAGGCTAACTTTAGTGGACATTGATTTGAGAGACTTGAAGATAGTTTGGACTACATGAACTTCTCAGACTGAGAAGAAAGAATTAGTCAAATTTCACAAGTTATTATGTACACTTAAAAAAAAACTACATTTGTTTCTCTTTGGCTATGGACATAAAAAGGGTTCCTTTATTTATTTAACTCTTTCTTTTTGGATTTATTTATTTATTTTTCATTTATTTATTTAATTATTTATTTATATTGTTATTTAATTACAGTTGTCTCATTTTTTTCCTCTTTGCCCTCCTCCAACTCCTGCTCTAACAGTCTATCCCCACACTATTGTCCATGTGCATGGGTTATTCATACACTGTCTTTGACTAGCCCCTTCTGTTCTTTCCAACATTATCCCCTACCCCCTTCTCTCTGTCCCCTGTCTGTATGTTCCAAGTTTTCATGCATCTGGTTCTATTTTGCTCATTAGATTCCCTTTATAAGTGAGATCCTATGCTATTTCTCCAATTCATCCATGGTGTCACAAAAAGTAGGAGTTCCTTCTGCAATGTGGTATTCTGCCATATAAATGTACCACGTTGTTTTGATCCACTCATCCACTGATGGACATTTAGACTGCTTCCAAATTTTGGCTATTATAAACAGTTCTGCTATGAACATAAAGATGCATAAATTCTTTTGAATTTGTGTTTCAGGATTCATAGGGTATATGTCCAGCAGTGGAACCACTGGGTAAACAGGTAGTTCCTTTTTTTTTTTTTTGAGGAAATTCCATTCTGTTTTCCACAGTGGTAACATCAGTCTGCATTCCCACCAACAGTGCACTTGGCAAAAGGGTTCCCTTTTCTCCACATCTTTGCCAGCACTTGTTTGTTGATTTATTAATGATAACCATTCCGAAGGGTGTGAGGTGATATCTTATTATGGTTTTAATTTGCATCTCTCTGAGGGTTAGTGATGTTGAGTATCTTTTCATATGTCTATGGGCCATCTGTATGCCCTCCTTGGAGAAGTGTCTATTCAGATCCTTTGCCCATTTTTTAATTGGATTGTTTGTCTTTCTGGTGTGTGAGTTCTTTGTATATTTTTGAGAGTAATGCCTTGTCCAATGTATCATTTGCAAATATGTTTTCCCATACAGTAGATTCCCTTTTCATTTCGATGACAGTTTCTTTAGCCATGCAGAAGCTTTTTAATTTTCTGTAGTCCCATTTTTTAATTTTTTTCCCTCATGTCCCTTGCCCTAGGGAATATATCAGCAAAAATGTTACTACAAGGGATATCTGAAATTTTACTGCCTATGTTTTCCACCAGGACTTTTTTTGGTATCACAACTTATTTTTAAGATTTTCATCCATTTTAAGTTTATTCTGGTGTGATGTGGACCCTAGCCAGCAGGGTCCATGCGTTGTGGCCACAATGAACAAATTCATACAGACTACAGAAGTCCTGTGGAGAGAAAAGGATGGCATGGCCGCTCTCTAAGTGAGAGAAAGGGCCCTGACCCCTGCCTGGACAGGCTTTTATTGCTTTTCTGAGTACATTACATTGAGGATGGTCCTCATTTACTATGCACAGGTTCATTGTAGGTGATTACTTTTTACAGATAACAAAGGAAAGAATGTTGCTAATTACTTCAAAGAGAAGGATGTTACTTATCAAGGGGGAAAGTACTTAAACTGGTTGCACTCACTACTTGGGAGGTTCAGCACATAATTTAGGAAGTTACTTTTGAGATATGCAGTAAGCATTTGCTGCCTCAATCCAGGGTGAGGGAGTTTTAGCAAAAGCAAGTCTCATAGCAGCCTAGGTACAATGCAGGCCTGATTCTCCATGGGAGAACCTATCTGTGGGCCTGGGTCCTGTATGCTGGACCTCGCTCCCCATTGGCCTTTTGAAGTGGGGGTTGGGTTACTTTCCAACTCCACGTGGAATGGCTCCATACATCTCCTCCCTTGTTTTTAGTTAGGATTGCTATAGATCCCATAAAACTTGCTACTTACATCAATGTGTAGTTGCTTCTCTCATGCCCCATACTGGGAACCTGGCCTGCAACCCAGGCATGTGTCCTGACTGGGAATAGAACTGGTGACCCTTTGGTTCATAGGCCGATAATCCACTGAGCCACACCAGCTGGGGCTCTACCTTGTCTTCTAACTCAATGATCCAATCCTCTGCTTCATCTAGCCTGCTTTTAGTTCCTTCTAGTATACTTTTCATATCAAATATTATATTCTTCATTTCCTATGTGCTCTTATTCATAGTTTCTATACCCTTTTCCATGCCGATATAGTTCCCACTAGTTCCTTGTAGTTCTCACTGAATTTCTTTATATCCTTATAACCATTATTTTGAACTCTGATAAATTGCTTGACTCAATTTCATTTAGTACTTTTTCTGGGGTTTACTGCTTTCCTTTCTATTGGGTATTGTTTTTTGTCTCCCTATTTTAAGTGAATATTTTTGTTTGTTTTTGTGTATTAGATTATTCTTCTTTGATTCCCTGCCTTTGCGTATTGGCTTTTTGTGGTCAGAGACCTGTGGGACATCATGGTGCAGTGTCAGTTAACTCCTGAGCTGAATGCTCTAGGGATACCATTTATGCAATTTATGAAAACTCTCCTGTTGTAGTTGTTTTTTTGTTGTTGTTGTTGGCTCATTTGTTGGGCTGATTAAGAGGCACAACTTTCACCATGTCTTATGTGCTTTTGTACAGGACCTGCCAGAACAATACAAAATAATCCAGCAAACAAAATCCACACCAGCAAAAATACCACCTGACCACTATCATGAGTTCAACAATAAATGAGGTAAGATGAGTAAAGGTGGATAGAGAGTAAGAATATTATATGAAAGAGAAAAAGAATATGAGGTGACTAAAGGGAAAAAAATGATTTTGAGAGGGTGAAGGGAGAGGAGATAAGAGTAGGAAATAGAAACAAGGTGAAGAAAATAAGAACATAAAATTTACAATAGAAATGAAATAGGGAAGAAATAGTGTAAAATGCAGTAAGGAAGTGGAAAAGTATAATATAAGGCTTGAAAAAAAGTATTAAAAAATAAGAACCAAATTGAAGAATAAGAACCACCCCTGCAATACCCATGACAAATGAGCAAAGATTAATAAAAGTGGAAAGAGAATAAGAATATTATCTAAAGAAAAAAAAGAAGGAAAAGAAGAAAAAGGTTGTGAGATGTCTACAGGAAAAATGATTTTGAGAAGATAGAGGGAGGAGAAATAATAACATAAGGGTTAGAAACCAGGCTTAAAAAGAGAGAAAATAAAATGTAAATAAGACAGGACATGGGGAAGGTGAAATAGAGTAGGAAAGTATAACAGTGAAATATGAAATTTAAAATAAAAAATTTAAAATATAGGGGACAAGTGGGAATAAAATAGAAGAAATGCAACAACTCCAGTATCAGTGACAACTGAGTACATATTAATAGAGGTGGAATGAGAATAAGGATATTACTAAAAAAAGAAGAAGAATGTCAGATGACTAATGGAAAGAAAGATGGTTTTGAGAGATTGGAGGGAGGAGAAATAGTAGGAGCAAGGAATAGAAGCAGGGTATAGAAAGGGAAAAACAACATTTAAAACAAATAAGGAAGAGAAAGATAAAGTCAGAATAGAGTAAGAAAAAGGAAGAGTAAAGTATGAGATTTGAAATAAAACTAAAATATAGATTAAAATAAAATAAAAATATATAAAATGTAATAAAATAAAAATAGTGAAATAATAGGAACAAAATTTAAGACAAAGAAACAATGTTAAAAATTTATGAGAGAGGAAAAAATTACACAAATATAAAAAAGAATGAGGTTGAATTTTCTCTGCAGAGTCTAGTGTTTGTTGGCCTACTGTCTTCTCCTTCTGGATTCATCCCTGGTAATATAAGCAGCTGTCACAGTCTAGCTTTAGGCAGCTGTTCAAGACTACAAATGATCCACAGTCTGTGGCTATCTCCTTGAGGCTTGTCTGGTCCTCAGTGTTCTGCCCTGCTGGCTTTTTATCAACACAAGGCCAGGGGCATGCTAATATCAAATAGCATGTACACTTCCCCCTGCTGCTAGAAGGGGCTTCTAGTGCAATAGGGAGGGTGTGATTCCTGGTTCTTTCTTGGGAGGTACTGCTCAGTCTTCAGTGAAGATGGTGGGTGTGTTCTCCCACCCTTGCACCACATGTCTTGGTTGGTCCCAGATTATTTCCAATAATGTGTGGTTTCTGATGAATTAGCTGTTTCATATGATGGCCATCTATGTAAAATCGTCAGTTTTTTTTCTTCTTGGTATTGATGGTAACTCTCAGTGACAGACTTGTCTGGGAAAGGCCCCTGAATCCCTCTTGCTGTGCCAATTGCTAATCTCTCTGGTCTGCTCTTTTAGGTGGAATATGGTCCAAGGAGGAGACAGCATAGCAGCTAATAAAATTTCATAAACAGCTTTTTTGGAGAGTCTCTTTATTTCCCCCACATATATACACCCAGCAGGGGATTCTTGAGCCTGGCCACACTGCTCTGTTGAGTTTGCAATCCTGCAGATTGGAATTGGGCTCACCTTCTTTTTCCCAGAGCTGTGTACTCTACAGTGTAGGTAGCTCTGGCTGGCTGCAAAGAATCTCAGGTGCTCAACACTTGCCCATCCACCTCCTAGCCCCCACTGCTCTATCAGGAGGGTCAGACCCAAATCCTCCATTCCCTGCATAGCATCCTGCTTGCCAGGAGATAGAATTTCTCTCTTGAACTCTCCCAGGGGGTGATGTAGCTATGGATGTGCTGCTCACTGTGTGTGTGTGCAGCCTGAGTCTCACAGTGTATCCTCTGAAGTCTCTGTTGATTACAGCTCTCTCTGTGAGGCTGCCCACACCCCCACTCAGGGGTCTGAGCTACTAACCTCCATTTTTTGCCTATTCTCTTCTCTACCACAAGTACAACTTATAAAATCTCTTACTGGGTGGTGCAGATCATCCTCTGCACCCTTGGCTTCAAAAATTCTTATCAACTAAGATTCTGTTGATTGTTCTGGTCACTTGTCAGAAGATCAGCTGAAAATGCATGCTGAAGGCATGAGCAAGTGGGCTCAGCTTCCACCTACTCAGCCGCCATTTTCACATCCCTATATATTTAACTCTTAAAGATATTCAGCTATCTGTTCAACTCCTAATCTTTGAGTGTCAGCTGATATATTTGGTCACTTAAGACCATCTGCTGATAAAAATTACTTTAATTAATTCATTTATTAACTTTGGAATGTCATATATTCTTAGTTATCTTGATATATTTATTATTTCCTACATATTTTTGGACCATGATTTGATATTGATGTAAGTAATACACATATGTCATAGGGTGTTGTTTTTCAGTACATTTTTCCTTACCCTAAAACATGTTAATAAAAACTTCATTAATTTTCTTATGGACTGTTATTAATCTTTTTTGTTTCACATATAACATTTATGGTGGCATTAGTATTTGTTAGAAATGTGTTCAGCACTTTCATATGTTGTTGCAATTTATTTTCATAACAGTTTTACTGGGTAAAATATTATTACATGCTTTTACATAGAGTGTGGGAAGTAGACCCAAGTTCATACAGTTGTAAAACAGATATCACACTTCCCCTGATCTTTAAGCCACAAAGCACATGTGCTTACTCTAAACCAAGGAAAATTAGGTCAATATTTCCTAATTCACAGTAGAAAAGAAAGTTGCAGAGTGGGACAATGAGACATTGCAGTGTCTTGCAGTCGAACTTTCTATCACAACAAAATTTCTCAAAACAGCTGACCAGCAGCATACTTAACTATTATTTTTCCCATAAAGCTTCTGTCATTTGTGTTGCTCTTTTCCTCCTAGGTTTCCAACTTCATGTATATTGGATGTTTCACTTGTCCTTTATTTTATTTTCTTTTGTAATTTTTTAACATTTTGTCACCGTGAATCTTTCAATTTTCTAGCTAGTATTTTCCAGTGCACTATTTTCTAAGTCATTAATCTTTTCTTCAGCTATGTCTAATATATTTTAAAATCCATCCATAGATTTGACTATGATGTACTTTTTGGCTTATAGAAATGTGTTGTAATCTATTTGCCCAATAATAAAATAAATCTTGGTTTCTTTATGTTTTACTTCAATAAAAAGTTTCACTAAAATTTAAGCTCTGTGACCTCTCACTTTCTTATGGAAAATAATATTTATTCATCACTTAAATGACAATATCTAAAGCTTTGGAATTATACTGGGTGAGGCAGGAGCAGTCTTACACTTGTTCATATGGAAAATGATACAATTAATAAATAATAATACAAGTATAAACAGATTTATAAATGTGCAACTGTAGACCTACTTTTGTACTACCATCTATTTTTATAGGTGGCTTGGTGGATTGTGTGTAATAACACAGACAGCATTTCTGCATTCACTGTCATTTCTAAATTTTTCAAAGGCATTATTTCAATAGTTAGGAGTTATGTATTTAGCCTCAAAAGTTACATTGGACATTGCTGATTATGTTTTGAAGTTCTTGTATTTTGTTTTATAGTGTTAGTATCTGATATAAAAATATTTTAAATAAATTTTATTGTTATCTGTTAATATAATATTGGAAACTACTTCATGTATTAAATGTGCAGGTACAATAATGTAGATAATCAATATTCAATACTTTTTAAATAATTATTTGGATGAATATGTTTAATTTACTTTTAGAAGCACTTTCTTCATATATTTATATATATAAAATTTATCTCCCTGGAAAATCTTTTTCTTTCCAATCTCTTAGTGGGGAGAATTGGCTCTTGTGATTTATGCATTATTAATCCTATCCATCCCAACCCTTTTCTACAATTTTATCCAATGTGTTTATTTCAACAAGTATTTTATTTGAAGAGTATATTTGAAAAAGCAGAATAAGAAGAAAATATAATTTAGCAAGTATTAATTTAAAACAAAATTTATTTTTTCACATTACAAATTTCATTTCTATTCCATATAGTGATTGTAAAATAAATTCTAAATTATATTTAAATCATATTCTTCTTCTTTTGCCATATTTTGGTGATGTTGCATTTCTTAGTTCAATGTATTTACTCTCATTGCTCCATAACTTACAGGAATTCCCTCTGGAAGGAACTTTGAAACTAAACATGCTGTAAATTTTTTTAAGTGAAAAAATAATTTTGTACCTCATTATGTTTAGATGCTATAGAAGAATAAATCAGTGCTCTTTCCACTATAAAGAGCTTATAATATGATTATAAAATATGAATGAGAAGGACAAGAAAGTCAAATACGTAATTCCCAAAGCATTAGTATTTAATGAGTTTCATTGCATTTTAATTGTACTTCTATATTGGAAAAGCAAACTAGTAATACCTGGTCATATATTAAAAGTATTAAGTAAGTTTGTAAAGAGGTGTGGGGTTTACATTTAGACCTTCACATTGCAAAATAAAGTGAAGAATTTCATAACTGCTGACCATGTAGAAATGCTATAAATGATAAAGATAAGACTGGAAGGGGATACAAGGTAGATCAGCAAATAAATAGTCCAAATAAATTTAAACAGTACAAAATAAATTTCCTTATATTTTATAATCAGTAATCATTTTATGATTAATTATCATATTAAAGCAATCAAAGCATTAATTCAAGAATGAGTATATATTTAAAGACATAAAAATAGACTTCAAATAAAATATTATAGTAGATATTATGAGCACTACTCATTTTTTTCCTTCTTGGTTCCTACAAGGAATATTCTGTCTTTTCTAGAATTTATTTACTGTGAAATTAATGTCACCAGAAATAACTGCTGTCACTTCAGGACTGATGCATTGAATTCCTGATGCAGTCACTTCCCTGTGCCGCTCCCCTGCCAAGTGGCCCCTGGAGCATCTTGTTGAGAAGTAGGTACCACAGGATTGAAGCAGTCTGGGATCTTGAGCTGCCACGTGGAGGACAGCTGCTTTGGAGAGATGGCCAGACTGCAGTACACTCTGAGCAAGAAATCAACTTTGTTGTATTAAGTCTTGGAAAGGTTGCATTCTTTTTAACTGCAGCGTAACCTAGTCTGTTTTGATTGATATAAAATAAGCAGTGGTTGGAATACAAGCAGAGAGGAAGTCAGTGGGGCCTGCCCAATATTTTGGTTAACTGAGTACACTGCTAGAAGTACTAGCTTTAAAGAAAACTATGAGAAGATGCATAAACATTCCAAATTATCAGGAAAAAAACACAAACATACACAAAAGAAAAAAATAATTTATAGAGTGAAAGATTAAAATGAAAGAATGAGGAAATAAATAACAATTAACCAAACACATATATTACTTAAATTAAATGTAAATGGGCTTTCTATTAGAACCAAGAACAGAATCTAATAATATATTATGTACAAAGATACAGACATTACAAAATATCCCAGAAAGTCAAACATACAAAATGGACATAGAAATCCTTGGAATATGCAAATAAAAACCAAAAAGTGGGACTTAGCCATTGAAATCAGAAAAAAATAATACAATTTGCAATGGAGATCAAGGGAAATATGTATTCATTAAATAACTGTCATATAAATAAATCATCAGGAAATCCAAGGAGAATAGACAGAAACACATTTGTAGCAGAAGACTTTGTTTTTTCTTTTCTTATTTATGTTAAATTAAAACAGAGGTGAATATGTAAAATATGTAATCATATTAATATAAAGTTATAATTTTTCAAATCTTGAACACTGATAATAGGAAATATGCTTTTATAAATACTATGAACTTTTCAAAAATAAGCATGTATAGTGTCACAAAACACTTTAATCAGTTTTGAAAAGTCAAGCTAATATAAACTATATCCTGTAATTTGACCTAAGAAAGCACAAAATTATGCAGGTAAATACAGAGATGACAATGAATAAATTTAAAAGCTGTATGTATATGTGTCTTCGCATTCATTTAATGATTTTTGACATATATTTTAAATATTTTAAAATTAACCTATTGCACTCTGCAACTTTATCAATAGGTGCAGTGACCACCATAAGTTAGTTTTAGAACATTTTTCATTTCCCAGAAGGATTTCTCATGCCCATTTTACAGTTCAGCTCCATTTATTCTATCTCCATTCCCACCCCCAGCCCCAGGCATCCACTCATTCACTGTCTTTATAAAATTGTCCTTGTTGGATATTTTATATGAATGGGATCATTCAACATGTATAGTCTTAAGTGTTAGCTTCTTACACTTAGCATAGTTTTCTGAAGTTAATTCACATCCTGCCATTGCCAGGGATGCCTTCCTTTTTATTGCCAAGTAGTATTCTAGTTTATGCTTATACCACATTCTGTTTATTCATTCATTACCTAATGACATTTTGGTTGTTTCTACTTTTCAGCTATGTAAAGCTAAATTAATTGTACTCTGTACTAAAGAATAAAATGCATTTATTTGAGCAAAAGGATGCTGGTAGGAGACAACTTCAGGTAGCAATCTAAACCGTGTTCCAACAAGACCAAGGAGAAGCTGCCTTTTACAGTGCAAGTTCCCATCCAGGTTCTCAGTTAAACTCATCTCATGTAAATGAGGTATCCAAATTATGCTGTTCTAATTGGACAGGGCTGGTCTAAAACTTTGGTAGAAAGACTGAAACCAGGGCTTCCCTGCAGTGTGGACTGAGAAGGTGTCAACAAATGGGCATAGTGTGGAAACCTGGGAGTTCAGTCTGAGGTTCTTCCCAGTATATAGAGTATGTGAGGAACCCAGTCTGCAAAATGACCACTAAGCTCTCATTATTCATAAAATTCAGGCCCTCAGTTGACTATGGGGAGAACATCTTAGCAGATAAATTCCTTCTCAGTGTTCACATTAAACAAATCAGTTAGAGGGCAGAATGGGGTTTGGTTGCCTGTCACCATACACAACCACATAACAGAGTGATGGGGAAGAAAAAATGTTTTTTATTAACAGTGCCCGATTTGGGGGAGCTGGGGCCTCCCTTCTCTAGGCCATTACCTTGTGCAAAACACAGAAACCCCTTGTTCCTCAAAAGCCTGGAAGCTAAATCCATGCCCAGAGAACATGGATCCACCCCTCCTCCTCCCACCAATCCTTATCTGTTCTTTTTGAGTCCAACGCTGCTACACAGATAGATCTCCATCTCTTCAACTCTGGGCTCACTGGCTCTGGAGTGTGCACTTGTAAGGCCAGCATCTCTACTGCCTCATCACAGATTCCTCCTGCTCCTGGGGCCAGAGCGCACTGCCATACCACTGCAGCCAATCACGCAAGTGGCTCAGTCCATTGGCCCTGATGGCCAGGGCTGCTTTTGCCCCCTAGGGCAAAGGAGTGTTCCCAGCAACTATGTCTGAGCACTGCCCTTGGGATGAAAGGATAGGAGCAGTCTAGGACCTATGCTGAGTGGCACAGGGCTGCAATATCCCTCCTGAGCCTGCTGCCTGCGAGGTGTGTCCCACAGAAGCCTGCTCTAGACTGTGCAAGCAGGGCAAGGCATGAGCCATGAGCAGGATCTTACATATCACAGGCCCACCACTGGCAGGACATACATCCTGCATATGGGACTCAGCCTCTATAGGCTAGATCCTGACCATGTAAGTGAGGGGAATGCAAAAAGGGCACCTGAGTGGACCTATTAACTATCAGGTCCTGCAAACACTTTGAGCAACCAAGGGCAAGAGGCTAGAAAAAGAGAGGGGGTTTATGCACACCAAACATTTTAAATCTTTCCCCCAAAATTCTGTGTTCTGTGGGAGTATCCTAGTGCCTAGCCAATTCCAGGACACGATTCATCATGTGCATCAGCCCATACATTGTCTTTGACCCTTCTCCAGCTGCCATAGTACAGAGGGGACAGAAGGGTTTCATACATACATTGTGACCTCTTCAGACCTTACAGCATGCATAGGCTCTGTGCAAGCAGTGTCACAAGATGCCTTAGTTGTTTCCTATTACCTTGGGGGCATGGATTCACACCCTAGCTCTGGTTTTGACCTTGGGCTCCCTTTGGCACTTCCCACTCCTCTCAGGGTACCCTCCCTCCTTTGGAGAAGACTCTTTTGCTGGCTGCTGCTTCAACCTGCTGCCTTGGGGTTTTCTCTGATTAATGCTTCTCTGTGAGGGTGTAACCTCTCTCACTGGATCAGGATTTCTCCTCACTCTTGATATGGCCTGACCTCCTTTTAAAAATCTTCTTGGGATTTACTGCTATAATGAATAAGGCTGCTGTGGGCATTCATAGGCACATCTTTGTGTGGACATATGTTTTCATATATCTTCGATATATGAGGTCTATCCAGAAAATTTCCAACCATTGTTAATATAATGAGAACAGTTTTCATGGCATTAATGTAACCTGGCAGCCAAGGATAGTGGGCTGGAATTCACATATGTGAACAATGATGACTTCACTATACTAGTCAGTGGGGGCAGTATTTGCCATTGACTGGGTATGTGTATTGTGTGGCCATCACATTCAAAATGACTGAGTAGAGCAAAAATCTGCATCAAATTTTGTGTTAAGTTTGAACACAAAAATTACTCTGCAGAAACTATTCAGATGATTCAGAAGGCCATAGCAATGGGCAACTGGCAATTGGCAGCTTCATCACCACAACATGCCCACTCATACATCACATCTTCTGCAGAGTTTTTTGTGAAACATCAAATTACCTAGGTGACTCAGCACCCTCTACAGCCCAGACTTGGTGCCCTGCAACTTCTGGCTTGTTCCAAAACTAAAATCACCTTTGAAAGGGAAGAGATTTCAAATTGTCAATGATATTCAGGAAAATATGACAGGCCGTTGATGGCAATTGGGAGAACCGTGTGAGGTCCCGAGGTGCCTAATTTGGAGGGAACTGAGGTATCATTTTCCTAGATACAATGTTTCTTGTATCTTCTTCAATAAATGTCACTATTTTTCATATTACATGGCTGGATACCTTCTGAACAGAACTCATGTACCTAAGAATTCTGTCTTCTATGATAGTTTATGTATAACTTTTTGAGAAACTGCTAAACTGTTTTCCAAAGTGGTTATACAATCAAATGTAGGAGATGTTCCATTTCTCCATACTGTCACCAATGTTTATGATTATTGATCTTATTTTCTGTAGCTGATCTAGTGGGTATAACATGGTCTCTCACTTCAGTTTTAATTTGTATTTCTCTAATCACCATATTTTCATATGCTTATTAGCATGTACATATATATTTCTCCCAACAACTGGAAAAAATTAACTCAGTTCTGATATTATCTACCTGGAGATAGCATCAGATGACATAATTTAAAGCTCAGTCCTATAAGATTTCCTCCCCACCCTCACTTCAGAGGCCAAACACAAGTTTGGTTGTTACCTGTGTTTCTAACAAATGGGCTATACGCAGGTTGTTCAAAAACCCTTTACTCAAGTTTCATTAACTTTGTAGAGCAGCTCAGAAAACTCAAAGAAATGTTTTACTTACTATTTTACTGGTTTATTATAAAAAGACAAAACTCAGGAACAGTCATACAGAAAAGATGGTTATGGCAAGGTATGTGGGAAGGGATGTGGTACTTCCATTTCCTCTGGGTTCACCACTCTCCCCACATCTCCACCTGTTTCCAAAACCTAAAACTCTCAGATTCTCATTATTTTGAGTTTTTTCCTTACATACTCTTGGTTGATCAAATAGTTGACCTTAGGTTATTGAACTCCATCCCCAGCCACAGTCTAAATGTTCCTACTCACCAATGATGTGACTGGTTCCTCTAGCAACTAGCCTCCATCTTTAGGTGTCTTGAGGCTCTCCAAAAGTCACTTAATTAATATAACAAAAGACACATTTTGGTTATACTCACTTTAGAAATTCCTAGTGTTTTAAGAATTCTGTGTTGGGAATTGGGAAGAAGACCAAATATATATCTCATAAATTGCAATATAGCCATTTTTATGTCTTCATTGCTAATTTTGAGATTATATATATATATATAGTATTATATATCATATGAAATATATTTATGTAATATATCATATACACATTGTAATGTATAATAATGTTTATGTGTATAATGAATACATGAAAAATAATTAAAATCTCTCTCTAAATTTGTTGAATAATACCAAAACTTTTAAGGACTGTCGCTCATGGCCTAAGGTGCATTAATAGAAAAAGAGTGAAAATAGGTGAGTGAATTCTTCAACTCAATAAATTAGACATTACAAAATTAACATAAAAATTGAAATCCAACAAAACGAAATGTATAACTCATTTTCAAAACTAAATAGTGTAAAAATTGTTAGCACACAAATCATGACATACACACTGAAAATAAAAATAAGCACAGTCCTGACAGTGTGGTTTAGTGATCTGTGTGTTGGTTTGCAAACCAAAAAGTTGCTGGTTCGATTCCTGGTCAGGGCATATGCCTGGGTTGTGGGTCAAGTTCCCAGTTGTGAGCATGTGAGAGGCAAATGATTTATGTTTCTCTTGAACATTGATGTCTGTCTCTCTCCCTTTCTCATTTCCCCTCTCTCTAAGAAATAAAGTCTTAATCAAGTATAGGAAATGTTAATTAAATCATGTGAGACTAATTTTTTGCATTCTGTGCCAACACATTTGAAAACCTGAATGACATATAATTACTTATTAAGAAAATAAAAACCATCCCCAGAAATCACAGAATAGATAGATAATCTGAACTGAACAATGCCATCAGAGAAACAGATTTTTCAAACCTATGATCAAAAGATGAACTGTTTCTCAGAGAAATTCATAAAGAAATAGTTAATCTCAAAGATATTTTTAAATTCTCTGGAGCACAGAGAAATGAGAACTTCCAAATTTTTATCAGTGTGGCAAAATGTTAACACCAAACAGTAATAAAAGACATACCCTATCTGCTACATAGCCCCTTGCCTCCTCCAAATAAAAGAAAAATAAAGATAATTCCAGACCAGTCTCATCCATTAGCACAGGGTGTCAAACCCATTTTTACAGGGGGCCACATCAGCCTCCTAGGTGGCTTCAGAGGGCTGAATGTAATTTTAGGACTGTATAAATGTAACTACTCCTTAACCGGAGGAAAGGAGCTCGGCACTGTTGCTGGGTAGAAATAAGGTGCCTGACCGGATAAAACAAGGTGGAGGGCTGGATTTGACCCAAGGGCCTTGTGTTTGCCACCTGTGCATTAGCATCAATTTATAAAAACATTAAATAAAATTTATCAAACATTACCCAGAAGTATATTAATCAAGACTGTCTCATTCTTTGTATGCTTCTGTCCTGTTGTTACTCTGAGTCCACTGCTCTAGTACCAAAATACACAACACTGTAGCATTTTGATGCTATTTGCTATTGATGTTTATTCACCTGTGGTACTGGAGTGTCTAATAGGCTCAGGTAACTGTCAGGTGTCTTGAATCTCTGTCAGTCTTCAGTAAATGACTTCATGGTGAATAGTTGATTCCATAGGTCTTCTTTCCAGAAGTCTCAGGACTGTCCAATACTATAGCCTCCCTTCAGTTTTTTTTTTTTCAATCCTCACCCAAGGACATGATTATTGATTTTACAGAGAGGGAAAAGGATATATATATATATATATATATATATATATATATATATATATATAGAGAGAGAGAGAGAGAGAGAGAGAGAGAGAGAGAAACACGTAGATGTGAGAGAAAGAGACATACATTGGGTACCCTTTGTACACGCCCCCACCGGGTGGCTGAACCTGCAACCCAAGCATGTGCCCAGACTGGGTATAGAACCCATGACCATTCAGTTTTCAGGACTATGCTCCAACCAGCTGAGACACACTGGCCAGGATGAGTTGAATCTTATGGTTTATCTCAGCATTGTTTTGTTTCTGTTGAGAGAAAACAGACATTTCCCTGGACCAAAAATAACTGTTAGGTCCTTTAGTTCTACACTAAATATTTTTTAAAATATTTTATTGATTTATTTTTAGGCAGAGGGGAAGTGATGGAGAAAGAGAGGAAGAGAAACATCAATGCGTGGTTGCCTCCCATTGTCCCCAACCAGGGACCTGGCCTGCAACCCAGGCATGTGCCCTGACTGGGAATCAAATCGGCTACTCTTTGGTTCACCGGCCTGCACTCAGTCCATTGAGCCACACTAGCCAGGATTGTACACTAAATATTTACTTATGTACATAGTTTATTTGACCAATAAGCTACATAGTGTAGTTTTGTATCAAATGTGATGTATACATCAGTGGTATTGCATTAAAAGTAAACTCAAACACAACACCAATATAATGTTTAAATATCACATATTTCAAAATTTAAGAATTAAAGAAACAAATAAAAAACATTCAATTAGTGATCAAACCCAGAGTAGGATATATTAAAGTACATCCACAGCAGAGAGCTAACAACTTTCTGTTATCTCTCTTTTTTCCTCTCTCTTATCTTAATCCATCTATTTGTGTTATCTATTTCTGTTTCCATAGGGCTTTTATCCAACCATTTCCTTGAGTTTCCTTAAAATTCTACTCTCACGTAAGACTTATAAAGGCTTTTGGATAAGCTGTGCATTTTATATTCCTTTCTGAAAGCAATAGACTGCATCTGGTTATCTTACTAATGGAGCTAAAGGCATGTGCAGGTTGGGAGAAAAATACCAGGGCATTGCACCAATGTATCAAGATGTAATAAGAAAGCAATATAATGCATCTCTTTCACCTGCATTTTTTGTTCTTATGGGAGAAAGGAATGAGACTAGAATAAACACTGGAGCAGGGCACAAAAATTTACAGCTGTTCTCTGGCATCGGCCTGAACAAGCATAAAGAGGCCTAGATGAGACAGGAGCCATGGTGTTGGGAGAAAACCTCATTAGAGATAGGCACCCAGAGAGAGCAGAAGGTACACTGTGGCTTTAGAACTGTTAAGAGCAAGTCCAGACTTAAAGGAATTCATGCACCTGAAGTCTGGACCAGTCAAACCAGCTTGAGGCCATCTATCACCATAGCAGTGAGTGGTTGCAGGCACTGTTTGAACCCCAGATTCCTGGAGAGAGTACAATACCAGGGTGACTACATCACAGAGTGACTGACCCCGAGAGCCAGTAAGAAGCTGTTCATAAAGTAAGGATCAAGAGGTTTGGTTCTCCCTGGGCATTGAGCTCTGAAGGTGAACAGGCATTCATTAGAGAGATAAGGCTCAAGTTTGAGAGATAGGTCTTAAGTATTAGAAAGAGCCTATCAGAGTCTTCTAAAGCAAAACAGCAGGACACCCACCACAGTGGAGAGGGCTCAGAGAAGGCACAGCTGTGGCCATCAGAGAAGGCTCTGGCTAGGAAGAATTTGATCACAAATGCTTGTGTCTCCAAGAAAAGCCAAGTGTACTGGGTGAGATGCTGTTAAACATTCATTCTTCCTATTCCTAAATATATAATTTTATTTTTGACTGATTTTAGTCATATTTCAATTCTAGTCCTTCTAAAAATTAGTATGCAAAAGTTTATGTTTTGAAAAACTTGAGAGCTGGAAAGGATTGTAGAGATAATATATTCTGTCACATACCCACAACAACGATCTCCAAATGAGAAATGTGATATTTAGGGAAATTTCCTAACTTGCCTGGAGTCATGAGTGGTAATGAAAGAATGAATGCCCACATTGCTGCCTCCCAGCACCAACTTAGTGTTGTTATACAATACAGAATCCTTCTATCAATAAAGTTAGTTGGCTAAATAAAATTCCAAATTTATTTTCATTTTTAAAAACATCAACAGTTAATGGTTTGCTAACTTGGGCTTATAGAAACTCTATTCTTTAAAGAATTAAAACAACTGCTTATCCATATAACTCATAGGTACTGGCATTTTCTATGAGTATATAAAATATATATATAATACCATTATATATGCATTGCATATATAATATATATGTAGGGATATATAAGCATACGTACATTTGTATGTGTGTACAAATGTATATATACATTTGTATGCTTATATACATACATTTGTATGTGTATGCTTATACACATATATGTATACACATATATGTGTGTATATGGGTGTGTGTGTGTGTGTACACACACACATAGATATAGGTTAACATGTACCTATTCTTTAAAGATATAATACATGGATGTATGGTTAGCCACCATTTCCATAGAGCTCCAAAACACAGCCTTCTTTACCTGGTTCAGCAGTTCCAATCCCATCCAGAAAGACGGTGCTTTAAAACCAATCTACATTGCTGGTGGTGGCTGAGTTGCTTTGTATAAACCTTTTAGGTGGAACAGTCTCAGTATTTCTTTGATGTTCACAATGAAAATATTGGTGTTTGTCTGTCTTATGGTTGAATCTATTCCCATTAGTAAAGAAATCTACTTTTGCTAAGAAATATATGTATAGATAGATGATAGATAATAGATAGACAGATGATAGATAGATAGATAGATAGATAGATAGATAGATAGATAGATAGATAGATATAGACAGGAATAAAATTCTTTCCTAGAAACATGAAAAAGGGGATGCCTTTTGATACTTATTAGAAGAGAAGAATTTTTTAAAAGACTTTATTTATTTATTTTGAATAGAAGGGAAGGGAGGGAGAAACAGAGGGAGAGAAACATCAATGTGTGGATGCCTCTCATGCACTCCTTACTGGGGAGATGACCTGGCCCGCCATCCAGGCATGTGTCTTGACTAGAAATCAAACTGGCAACCCTTTGGTTCACAGGTCAGCACTTGATCCACTGAGCCACACCAGCCAGGGCAGGAGGGAAGAATTTTCACTTAGGGTGCAGAATTTGCAAATTCTGAAGCACATGGTATGAGGTTGTAACACCTCACCTTGTCCCAGCATGATGGTAGAGAGAATGGACATCCTCAAGGCTGACTTATTTAATGAAGAGTACTTTAACTATTATAAGACAAACAACTTGGAAAATGTAAGAGTGGCAAATTGTTTTCTTATATATGTCATTCAGGAGATGAGTGATTTGGAAGTTTGTCTTAGCTAGTAGAAATCTGTTTTTTGTTTGTTTGTTTGGCTATTAGCATGATATTCTTTTTAATTTTGTTTTTATTTTATAGTAGTATGAACACTTAATATACCATCTTCCCCTTAGCATGATTTTCATTTGATGTATAAAATCATTGGTTAATTATATAATTTATTTATTTTATGTTGAGAATTGTTTTTGTTCCATTAATTCTATTTTTCTTGGGCTTTGGAACAACAGTGCTTGGTATGTAAAAAATTAAGAAAGGCTACATTATGTATTGTATAAAATATATGTAATTACTAAAGTATATTACATAATGAAAGTAGAATTCAAAAAGTCAGAAATTAAACAATGCTTTGACATCGTTTTTTAACAAACAACTCTTTCTCTAGACCTTACCCTTGATAAGCAGTCTGGGGTTTATCAAGGGACACAAAAAACCCTGTCCATGGTTTTTAATCCTACAAATTTACCAAATCTTCCAATAGGAAAATATAAGCTTATCAGAACCAATGAACATATTAAAATAATAACTTCAGGAGACTTTCATTTTAGTCTATAATAAATACTCTCTTCCCTAGTTTTTCATCCTTATAACTTAAAAACTTGAATATAATACAACAAGCAAATATAGGAAAACTGAATAATAGAAAAGAAAAGATAGTGACTAAGGACTATGGGAACCAGGAATGAACGGGTAGTGCTTTTCCTGGTTATTTCTTTATTTATTTTATTTTTTATTTATTTTTTATTGTTGTTCAGTTACAGTTGTCCCCATTTCAACCCCACCATTGCTCTCCCCTGCCTGTCCAAACCCTTCTCCCAAAGACAGTCCCCACCCAGTTTTCCTTATCCATGGGTCCTTGTACATGTTCCCTTTCTTTACCCCACTATTCCTCTCCCTCCGTCCTCTGGTCACTGTCAGTTGGTTCCTCATTTCCATATTTCTGGTTCTTTTTTGCTCGTTTGTTTTGTTGATTAGGTTCCACTTATAGGTGAGATCATAAGGAATTTGTCTTTCACTGTCTGGCTTATTTCCCATAGCATAATGCTCCCCAGTTCCATCCATGCTGTTGCAAAGGGTAGGAGCTCCTTCTTTCTTTCTTCTGCAGAGCATTCCATTGTGTAACTGTAACAAAGTGTTTGATTCACTCATTTACTGATGGGCACTTAGGCTGTTTCCAGCACTTAGCTATTGTAAATAATGCTGCTATGAACATAGGGGTGCATAAGTTCTTTTCAATTGGTGTTTCAGGATCCTTAGGGTATCATCCCAGCAGTGGAATTGCTGTCAAAAGGCAGTTCTATTTTTAGTTTTTGAGGAAATTCCATCCACAGTGTTTTCCACAGCAGCTGCACCAATCTGCATTCCCACCAATAGTGTACTAGGGTTCACTTTTCTCCACAACTTTGACAGCACTTGTTAATTATTAATTTGTTAATGATGATCATTCAGACCACTGTGAAGTGGTATCTCATTGTGGTTTTAATTTGTATTTCTGTGATGACTAGAGATGTTGACCATCCTTCATATGTCTATGGGGCTTCAATGTGTCATCCTTGGGGAAGTGTCTGTTCAGATACTTTGCCTATTTTTTAATTGGATTATTTTCTTTCTGGTGTGCAGTCCTGTGAGTTCTTTACATATTTGGAAATCAAACCCTTGTCCAAGGTATCATTGGCAAATGTTTTCTCATATGTTTGGTTTTGTTTTATTTTGCTGATGTTTTATTTAGCCATGCAGAAGCTTTTTATTTTGATGAAGTTGCATTTGTTTATTCATTCCTTCATATTCCTGGCCCTAGGGGTCATATAGGTGAAAATCCTGCTGTGTGGGATATCTGAGATTTTCCTGCCTATGTTTCCTCTAGGACTTTTATGGTGTCACAATTTATATTTAAGTCTTTTATCCATCTTAAGTTTATTTTTGTGTATGGCATAAGTTGGTGGTCGAGTTTCATTTTTTTTTTTTTTTTTTTTGCCTGCATCTGTCCAGATCTGCCAACAGCATTTATTGAAGAGGGTATTTTTTACTCCATTTTGTGCTTCTGCCACTTTGTCAAATATTAATTGACCATAGAGATACGACTTTATTTCTGGGTTCTCTGTTCTATTCCATTGATCTATGTGTCTGTTCTTATGCCAGTACCAGTGAGTTTCGATTATAGTGGCCTTGTAATAAAGTTTTGTATCAGGTATTATGATCCCTCCTACTTTGTTCTTCTTTCTAAAAATTGCTTAGGCTATTCAGGGTCATTTATGGTTCCATATAATTTTTTGAAATATTTGTTCTAAATCTGTGAAACATGTCATTGGTATTTTGACAGGGAATGCATTGAGTCTATAAATTGCTTTGCGTAGTATGGACATTTTGATGATATTAATTCTTCCAATCTATGAACATAGTATATGCTTCCATTTATTTGTGTCTTCCTTGATTTCTTTCTTCAGTGTTGTGTAGTTTTCTGAGTACAGGTCTTTTACCTCTTTTTAAGTTTATTCCTAGGTACTTTATTTTTCTTGTTGCTATAGTAAACAGGATCCCCCCCCCCCCTTTCACTGTCTGATATTTCATTGTTGGTGTACAGGAATGTCTTTGATTTCTGAATAATGACTTTGTATCCTTCTGTTTTACCAAATTCACTTATTGGGTCAAGTAGGTTTTTGGTGGAGTCTATAGGATTTTCTATGTATACTCTCATGTCATCTGAAAACAATGACAGTTTTACTTCCTCCTTTCCGATTTGGATGCATTTTATTTCTTTATATTGTCTGATCGCTGTGGCTATAACTGGCAATATTATGTTGAAAGAAGTGGTGAAACTGGGCACCCTTTACTTGTGCCTGATTTTAGGAAGAAAGATTTTAGTTTTTGCCCCTTGAGTATGATGTTGGCTGTAGTTCTCTCCTATACGCCCTTTATTATGTTGAGGAATGCTCCCTCTGTTCTCACTTTGCTGAGTGTTTTAATCATAAATGGGTGCTGTACCTTATCAAATGCTTTTTCGGCATCTATTGCTATGATCATGTGATTTTTGTCTTTTGATGCAGACATCAGCCTACAGTGTCTGCATCATTATAGATAAAATGAGACATTGACTCGGATGACTGAGTCCGGTGGAGAAAAAGGGACAGCATGGCCTTTCTCTCAAGGGGAACAAAAGCCTTGGCCCTTGCCGTGACCAGCCCTTATTGGGTTTCTTGGAACATTACATGATGGTCCTCATTTACTATGGACAGGTTCTCTTTAGGTGGTTACCTTTTATAGAAAACAAAGGATCCAATGGTGCTAATCACATCATGGAAGAGGGATATTTGCAAATGAAAAGGCAAAAGTGGTTGAGCCAGTCACACTCATCCTTGGAAGGTTTAGGATGGATTTTAGGAAGTTACTCTGCAGTAAATGTCCTCAATTCAGGTGAGGTACTTTTTTAGCAAGAGCAAGACTCAAAGTGGCCTAGGGACATTGCAGAGCTGATTCCCCATGGGAGAACCTATCTGTGGGCATGGGTCCTGTGCATCTCCGAGTGGGAGCTGGGCCCACACCATGCAGAATGGTCTCCTATAGTCTTTCCTTTTGTTTTTTTTTTTTAATGTATTACATTTATTGATTTGTGAATATTGCACCCTTGCATCCCTGGGATGAATCCCACTTGATCAATTTGTGTGATCTTTTTAATGTATTGCTGGATCCAGTTTGTCAATATTTTGTTGAGGATTTTAGCATCTTATGTTCAACAGCAATATTAGCCTGTAGTTTTCTTTCTTTGTTGCATCTTTATCTGGTTTTGAAATTATGATAGTGCTGGTCTAATAAAGAGTTTGGGGTTCTTCCCTCCTCTTGGATTTTTTGGAATAGTTTGGTTGGGATAGGGGTTAGTTCTTCCCTAAATGTTTTGTAAAATTCTCCAGTGAAGCTATCTGGTCCTGTCCTTTTGCGTGATGGGAATTTTGTGATTACTGCTTCAATTTCACTGCTGTTATCAGTCTATTGAAGCTTTCTGCTTCTTCTTGATTCAGTTTTGAAGATTATATTTTCTAGAAAACTGTCCATTTTGCCCTGGTTTTCAAATTTCTTGGCATGTAGTTGTTTGTAGTAATTTCTTACAATCCTTTGTATTTCTGTGGTATCGCTTGCAATTTTTCTTACTCTATTTCTGGTTTTATTTAATTTGGACCTTTCTTTTTTTTTTCTTGATGATTCAGGTTAAAGGCTTGTCAATTTTGATTATCTTTTCAAGGAACCAGCTCCTGGATCTATTGATCCTTTGAATTGTTCTTTTAGTCTCTATTCCATCTCATTCTGCTCTGATATTGATTATTTCCTACCTTCTACTTGCTCTGGGATTTGTTTTTTGTTGTTCCTCCAGTTCTTGTAGTTGTAAGGATAGGTCGTTCATGTGAATTGTTGCTATATTTTTAGGTAGGCCTGTATTGCTATGAATTTCCCTCTCAAGGCTGTCTTTGTTGTGTTTCATAGGTTTTGGGCTCCTGTGTGTAAATTTTAATTTGTTTCCAGAAAATTTTTTATTTCTTTCTTGATCTCACTGTTAACCCATTCACTGTTTTATAACTTATAATTCAGTCTTCATGAATTTGACTGTGTTTTAGTTTTTTTCCTTTAGATTGATTTCAAGTTTCAAGGCATTGTGACCTGAGAAAATGCTTGATATAATTTCAATTTATTTGAATTTGGTGAGGCTTGTTTTGTGATCTATTATGTGATCTATCTTTGAGAGTATTCTTGTTCATTTGAAAAGATTGTGATCTATTATGTGATCTATCTTTGAGAGTATTCTTGTTCATTTGAAAAGAATGTATGTTTTGCTTCTTTGGGGTTAAATGTTCTGTATACATCAGTTAAGTTCTTCTGATCTAGGGTGTCATTCAGTGCCATGATATCCTTATTGATTCTTTGTTTTAAAGATATGTCCATTTTGATAGTGGGATATTAAAATACCCTACTATAAGTATGTTTCTGTCTGTATCTTCCTTGAAGTCCTCAAAGATTTTCCTTAAATATTTGGTTGCTTCTACAGTGGGTGCACATATGTTTACAATGTTTATGTCTTCTCAATGAATTCTTTCCCTCAGTATTATGAAATGACTTTGTTTCTTTTTGTGACCTTTGTTTCGAAATGTAATTTGTCTGCTATAAGTACTGCTACCCTAGCTTTTTATCCCTGTCCATTTGCTTGGAATATTTCTTTTCCAATTCTTCACTTTCAGTCTGTGTAGATCTTTTGTTCTGCAGTGGGTTTCTTGTAAATAGTGTGTGTGGGTCATGTTTTTTTTATCCATTCAGCTACCTTATATCTTTTGATTGGAACATTTAATCCATTTACTTTTAAGATTATTATTAAGAGGTATTTATTCACTATCATTTCCCCCCTTTATGTGTGTGTTCCTTTCTCTCTCACTCTTTTTCTTCACCTTCTTAAAACAGTCCCTTTAGCATGTCTTGCAGTGCTTGTTTGGTAAAGGTTTATTCTTTTATCCTTCTTTTGTCTGGGAAACTCCTTATTTCACCTTCCATTTTAATTGAAAGCCTTGCTGGATAGAGTAGTGTTGGTTGCAGGTCTTTTCTTTTCATTACTTGAAATATTTCTTACCATACCATTCTGACTTGGAGTGTTTCCATTGAGAAATCAGCTGCTAGTCTTATTGGAGCTCTCTGATATGTTACTGTTTCTCCCTGGCTGCCTTTAAGATTATTTGTCTTAGAATTTTACCATTTTAATTATGATGTGTGTTGAAGTGGGACTCTTTGGGTTCCTCTTGATTGGGACCTTCTGTGCTTCCTGGACTTGTGTGACTTTTCCTCTCATCAAGTTAGGGAAGTTTTCTATCATTCCTTTTTAAAACAGGTTTTCTATCCCTCACTCCTCTTCTTCTCCTTCTAGTATTCCTATTATACAGATATTATTATGTTTTGTGTTGTCCTGCAGCAAATTTAACCTTTCATTTTTATTTTGGGGTATATTTCATTTTTCTCTCTGGGAATTTTTCCTACTTTGTCCTTTGGCTCACTGATTTAATCCTCTGCTTCATCTAAACTGCTTTTAGTTCCTTCTACTCTGTTCTTCATTTCAGATATCGGATTTTTCATTTCCTCCTGTCTCTTACGATAGTTTCTATGTCTTTTTTCATGCTGGTATAGTTTGCAGTAAGTTCCTTGAAGCTTCTCTGGAGTTCTTTGAATTTATTATTGAGTTCCTTGAGTGTCCTTATAACCATTATTTTCAACTGAATATGTGATAGCTTGGTTGCCTCAATTTCATTTAGCAGTCTTTCTGGGGATTCTTCCTTGCTTTTCAGTTGGGGATTGTTTTTTGTCTTCCCATTTTAGATGACTCATCTTGTTTTTTTCCACTTGTTAGATTTATCTGCTTTGACTCTATCTTCATGGTGTGATCTTCTGTGGTATGAGTCTTGTGGGACCCAATGGTGCAATTTCCTTGATCATCTGTGCTTGAGGCTCTTTATGTATTTGTTGTCAGTGTCATTAGGTCAGTCCTTGGTGCGTTTTTTCCTCTGACTGAGTGACTGAGAGTCACTCTGCCTTCAACATCTTGTATACTGTTGTATAGGTGCTACCAGAACAAAGACCAAACAGCCCAGGAAAAAAGACCCACTCCCACAAAGATACCCCTTATCAACAATTACACCATTAACAGCCAATGTGTCAATATTAGCAAAAGTTTAAAGAGATTAAGGTGATTATAAGAAAGGAAAAATGAATATGAGGTGACTAACAAAGAAAAGAGAATTTGTGAACGTAAGAGTAGAGGGAGGGGCAATAATAAAAGTAGGGAATAGAGACAGGGCAAAGTAGAAAAGAAAAGAAAATTTAGTTTGTAACTAAAAAAGGGAGGAGGGAAGGTTAAATGGAGTAAGAGAGGAGAAGCATGTAGTATTAGGTTAAAACAAAAATTAAAAAAATATATGTATTTGTATATATCTAGAGACAGAAAAAACAGACAACCACTACAAAATGGCCCTACTTGCAGAAATATCTCCATCCCAGACATATCAACAACCAATGAGCTAAGATTTATACAAGTGGAATGGCAATAAGAAGGCACAAGGAGAGAAAGAAGAGCTTAAGAGATGTCTGGAAGAAAGAAAAAATATTTTTCAGAATAGAGGGCAAAGGAATATAAATGGTATAAGATGAAAACCCAGCTAAGACAGGGAATAATTGACATTTCAAACAAAAGAAGGGAAGGGCAGGAAGAAGGCAAAATGGAGTAAGAGAGGGGTACAGTGAAATTTGAGATTTGAAATACAAAGATAGTCACCATCTAGAAATAAGATGGAATAACTGTAACAACAACTACCTTATCCACTACCTATGAGAAAAGAGTGATGAAGCTGGGACAACTATTGGTATTTCAAGATTGGGAGAAGGAATGTAAGCTGACTAGTGACAATCACAAATGGTTTTGAGAGGCTTGCGGGGGGGAGCAATAGTAATATTGCAGAAAAGGAATAAGTCATAACAAGAGAGAAAACAGAATTTAAAACAAATATACAAAGGAGGAGGAAGGAGGTAGTATGAAGTGAGAAAAGGGAAAAGAAATATATGAGAATTGAAATAAACTATATTATAAAACCTGGCACCTTATTATACCTAAACTTGAAAGATATGAAATGAGTATTAAACAGCTTTGCAGGAGAGAATATAGCATCTTGTGTCTGTGTCTATTTTCTCTGCTCTGCTGCATTTAGTAAATCAGGGCCTGAGGAGCTCTGTAGCATGTAGTATCTGGTACAGGATCTTTTTCTTCTTTCCCCTGAGGAAATGTACACAGCAGCAGACAACTCCTGTGCTGCCCTCAAGGCTCTGCTAAATCTGTAATCCCACAGGTGGGGATTGGATTTGCCTGTCTGTGAAAGGCTCTGGCTGACTAGAGCAAATCTCAAGCATTCAGGCCCTGCCTTCCAGAACCAAGCCTACCATTCTCTCACAGGAGGTTCAGCCCCAATTCTCCACTCTGCTCTGCCCCTGTTTGTAAGCCATGTTGGGTTGGGTCTTCCTGTTCAGTGTTTTCTCTGCTTCTGAGTTTTTTGGTTTGCAAGGGATGCTGCATCCCACCTGGATGCACTGGCTTATTCACCCAGGTCCCTGACAAAAGTTGGTATTTCTCAGCTTCCCTTTTAAAAGAGTTTCACCCCCACACTACAGCACAGGTTCCTTGGGCTGTTCTCCATGTGTTCCCTCTCCCCAAAAATCAGTCTTCATGGTCAGGACTGGCCACCCCTTTACTGTGCATTCAACAATTTTAGATAAAGTTTTTCTGTGAATCTTTCTGGGATGGTGTTGGGAAGATCCCCTGAGGTTCACTGTAACACAAAGCAGTGATAGCATGCTGTCCCTGCTTCTTCCAGAGGTCTTCAGACTCAGGCCTGCCTATTCCCTCCATGTTGTTTCTGAAGCCTGCACCTCCCAGGCCTTTTTTCACTGTCTCAGTAGCTTGTGGGTCCTGAGCAAATTTACAGCTTCCCCGACTCTGTGCAGCCAGAAGTGTTGGGCTGGGCAGCAGTGGTGGGTAATTTAGAAAGCCCAGGTCATTGGCTTCCAGTCTGCCTAGAAAACCTGGGCCATTGGTCCCCAGATGCTCTGTAGACAGCTAGGTTCCTGCATAATCCTACATGCCCCCTATGCTCTCCACCATGTACGTGCTCACAGATGCTTTCAATCACTTTCTGCTCTGAGTTATGACTTCAAAACCAATCTGTGTTTTAGAGCAGATGAGCAGAGTTTCCCACTGCTCTGCTGCCACTTTTGACCCACTTTTCTTAGGTTTCCTTTTTGCTTTCTGTATAGTCAGGATGAGAGACTAGGAGCCTGTAACCCGAACCACCAAAAGATGCAGATAAAAATGGTTCAAGAAAACTCTGCTCTATCTAGACAAAGGAGAAGGAAATGGGAAGCCTACTAGACTAGTTGGGCCAAAGAAAAAGAAAATTTTACACCAAAGGCAGCAACAAAGTGGAATAAAGCAGTGCAAGTTAGTGATACTCAGCATCCTACTCCTCTACTCCCCCAGTGTCAGGGAGACCAAACAGGGAGATGAACTTCCATCCTACTGCCACCATGAGTCAGGAGGAGAAAGTGAAGAGGTGTAAGACAGTGCTAATTGGCATTGTCTTCTCTTGTGGTTTTAGAGGGATCAGTAAAGAGCTTCAGTGCAAGGGCAGGGAGGTTGAGTGTTGTACTCTGAATTTGCAGACAAAGCATCAGTGGGCCCAGTGGAAACTGGTGCATCCATTTCCACTCAGATCTGCATGCTACAGCTAAACAGGGTGACTGCCTACAGGAAAAGAAAATGAAGTAGGATCCAGGATCTCACCACATATCCCACAAGTCCTGGATGCAGTCCAAAATCACACATCATTCCAAGAACGAGAACAATCACAAATGGATTACGAAAAGACAATTACCAGATGCCCACAGTAATGTAACTCAGATACTGGAACTATTTGATAACAATTTAAAAGTAGACATAATTAATTTGCTTTAAGGAATAATTATATACTGTTCTAATAAATTAAAAAAATATAAAATCCCAGCCAAAAATAGTATACATTTTCGAAAAACAAACAAAAAATTAAGACCTGTATAAATATAAATATAAAAAATAAAATCTCACTGGACCAGTCTAAGAGTTGATATAATATGGCAGAGGAACAAATCATGAACTTGACAAAATGATAGAAATTAGCTAATCTGAGCACTAAGGAAAAAGTAATTAACATAGCTTTGGTGACCTATGAAATGATTTAGAAAAATCTAATCTTCATGTTATTAGAATCCTAGGAGATAGGAAAAGAGCACAAGGCTGAAAAATTGTTCAGAAAGATAATGGCTAGAAATTCCCCAAATTTTATTAAACTAAGAAACCATCAAATTCAAGAAGCTGAGTAAAACTCTAAAAGAATAAATCCAAAGAAATCCACACTTAAATACATCATAATCAAACTTTTGAAAGCTAAAGACAAAGTATCTGTTTGAAAATAAGGACCAAATAACAATGAAACTTTCACTCTGTTAAATATAATTTTAATTAAATTATACTTTATATCTAGATAATCTAACAATGCAGGTTGTTTTTTTTTTAAAAATTCCATAAACATCCCTTATTGCACTTGTTTTATTTTTGTTAAAAACATATAAGGGAGACTATACATAAATGCCTGATTGCACAGGAAATCTTTGAAAGGTTTAATATAACAGCATGAGGAGAAACTATACAGTAATTTTTATACATGGTTTTCTATAACAATTTTTATTTGTTACATTTAAATAAACTTTTAAGGTAAGAAATAATAACCCCATATAACATTAATAGCTTTTTATTAAGTGCCTACCATGACAAAAATGTACCATATGCATTATTTATTTTTATCTCACAGAATCTATATGAGATAGATATTATGCCCTCCTTTTACAAGTGAATAAACTGAAACTGAGGGAAGTTTAATAGTTTAAGTTTACATAGCTAATAACTAATGAAGCTTTGATAGAAACTAAACTAGGCTTGGAAAACCTGCTCTGGGTTCCAGTTCAATATGGCAGATATGTAAGCTTTTGACATACATTACATTTTGATTACTTTGTGTTGCAATAAAAAAAATCATTAAACTGGCACAGATATTCCAGTGAGTGTTAGTAATGCTCAAGATGCCAGTCTCATAACCTGAAAACAATTATTGTGTTCTGAAAACACATGAAGAATATCACTTTAGGACATCTAAAAACACCTGTTTATGAGATTTTCCATTTTGTTTTTAAAGTGCTTGCATGTTCTTTGTAAAAAATATACTCAACATCATGTTTATTCCTCAGAATAAACGTAGCTATATATTCTCACAAAATTTACTGTATTTTTAAAAGAGAATATTATAGATGATAATTATAATGACAGTTGCTCACTTAACCTATTCTTTTCAAATTTTGGAAATTATAAGTAATTTATTTATTGATTTTTATTGCATACAATTTCAAATTGATGCATTTAACAGTTTTTATAATGTATAGTCTCTTTACTAATATTGTTATAGAAATAACATTTTATTGTGCTTCACTTCATTGTGCTTTTCAGATATAGATTTTTTTTACAAATTTAAAGTTTTTCTACTAAATAATCTTTATATTTAAACATGTTTTATAAAAATCTCAATATTATTTTGTACTGCTTTCAGGTGTACAGCATATTGGTTAGACAATCATGTACTTTACAAAGTGTTCCTCCCAGTATTTCCAGTATCTACATGGAACTATAAATAGGTATTAGGTGTTATTGATTATGTTCTTTATGCTGTACTTTATATCTTGTGACTTTTTTTTAACTACCAATCTGTATTTCTTAATTACAGATTGAGGGTGTAAGCAAACCCTGTGTGAACAAGTCTATCAACTCTTTTTCCAACAGTATTTTTTCACTTCATATGTCTGTGAAACATTTTGGTACTTCTCTCAATATTTCAAATTTTTCAGTATTGTTCCATTTGTTATGGTGATCTATGATCAGTGATATTTGATGTTACTATTGTGATTTGGGGGTGCCACAAACCACACCCATATAAAATGACAAACTTAATGAGTAAACATTGTGTATGTTTTGACTGCTCTACTGATCAGATGCTCCTCATCTACTGATGTTCCCATCACTCTCCCTCTCCTCTGGCCTCCCTATTCCTGAGACATAAGAATGTTGAAAGTAGGCCAATAAATAATCCTATAACGGCCTGTAAGAGTTCTAGTAAAGGGAAGAACCACATATATCTCATCTTAAATCAAAAGTAAAAATGATTAAGTTTGATGAAGAAAGCATGTCAAAAGCAAGCATAGTTTTTTTTTATTTCAAACTCAAGATATTTTATTTTATACTATTACTTTTGTCCCAATTTTTGCCCTTTGCCCCATTGCAACTAGTCCACCTCTACATACCTAGTCAATCCCTACCCCATTGCCCATGCCCTTGGGTCCTTCATATATATTCTATGACTAATCCCTTCACCTCTTTCAATCAGTCCCCACCTCTCTACTCCCCTTTTGTGTCAGTCTGTTCCAAGATTCCATGCCTCTGGTTCTGTTTTGCTCCTTTATTTAGTTCATTAGATCCCTCCTTTAAGTAAGATCATGTGGTATTTGTCTTTCACTGACTGACTTATTTCACTTAGCATAATAGTCACCAGTTGCATCCATACTGTTGCAAAAGGAACTCCTTTTTTCTGCTGCATAGTATTCCATTGTATAGATGTACCACATATTTTGTCTCTTTTTTATCCACTCATCTACTGATGGACACTTAGGCTGTTTCCAGCACTTGGCTATTGTAAATAATGCTGATATGAACACAGGTGTGCATAGGTTATTTTGAATTGATGCTTCAGGATTCTTAGGGTGTAATCCCAGAAGTGGAATCACTGGGGCAAAAGGCAGTTCCATTTTTAGGTTTTTATTTTTTTTTAGGAAATTTCATACTGTTTTCCACAGTGGCTGCTCCAGTCTGCATTCTCACCAACAATGCATCAGGGCTCCTTTTTTTCCACTAGCAGTTGTTGTTTGTTGATTTGTTAATAATAGCCATTTTGGCAGGTATGAGGTGATATCTCATTGTGGTTTTAATTTGCATTTCTCTGATGGTTAGTGATGTTGAGCATTTTGTCATATGTCTATGGACCACCTGCATGTCCTCCTTGGAGAGGTGTCTATTCAGGTACTTTACCAATTTTTTAATTGGATTGTTTATCTTCTTGGTGTTGAGTCATATATGCTCCTTATATATTTTGGAGATTAAACTCTAGTCCCATGTACCATTGGCAAACATGTTCTCCCATACAGTCAGTTCCCTTTCCATTTTGATGAAGACTTTTTTAGCTGTGCAGAAGCTTTTTAATTTGATGTAGTCCTTTTGTTTATGTTTTCCTTTATTTCCCTTGCCCTAGGCAATATATAAACAAAAATATTGCTATTTGGGATATCAGAAATTTTACTGCTTATGTTTTCCTTTAGAATTGTTATGTCATATTTAAGTCTTCTTTCAATTTTGACTTTATTCTGGTGTATGGTGTAAGTAGGTGGTCTAGTTTTTTTCTTTTCTTTTTTCTTTTTTGCATGTATCAGCCCCATTCTCCCAACACCCTTTACTGAAGAGGCTTTCTTTACTCCACTGTATGTTCTTCCCTAATTTGTCAAATATTAATTGACCATAAAAGTGTAGGTTTATTTCTTGGTTTTCTATTCTGTTCCATCGAACTATGTGTATGTTCTTCTGCCAATTCCGGACTGTTTTGGTTACAACGACCTTGTAGTATAGTTTGTTTTAGGTATTTTGTTCCCTCTTACTATGTTCTTTTCTCAAGATTGCTGTTGCTACATGGGGCCTTTTCTGGTTCCATATACATTTTTGAAATACTTGTTCTAGTTCTATGAAATATGTCATTGTAATCTTGATAGGAATTTCATTTAATCTATCACTTGCTTTGGGTAGTATGGACATTTTAATGATGTTAATTCTTCCAATCCAGGAACATAGTATATATTTCCACTTATTTGTACATTCCTCAATTTCCATATTCAGTGTCCTAAAGTTTTCCAAGTACAAGTATTTTGCCTCCTTGATTAAATTCATTCCCAGGTACTTTATTTTCTTTGATGTAATAGTAAATAGGATTGTTTCTTAGTTTCTATTTCTGATACATTTTTATTGGTATAAAAAACACCACCAGTTTCTGAATATTGATTTTATATCTCACTACCTTGCTGAATTCATTTATTATATCAAGTAGTTTTCTGGTGGGAGTCTATAGGGTTTTCTCTGTACCATATCATGCCATCTGTGAATAAAGACAGTTTTACTTCCTCCTTTTCAATTTGGATGCCTTTATTTCTTCTTATCTGATTACTGTGGCTAGGACATATAGTACTATATTGAATAGGAGAGGAGAAAGTAGACACCCCTGTGCTGTTCCTGAACTTAAGGGAAACATTTTTAGTTTTTGCCTATTGAGTATGATGTTGGCAGTAGGTTTTTTGTATGTGGCCTTTATTATACTGAAGTATGCTCCTTCTGTTCCCACTTCAGTGAGGGTTTTTATTATAAATTGATGCTGAATATTATCAAATGCTGTTTCTGTGCCTACTGATATGATCATGTTCTTTTGGTCTTTCATTTTGTTTATGTGATGAATCACACCTATTGATTTGTGAATATTATACCATCCTTAGATCCCTAGAATATATCCCATTTGATCATGGTATATGATTTTCTGATGTGCTGCTGAACCTGGTTTGCTGGTATTTTGTTGAGAATTTTAGTGTCTACATTCAGCCGAGATATTGGCCTATATATTTTTTCTTTGTTCCATCTACCAGGGTTTGGAATTAGGATAATAATGGCCTCATAGAAGGAGCTTACAAGTCTTCTCGCCTCTTGAATTTTTTTGAATTGTTTGGGAAGATTCTCTGTTAGTTCTTTTTTGAGTAATTGGTAAAATTTGCCTATGACACTATCTGGTTCAAAGCATTTATGTGCCAGGAGTTTTCTAATTACTGTTTTGATTTCACTATGGTTTATTAAGGTCTTTCTCCTCCTCCTCCTCCTTCTTCTTCTTCTTCCCCTTCTTCTTCTTCTTCCCCTTCTTCTTCTTCCCCTTCTTCTCCTCCTCCTTCTTCTTCTTTTTCTTCCTTCTTCTTATTGTCATTCTTTTATTGTTATTGTTATTCTTATTCTTATATTCTTATTCTTTCTTCTTCTTCTTCTCCTCCTCTTCCTCACCCTTCTCCTTCTCTTCTTCTTCTCCTTTTTTCATTCTAATTCTTCTTCTTGTAATTATTCTCCTTCCTCATCTTCTAGCAAGCTCTTTAACATTTATTGCAGTACCAGTTTGGTGTTAATAAACTCCTTTAACTTTTTCTTTTCTGGAAGCTCCTTATATCTCCCTTGATTTTAAATGACAGCCTTGCTGGGTAAAGTAGTTTGTTTGTAGGCCTTTTCAACACCTTCTGGACTGATATGTTTCTGTTGAGAAAACAGACGGCAGTCTAATTGGTGTTCCCTTGTATGTAACTGCCTGATTTTCTTTTGCAGATTATAGGATTCTCTCCTTGTTTTTAAACCTTGTTAATTTAATTCTGATTTATCTCAGTGCAGGCCCTTTTTGGTCCAACTTGTTTGGGATTTTCTGAGCTTCCTGGACTTGTGTATTCTTTTCCTTCAACAGGTTAGGGAAATTTTTGGTAATTTATTTCTTTAAATAGGTTCTTGATCCCTTGCTCACTCTCTTCTCCTTCTGATATTCCCATGATGTGGATGTTGTCACTCTGCATGTTGACCAAAATATTTCGTAAGCTCTTCTCATTTTCTAAAATTCTTTTTTCTTTTTGCTGCGCTACTTGGGTGATTTTATCTTTCTTGACTTTTAAATCACTGATTCAATCCTCTGCTTCATTTAAGCTACTGTTTATTCCTGCCATTGTGTTATTTATCTCAGATACTTGCAGTCTTTATTTCTGACTGATTCTTTTTTATGGTTTTTATGTCTTTTTTTCATGCTATTGAGTATCCTTAGAATCATTACTCTAAACTCATTACCTAATAAATTGCTTGCCTCTATTTTGTCTAGTAATTCTCCTGGGGAATTCCCTTTTTCTTTTTTGACTTTTTTTTTTCTATTCCCATTTTGGCTGCTTCTTTGTATTTGTTTCTATATACTAGGTAGATGTGCAAAGACTTTGGTTTTGGCCTTTGTCAGATGCTGCTTGTGACTGACCCTGGTCAATCTGTTTGGAACTATCAGTGATTTACAGCTTGCTTCTAGCTTCCTCTGCTGGGCTAGGGTATGTGAAGAATGGACTAGGCTGCATACCAAGGCCAGTTTTAGCCAGAAACAGGCCCAGTGAAAAATCAGCTGAAGTCTTGAACTCCCTGAGATCTAAGTTAGTTGTTAAACTAATCAGTGATATAGCTTCAGACTTTACTCAGCAACCCTGATTAAGCTCCACCAGCTAGGGTAGAGTAATTCCTGTGGGCAGAACTATTGCTTCCCCACAGGCTGAGGCCACTTGGAGAGGAGCTCTCTGCCTGGGAATAATGACTTCTGCATTATGGACAATGACTCAGCACAGGTATCCAGGTCACGGCTTTTTCATTCTCCCTCCAGAGAGACCAGCCCCAGACTTTCCCCATCTGTCTATAGTCCACTCTACTCTTCCTCTTCTGGAGCCCAGGAAAAGTTGCTGCAAATTAAATTTTGTGTATCGGTACTTTAGGTGGTTCTCTGCTTCTCAAGTTATCTCTCCATGACAGACAGGAACCCCGCTGCTTTTCACAGCCATGTGTTACTTGGGTTCCTTTCCAGGTTCTGGTGCTATAGGCTGGGGAGACCAGCTTGAGTTTTAGATTCCACACCTCTCAGGCAGAACCTCCCATCTGCTGATATATCATTCTGGCATTTCAGCTGCCACCCATAAGAGCCCAGTCAGTTATTTTGCACCTAATCCTCACTACATACCAGTCCTGTTCTGGTTATGTGTCTTCTTCTGTCTGTCCATGGTTATACAGCTTGTTTCCAGCTAGTGTTCAGTTGGTTATTCTGGATGATTTTTCTACAATTTAGTTGTAATTCCAGATTGGTCCTGGAAGGATAGTGTAACTTTCACTTATTCTTTTGTCATCTTGGTCTCCTCTACTTCTCAATTCAGTTTGGAAAATTGTATGGTTCTAGAAATTTATCCATTTCACCCATGTTGTCTAATATTTTGGCATATAGCTGTTCATAGTAATTTCTTACAGTCCTTTGTATTCCTGTGTCATCTGTTTTTACTTCTCCCCTGACATTTTTTATTTTATTTGTTTGGCTTTTCTTTTTTTCTTGATGAGTTTGGTTAAATGTTTGTCAATTTTGTTTATTTTTTTTCAAAGAACTAGCTCCTGGATTCATTGATCTTTTGATTTGCTTTTTTAGTCTTTATGTCATTTATTTCTGGTTGATCATGATTATTTCCTTCCTTCTACTCATTCTGGACATTTTTGTTGTTGTTCCTGTAGTTCTTTTAAGTGTAGGGTTATGTTTGTTATTCAATATTTTTCTACATTCTTTAGATAAGCCTGTAATTTCCCTCTCAGGACCCCTTTCACTGTGTCCCATAGGTTTTGTTGTTTTGTTTTTTTTTAATTAATTTTCATCTGTTTCCTGATACTTTTGATTTCTTCCTTAATCTCATTGTTAACCAATTTATTATTTAATAACATAATATTTAGCCTCTGTATTTGAATGCTTAGGGATTTTTTTTTTTACTTTGATTTGTAGTTTCAGACCATTGTAATCCAAGAAAATGTTTGACATGATTTCAATTTTCTTGAATTTACTAAGGCTTATTTTGTTTCTTACTATATAGTCTATCTTTGAGAATGATCCATATGTATTTAAGAAGAATGTATATTTTGCTTATTTGAGGTGAAATGTTCCAAAGATATCAAGTGTATCCATTTGATCTAGTGTACCACTTAATGTTGCTATATCCTTGTTGATATTTTGTTTAGAAGATCTGCCCATTGTTGACAGTAGGATGTTAAAATTCCCTATGATGAAAGTATTACTGTTGATCTCTTTCTTAAAGTCCTCCAAGTTTTTCTTTATATATTTAGGTGCTACTATATTGGTTGCATATATGTTCACAAGGGTTATATTCTCTTGTTGGGCTAAACCCTTAAGTATTAGATAGTGACTATCTTTGTTTGATAAACTATTTTGTCAGACAGATGTAAAGCTTTGCTACCCAAGCTTTTTACCATCTCCTTTGCATGGAATTTTTTTTCATCCTTCCATTTTCAGCCTGTGTAAAGCTTTTGTTTTGAGGTTGATCTCTTGTAGACAACATACCATATTTTGCTGTGTATAATAGCACTCATGTTTTTGTGCACATTACATATGGGATTATTAATACCCATGCTATGTAATCATTATACCCATGTATATCCTTATATGTGCATCCTTATTTTTTCCTCAAAAATTTTGGCAAAAAGTATGCATTATACATGGAAAAATGTGATGTATATAGTCATATTTTCTTATCCATTCAGCTACACTGTCTTTTGATTAGAGATTGAGTCCATTTACATTTAAGGTTATTAATGATAAGTACTTATTCACTGCCATTTTTCCCCTTTGTATCTGTTTTCCTCACTCTATTTCTTTTTCTTCTTAAAGCAGTCCTGTTAGCATCTCTTGAAATGCTTGTTTGGTAGAAATGTACTCCTCCAGACTTTTTTTTTTTTTTTTTGGTTTGGGAAGCTCTTTATTTCACATTAAATTTTAAATGAGAGGCTTGCTGGTTAGAGTAGTTTTGGTTGCATGTCCTTGCTTTTCATTACATGTAATATTTCATGCCAGTCCCTTCTGGTATGTAGTATTTATGTTGAGAAATCAGTTGTCAGCCTTATCAGAGCTCACATGTAGATACTGTTTTCCCTTATTGCCTTTAACATTCTCTCTTTGTCTTTGAACTTTGCCATTTTAACCTTGATGTTTCTTGGAGTAGGCCTCTTTGGGTTCATCTTGATTGGGACCCTCTGTGGTTCCTGAACTTGTATTACATTTTCTCTCACCAAGTTTGTGATGTTTTCTGTCATTTTTTTATTCAAATGTATTTTCTATCCCTTGCTCCTTTTGTTCTACATTTGGTGTCCCTATGATGCAAATATTGTTATATGTCATGTTGTCCTAAAACTGTCTTAGACTATCCTCATTCTTTTTACGTCTTTTTTCATTTTGTTGCTCTGACTGGGTGTCCACCTTGTTTCTTTGTTTGCTGATTCGATCATCTGCTTCATCTCACCTGCTTTTAATTCTTTCTAGTTGTTATTCATTTCAAATATTGTAGTCTTCATTTCTATTTTGTTCCCATTCATAGCTTCTATGTCTTTTTTCATGCCGATATATTTCTCTTTAAGTTCATGGAGCATCCTTATAACCATTACTTTGAAGTATATGTCTGATCACTTGTTTGCCTCAATTTCATTTAGCTTTTTTTCGGGGTTTACTCTTTATCTTTTGTTGAAGTCTTTTCTTTGTGTCCGCATTTAGCTGTGCTTTTTTTGTTTCTATATATTATATATATCTGTTTTGACTCCCTGCCTTGTGGGGTAGCCTTGTTTGGTAGGAGTCCTGTTACCCAGTGGTGCAGTCTCCTTGATCATTTAGTTTGGATACTCTAAGAATCCTCTTTTTTGTTGGTTATGTGGACTCTCCTCTTATATTTGGGCCTTGATTGTTGTTGGCCTGTTCATTGGTTTTTATCTCTCATTCAACTGTATGTATGTGAGGCTCTACCTCTACTTCATCTTGTATGCTGTTGTGCAAGTGCTAACAGAACAATGTAAGACAATGCAGAAAATACAACCCAAGCAAGCAACCTCTCAAACTACAGAAGCAATATCAATAACAAAAGAGCAAAGAATAATAAAAATGGGAAGAGATATGAAATATCAGAGAAAGCGGAGAAAAATAAATAGAATTAAAAAAGACCAAAGGAAATAAAAGTGATTATGAGAGGAGAAAAGGGACCAGAGCTAACATGACTAATGACTTGAAAGAGGATAGTGAGAAATAGGAATAAAGGGAGAGAAAGATTAACAAATTAAGAAAAGTAGCAGAAAACAATAGGATAATCAAAGATAAGAGTAAAATAAAGGTACAAAAAAAGAACACCAAAAGTAGAAGCAAATAAAAATGACAAGGCTATGAAAAGGAAAATATAATGATAATAATTAAAAGAATAGAGTGAGTTTCATCTCAGCAGATGTTAGAGCTTTACCTCTTGGTTCTCCCTTTTCATACAGCTCTGATGTGTCTGAGGCTGGCATACACAAGTGTCATGTCTTCTTGTCTGTCCCTTGGTAGCCTGTTCAAAGCTAAAGTGATTCACAGTTTTTGGCTCTTTTCTTTGGGTTTGGTGCCCCCAGGATGGGTTGAACTGCTCATTAAATATGGATTTTATCAGCACTTGGTCTAGTAGTGTCAATAAAGAACCCAAGTCACTGCTGGATATACTTCTGTCTGTCTCTGCCTGCCAGTATGCTGTCAGCCATAGACTAGTTATAGACCTGACTGTTTTTGAGAGGGTTTCTGGTAGGACCAGGAAGATGGGACTACTGGATCTCCTGTGGCAGGTGCACTTAAGACCGCAGAGAAGATGGTAGGTGTGTTCTCCCACCCCCATGCTGCTAGTCTGAGTCTTTTGGGATTATTTTCTTCTACTCAGCAGTGTGGGGCTCCTATTAGGCTAGAGGGTGGGGCCTCCAGAGGCCAGGTTTTGGGTCCACTGGAAACTGGGAGGGTGTTTCTATTGCTGTCCCATAAAGGGTAAATGCCCGTCTATTTTTAAGAACAGTATACAGTATGGTTGCACCCTATAGCCAGTGGTCTGACATTCCTTGAGTTTGGTATGCAGCTGGCTCCTCAGCAGGGGTTAAGATGCAGGATGAGAGAAAAGAAAGAACAACAGAAAAAGCAACATGCCCCACAAAAATGACAAAACCTAACAAACTAAATCACAGAAATATAAAAAGATGTAGTGTAGAACAAACAGGCTTCCAGAGGAGGAACAGGGTGGGTGGTATCCCACAGGGTAAGGTAATTGCTTTCCCTCAGGGAGGAGATTGCTCTTCTCAGGAAACATGGCTGCTGCAGAATCCAGGTATTTCCCTGCAACAAAAGTCTCTCAACCAACTCCCCAACATCTCTCTCCAGCATCTCCCATGCTAAATTCTCCATGCTAGCATCATGACTGTAGACAATGATGCTTTTCCTTTGCTAGGGCTCAAGGTGAGTGATTGTGAACACAAAACTTGTGTTTCAGCCTCTTTAAAAGTTAAAGGAAAAAAGTAGTGGTTTTTTCTGTAGCGAGTTTCATCTTTCCTCAGCAGAGAAAAACCTTGCTCTCCTTAGCCACTGGATGATATATGGTGAGCTGATCCTGGCACTGACACTGTGTGTGGGGGAGCCCCATTTGTGGCCTGGCTTTTCTCCTCTCAAGGGGAAGCTCCCACAACCTTGCCATCACATCTCTCAGCCATCTGTGTGAACAGGGCCAGTTTCTTACTTGATCCCCCCTTCCTACTGCTCCCAAGGTGGCTAAAAGTCTTTTTTAGGTGTTCTTCAGTTTATTTCAGGCGATTGCTCCCCTCTGTAGTTTAATTTCCAGTTTGGTTCTGGGAAGAAGTATGTGACAAATCTTCTTCACCACCATCCTAAAACTCAGCAAAGAAAATTTTGAAGCTAAGCCTCTTGTGCCAAACAACCAAATAATGAAAGCAAGAGATGAATTCCTTAAGGAAATTAATGATGATGGATGGAGACTTGATTTGGGGTGCTGGACACACAATACAGTGTACAGATGACCCATTGTAGAGTTGTGCATCTGAAAACTGTATAATTTTGTTAACCAGTGTCACCCCAATTAATTCAATAAAAAACAAACAAACAAAATAAACAACCCATATTATAGCTCTTTTTAAGTGCTATTCTAGTGAGCAAATAAAAAATAAGAAAGTAAAACAACCTTAATCCTGTTATAGAAAATGTTTTAGTCATCTGGATAGAATAACCAACCATGACATTCCCTTAAGCCAAAGCCTAATCATGAGTAAAGCCCTAACTCTTCAATTTCATAAAGGCTGAGTGAGATGAGGAGGCTACAGAAGAAACGTCTGAGGCTAGCAGAGATTTCTTCTGAGGAAAAGTCTGAAGCTAGCAGTGTTTTAAGGAAAGAACTCCTCTCTATAACATAAAAGTGCAAGGTGAAGCAGCATGTACTGATGTAGAAGCTGCAGCAAGTTATCAGATTTTCAAATTTAGTGAAATAACTTTGCATTTGAAGAAGATGTTATCTCTGTGACTTTCATAGCTAGAGAGGAAGAGTTGATGCCTGGCTCCAAACCTCCAAAGAACAAGCTGACTCTCTTGTTAGGGTTTAATGCAATTGGTGACTTTAAGTTAAAGCCAATGCTATTTACCATTTGGAAAATCACAGAACACTTAATCAGTGGCAATGTACCTGGTCACACAAGAGTTCTGATGGAGTTGCACAATGAGATTAATGTTGTTTTCATGACTGCTAATACAATATCTATTCAGTAGCCCCTGGTCAAAGAGTAATTTCTACCTTCAAGTCTTATTATTTAAGAAATACATTTCATAAGGCTCTAGCTGCTATAATAGTGATTCCTCTGATGGATTTGGATAAAATCAATTGAAAACTACCTGGAAAGGATTCGCCATTTTAGATGCCATTAGAGCATTTATGAGTCATTTGAAGAGGTCAAAACAACAACATTAATCAGAATTTGGAAGTTGTTTCCAGCCCTCATGGATGACTTTGCAGGATTCAAGAGTTAAGTAGAAGAATTAACCTCTGATGAGGTGAAAATAACAAAAGAACTAAAACTAAAGGAGAACCTGAAGATTAGACTTAGTTGCCACAGTCTCATGATGAAATTTGAACTGATGAGGAGTTGCTTCTTATGGATGAGCAAAGAAAGTGATTTCTGGAGATGGAACTACCTCTGGTGAAGATGCTGGAAAAATTGCTTCAATGACAACAAAAGATTTAGAATATTACATAAACCTAATTGATAAAGCAGCAACAAGGTTTGAGAAGACTAATTCTAATTTTGAAAAAGAAGTTCTCTGGGTTAAATGCTATCATCAGCATCACATGCTACAGACAAATTGTTCACGAAAGAAAGAATCTATCTTTTGTTCTATTTGTTACAAAAGAATGAAACTATATTACAGTTTGTCCCCATGTACAATAATTAATTCAAAATGAAACAAATATCTAAATACAAAATATGAAAGGATAAATTTCATGTAAGAAAACAGGCACTAAATGTATGAACCTTGGTCTTAGAGAAGATTTTATGAATTTGACCTCAAAGGCAAGGGATGTAAAGACAAAAATAAATGAATGGGACTATAACAAACTAAAAGCTTCGGCACAGCAAAAGCAACCACCAACAAAACAAAAAGATAACCAACTTAATGGGAGAGGATATTTGCAAAGAATAGTTCTGACAAGAGGTTAATATCCAAAATATATCAAAAACTCATATAACTCAACAACAAACAATCCAATTAAAAAAAATGGGCAGAAGACCTGAACAGATACTTCTTCCAAGAAGACATACAAATGGCCAACATGCTTATGAAAAGACACTCAACTTCACTAGCTATTAGAGAAATGCCAATCAAAACTCCACTGAAACACCACCTCATACATCTTAGAATGGCTATTATCAGCAAGACAGGTAATAAGAAGTGTTGGAGAGGTTGTGGAATAAAAGGAACCCTCACTCACTGTTGTTGGAATATAAACTGGTACAGCTGCTATAGAAAACAGTATGGCAGTTCCTCAAAATATTAATAGAACTGTCATATGACTCAGTAATACCTCTTCTTGGTATCGACCTCAAAAATATGAAAACATTCACAAAGATATATGCACTCCTGTGTTCATTGCAGCATTATTCATGATGGCTGAGACATGGAATCAACCAAAGTGTCTTTTGATAGATGATTTCATAAAGAAGATGTATTACATATATACTATGGAATACTACTCAGCCAGAAGAAAAGATGAAATGCTGACATTTGCTACAACATTCATGGACCATGAGAATATGCTGAGCAAAATAAAGTCTTGCAGAAAAAGCTAAGAACCATACAATTTCATTTATATGTGGGATGAAAAACTTAAACTCATACACAGAGAGAACATTATGGTGGTTAACAGAGGGAAAAGGATGGGAAGGGTAATAAATGGAAAGAGTGCCAAAATCTGTATATGGTGATGGAAGATGATTTGACTTTGGGTGGTGGGCACACAATGCAATATAAGCTTGAAACATATATGATCTTATTAACCAATGTATCCCCTATAAATTTAACAGAAAAAGCATTGATCAATGAGGTAAACTTCATTGTCTTACTTTAAGAAATCACCACAGCCACCCTAGCCTTCAGCAACCATAACTCTGACCAGTCATTAGCCATCACTATTGAGGCAGGACTCTCTACCAGCAAGAAATGATGACTCACTCAATGCTCAGATGATGGTTAGCATTTTTAGCAATACATTATTTTTTTTTTTTAGAGAGTGAAGTTTTTATTCACTTTCTGAGAAAGAAGGGCATGATGTGGGGAGATATGCCAGTACAGAGAGGTAGGTGCTTTGAGGTTTTATTGGATTAGAAAAGTTTGGGAGTGTTGTTGTGTGGCTCCTGGGCTGTTGGGGTATTGTAACATGAGGCTGAAGTTTGTTCCAATGTTATCTTCTGCCTGCTGTTGTAGGGAGAAGTTAGTCACATTCTGTTCTTGCTTTTCAGTAATTTCCAGTCCTGGGGATATAAGCTCAGAAGAGTAAAATGGCAGTCATGTTTAACAAAGTCGTAGGCCTCCTAGGCAAATGGTGCAATGATAACAAATACACTGACTTTGTCTTTTCATTCCCTGCTCTGGTTCTAAAAAGGATTTATTCTTCATAGCCTGGTCCAGTTTTGGTTTTGGGGAGTAGGAACAAAAGTCTCTTCTGTAACTACTTCACATAGGCTAGGGATATACAGCTGTCCCTGCCTGTGGGTCTGGGTATCAGTTATTAAGGAGAAGAGGTTAAGATTGGATGGCCATAAAAACAAGAGCTCTGGCCAGAGGACATTTGTGGAAGGAATCTTTTGGAGCCTGGACACACAATTGCTGGCTGTGAAAGTGGATGAGGAGAAGGCTGTCCACAGGATCCAGAGAGATGAAGAAGGCTCAGAATTCTTTTTCCAACCTTCACAGGATAAGGGTTAGGGGGTCAACCTGGGTCGAGCTTCTGCTGCTCACTGGTCCCCTAATCACAAGCTCAGGAGGCTTCAGGAGAAGGAGTATAGAGAATATCCCCATATGGGCCAACAAAATTTTAGGGTGGTTGGTGACACAGGCTGTGAAATAATTCACAAAGAGAAGAAACTATGGAGAGTAAAGTTTTTATTCCTTCTCCAAGAAAGGAGAAAGCCATGGTGTGGAGAAACACACCAACATAAATTATTTTTTAATTAAGACACATACATTTTTCTATACAGAATGCTATTGCACACTTTATAGACTATTGTATAGTGTAAGCATGACTTTTATAAGCAGTGGACAACAAAAAAATGGTGTGACTTGCTTTAGTGTGATATTCACTTTTATTGCTGTGGTTTGAAACCTAAGTGGTAATATCTCCAAAGTATGCCTCTATAGGAAATTGGTGTGTATTTAGCATGCTGTTGTCACTATCAATATTTCTGTAGAAGGGTTCAGTTACATCCAAAATGCATTTATGTTTATCTACTACATGCCAGTGCTAAGTAATGGACACTAAATAAAAAGCAAATAACATTTTCCCTGGACTCAATAAAGTACTGGACTAATAATTTTGTAGAATAATGGTCACAGAAGAAATATTTTTGAATCACAATAATCAATAATATTCACCTGAGCTCCTGGTAATAGTACCAGCTAAAAGAATAATTTTCTGATCTTATGGCACAGTAGTAGCAGGTTCTAGGTAAGGCTTTTTGTAAAATAAGATTTAGAGGAACTACCACTATACTCTGCACATTGCAATACTTGGTACTCACTACCTATAGTCTACTATCTCTTTTTTATTTTAATCATTATTCAAGTACAGTTTTCTCCCCTTTACTGCCAATCCAGCCCACCCACCCCTCCCTCCCAATTTCCCTCCCATTACCACCCTCCCCCTAGTTTTTGTCCATGTGTCTTTTAACTTTGTTCCTGTAAACCCTTCCCCTTTTCCCCTGAAACTCCTTCTTCTCTCTCCTCTGGTCACTTTCAGCCTGTCCTCTATTTCAGTGTCTTTGACTATATTTTGCTTGTTTCCTTATTTTGTTGTCTAGGTTCCTGTTAAAGACAAGCTCATATGGTATTTGTCTTTCATTGCCTGGCTTATTTCGCTTAGCATAATGCTTTCCAGTTGCATCCATGATGTTGCAAAGGGTAGGAACTCCTTCTTTCTTTCTGCTGCATAGAATTCCATTGTGTAAGTGTACCATAGTTTTTTGATCCATTCATTTACTGATGGGCATCTAGGTTGCTTCCAGCACTTAGCTACTGTAAATTGTGCTGCTATGAACATTGGGTTGCAAAGGTTTTTTTGGATTGGTGTTTTAGAATTCTTAGCATATAGTCCCAGCAGTGGAATTGCTGGGTCAAAACGCAGATCCATTTTTAGTTTTCTGAGAAAACTCCATACTGTTTTCCATAGTGGTTGTACCAGTCTGCAGTCCCAACAACAGTGCACTAGGGTCCCCTTTTCTCCACAACCTCTCCAACACTTGTTGTTTGTTGCTTTGCTTATGATGGTCATTCTGACTGGTGTGAAGTGGTATCTCATTGTGATTTTAATTGGCATCTCTCTGATAGCTAGCGATATTGAACATTGTTTCATGTGATTTTGGATCTTCTGTATGTCCTCCTTGGAGAAGTGTCTGTTCAAGTACTTTGCCCATTTTTTAATTGGGTTGCTTGTCTTTTTAAGGTGGAGTTGTGTAAGTTCTTTATATATTTTGGAGATTAAGCCCTTGTCTGAGGCATCATTGGCAAATATGTCTTCCCATACAGTTGATTCTCTTTTTATTTTGATACTGTTTTCTTTAGCTGTGCAGAAGCTTTTTATTTTGATGAGGTTCCATTTGTTTATTTTTCCTTTATGTCCCTTGCTCTAGGGGACATGTCAGTAAAAAAGTTTTTGTGTGATATATCTGAGATTTTCCTACCTATGTTCCCCTCTAGTACTTTAATGGTGTCATGGTTTATATTTAAGTCTTTTATCCATCTTGAATTTATTTTTGTATAAGATGTAAGTTGGTGCTCTAGTTTCATTTTTTTTTTGCATGTAGCTGTCCAGTTCTCCCAGCACCATTTGTTGAAGAGGCTATTTTTACTCCATTTTATGTTGCTGCCTCCTTTGTCAAATATCAATTGACCATAGAGACTTGGGTTTATTTCTGGGCTCTCTGTTCTCTTCCATTGGTCCATGTGCCTGTTTTTATGCTAGTACCAGGCTGTTTTGATTACAGTGGCTTTGTAGTATAATTTAGTGTCAGGTATTGTGATCCCTCCTACTTTACTCTTCTTTCTCAAAATTGCAGCAGCTATTTGGGGTCATTTATGGTTCCATATAAATTTTTGAAGTGTTTGTTCTATGTCTGTGAAATAAGCCATTGGTATTTTAATAGGTATTGCATTGAATGTGTAAATTGCTTTGGGTAGTATGGACATTTTAGTGATATTAATTCTTCCAATCCATGAACATGGTATATGTTTCCATTTGTATCTTCCTTGATTTATTTCCTCAGTGTTATGTAGTTTTCTGAATACAGGTCTTTTACCTCTTTGTTTAGGTTTATTCCTCGGTATTTTATTTTTGTTTTTGCTATTTCAAATAGGATTTTTTCCTTGATTTCTGCTTCTGTTGTTTCATTGGTGCTGTACAAAAATGCCTTTGATTTCTGGATATTAACTTTGTACCCCGCTGTTTTGCCAAATTCATTTACTAGGTTGAGCAGTTTTTTGGCCAATTCTATAGGATTTTCTATGTACACTATCATGTCATCTACAAACAAGGACAGTTTTGTTTCCTCCTTTCCAATTTGGATGCCTTTTTGTTCCCTTTTCTTGTCTGATTGCTGTGGCTAAAACTTCCAATACTATATTGAATAAGAGTGGTGAAAGTGGACAACCTTGTCTTGTTCCTGTTCTTAGTGGAAAAGATTTTAGTTTTTGCCCATTGAGTATGATGCTGGCTGTAGGTCTCTCATATACGGCCTTTATTATGTTGAGGAATGTTCCCTCTATTCCCACTTTGCTGAGTGTTTTTTATCATAAATGGGTGCTGCACCTTATCAAATGCTTTTCCCGAATCTATTCATATGATCATGTGATTTTTGTCTTTGCTTTTGTTTATGTGATGTGTTACATTTACTGATTTGTGAATGTTGAACCATCCTTGCATCCCTGGGATGAAACCCACTTGGTCATGGTCGATGATCTTTTTAATGTTTGTTGGATGCAGTTTGCTAGTATTTTGTTGAGCATTTTAGCATCAATGTTCATCAGCGATATTGGCCTGAAGTTTTCTTTGTTTGTTGTGGCTTTATCTAGTTTTGGAATTAGGATGATGTTGGCCTCATGAAAAGAGTTTGGGAGTCTTCCATCTTTTTAGATTTTTTGGAATAGTCTGTGAAGGATAGGGGTTAGCTCTTCCTTAAATGCTTTGTAGAATTCTCCTGTGAAACTGTCTGGTCCAGGGCTTTTGTGTATTGGGAGTTTTTTAATTACTGCTTCAATTTCTTTTGCTGTTATTCGTTTGTTCAGGTTTTCTGCTTCTTTTTCATTCAGTTTTGGAAGATTATATTTTTCTAGAAATTTGTCCATTTCATCTAAGTTTTCAAATTTCTTGGCATACAGTTCTTCATGGTAATATCTTACAATTCTTTGTATTTCTGTGGTATCAATTGTAATCTCTCCTTTCTTTTCTGATTGTGTTTATTTGGGTCTTCTCTCTTTTTTTCTTGATGAGTCTGCCTAAAGGTTTGTCAATTTTGTTTATCTTTTCAAAGAACCAGCTCATGGATTTATTGATCCTTAGAATTGTCCTTTTAGTCTCTATGTCATTGAATTCTGCTCTGATCTTGGTTATTTCCTTCCTTCTCCTTTCTCTGGGCTGTCTTTGTTGTTGTTCCTCTAGTTCTTGTAGATGTAGGGTTAGATTGTTTGTTTGAAATATTTCTATCTTTTTTAGGTATGCCTGTATCATTATGAACTTCCCTCTCAAGACTGCCTTCGCTATGTCCCATAAGTTTTGGGTTGTTGTGAGTTCATTTTCATTTGTTTCCAGAAACCTTTTGATTTCTTCCTTAGTTTCATTCTTGATCCATTCATTGTTTAATAGCATGCTCTTTAATGTCCATGATTTTGAGTGTTTTGTTTTTTTCCCTAGGGGTTGGTTTTTAGTTTCAGTCCCTTGTGATCCGAGAAAATGCTTGGTATGACTTCGAATTTTTTGACAATGTTGAGACTTGTTTTGTGTCCTATCATGTGGTCTATCTTTGAAACTGTTCCATCTACATTTGAAAAGAATGTGTATTTAGCTTCTTTGGGATGAAGGGCTCTGTAAATATCAGTTAAGTCCATTTCATCTAGGGTATTGTTCAATGCCACGTTATCTTTGTTGATATTTTGTTTGGAAGATCTGTCCATTTTTGACAGTGGGGTGTCAAAATCCCCCACTATAATTGTGTTGTTGTCAATATCTTTCTTGAAGTCCTCTAGGATATTCTTTATGTATTTGGGTGCACTTGTGTTGGGTGCATATATATTTACAATATTTATGTCTTCTTGGTGGATTCTTCCCTTGAGTATTATGAAGTGACCTTCTGGGTCTCTCTTTATGGCCCTCTTTTGGAAGTCTATTTTGTCTGAAATGAGAATTGCTACCCTGGCTTTTTTTCCCTGTCCATTTGCTTGGAAAATTTGTTTCCAGCCCTTCACTTTCAGCCTGTGCAGGTCTTTTATCCTGAGGTGGGTCTCTTGTAGGCAGCATATGTGTGGGTCATGTTTTCTTATCCAATCAGCTATTCTATGTTTTTTGATTGGAGCATTTAATCCATTTACATTTAAGGTTATTATTGATAGGTGCTTAATCATTGCCATTTATGTAGGTGTGTTCCTCTCTCTCTTTCTCTTTCCTTCCTTTCCTTAAATCAGACCCTTTAGCATCTCTTGCAGAGCTGGTTTAGTGAAGGTGTATTATTTTAGACTTCTTTTGTCTGGGAAGCTTCTTATTTGGCCTTCTATTTTGATTGAGAGCCTTGCTGGGTAAAGTAGCCTTGGTTGCAGACCTCTGGTTATCATTAGTTGGAATATTCCTTGCCATTCTCTTGGCTTAATGTGTTTCCATTGAGAAATCAGCTGTTAGCCTTATTGGGGCTCCCTTGTATGTTACTTCCTTTTTCTCCCTTGCTGCCTTTAATATTCTTTCTTTGTCTTGAAATTTTGCCATTTTAATTATGATGTGTCTTGAGGTGGGCCTCTTTGGGTTCTTCTTGATTGGAACTCTTTGTGTTTCCTGGATTTGTGTGACTTTTTCTCTCATCAAATTGGGGAAGTTTTCCATCATTACTTTTTTCAAGTAGGTTTTCTATCCCTTGCTCATCTTCTACTTCTAGTATCCCTATTATACGGATATTATTATGTTTCATGTTGTCTTGCATTTCTCTTAATCCCTCTTCATTTTTTTCTGAGCCTCTTTTCCCTTTCTTGTTCTTTCTGGGTGTTTTTTCCTACTTTGTCCTCCAATTCACTGATCCAATGTTCTACCTCATCGATCCTGCTTTTCATTCCTTCTACTGTGTTCTTCAGTTCAGAAATTGTATTCTTCATTTCCTTTGGCTTTTGTTGATAGTTTTTATTTCTTTTTCTATATTGATATAGTTGCAGTGAGATCATTGTAGCTTCCCTGTAGTTTCTGGAAGCTCATTGTCAGCTCATTGAGCTTCCTGATAATCATTGTTTTGAACTCAATATCTGATAGTTGAGTTGCCTCTATTTCATTTAGCATTCCTTCTGAGGCTTCCTCCTTTTCCTTTGTTTGCAGATTGTTTCTTTGTCTTCTAATTGTTCCTGAGACTCTTCTTGTTAACCTCTCTTTCTTAAATTGATCTGTTCTGGTTCCTTGTGTTTATAGTGTGAACTTCTGTGGTAGAATACCTGTGAGATTCAGTGGTATAGTCTCTTTTGGGTATCCGGGTGTTCACAGCTTCCCCTTACTCTTTTTTTTTGATCAGTTGGAGGAGTAAGGAAAAATGGGTTAAGACAGCAAGACAGTATTCTATGATATTTACAGTAGCAGCCAGTAGAGAAGAGATGGGAAATCCTTTGGCAATGTATAGTGTTAACCATGATCTTCCACCCCACTATCAACATTTTGGAAAGTATGGAAAGAAGATGAGACTCTTAGTGGGGAGGAAAGGTTTGTTAGTTGGATCTAGAAAGCTGTGAGGCTGTGGGAGGTCAGATTCTGAGGTAGGGTGGGAATAAAGAATAGTAAATAGGAGTAGTGTGTAAAAGAATAGAGATAACCCCTACATTAATAGAGTTTAGGAAATTGTGAAGTGAGCTGAGATCTGGGAGGGGTGTTAAGTTGTCTTTACAAGTGTATGAAATAAGTCTTATTTACAGTAATATTGAAGCAACAATCTTGTGGCAGATTCTATATGATCTAGATAACAAGAATAAGATGTATAGAATCTTGAGTGGTGTACTAATGGAACTCAAGTGAGGGACAGTAAATTATCAACACACTGTGAATGAGATGACAGGGGAAACCTATCAAACGACAGTTTAACCAGCCAATCAAAGAAGATTATACATAAAGAAAAAAAAAACAAAGTACTATTAAAATAAAAATTCAGAAAAGATAGAAAAAGATCATATAAATTTGCAGTAATTTGCAGGCAAAAGAAAAGCAGAAGATGGAATGCAGGAGAGATAGATTTCAAGTGGAAGAAATAGCACTAGGATGGAAGGAAGAGAAACATAAGGATTTGAGAGACATAAAAATAATAAGAGTTAAAAAATAAACAGTTACTTAATAAAAAAAAACAGATAAAATAACAATCAAACAACAACAGCGGGATAAGGGGAAAAAAAAAAAAAAAAAAAAAAAACACCTGTTGTAGGTTTCTAACTGGCCAAACCAGTTTTTCTGGTTTTGCTGGCTTCAGCAGGCTGAGTGGCGGTTGGAATGCTTTTTACCCTTCTAAGTCAGAACTCAGTCCGTCTCTTGGGTACTATCCCCAGGGCTAGCCACCCGTTTTCCCCAGAAAAGATCGCTGCCTTGGGCTTAAGGCACAAGCTTCGGAGATGGCAAGGGGTCGCGCACCTCCCCCAACTTCGCCACCTCAGGCTCTATGTTACAGGAAGCATCTGCCTTTCCTCTGGGTTCATGGTGCACCCTTCAGGGACTGCAAGGAGTCTAGCGCTTCCCCGCCTCGGGTCTACTACTTTTGCGCAAAGCACCACCTCCCCTTGGGGGTGTGGTTCTTGGTGCACGTTCCCGGGATTGTGAGAGGTTGTGCACTTCCCCTCTGTGGACCCTACGTTCTCGGGAAGCACCCATCTCTCCTCCAGGTTCACTGCACACACTCCAGGGATTAGGAGGGATCACACACTTCCCTTTACCACCACAGTGGTCTCCAGGAACCTGCAAAGGGCTGTGTCTTTTCTGGGTTCACCATTTAAGAGTCAGGTATCCCAGCGGGGCGCAGGCCCACACGAGATTACCCCCACTCCAGAAGCCCTTCCCTTGTTCACGGCAGTGGGGTCTCAGTCTTCTCCAAAACCACACACTCACCAGGTTGGGGGTGCAGGCGTGCTCGGCAAGGCCTCCCTTGGTCTGGCAGACTGGGGTACTCACCCTTCCCTGGGAAGTGCGCAGGTGCCCACAACCCCTGCGTGACTGTCTCTCCTTCCTCACTCTCCACTTTGCACCTTCAAGCAACAAGGCCTCCACTGCTGCTTCTCAATCCTTGTTGTCTGGAGAGGGAGCAGCGACTCCGCTCTCCCAAGTGCCCTGAGACAGACCCAGTAGCACCAGGCCTGGTCTCTGCACCTATCCTAGTGCCCTTATTATCTCAAAGCAGTCCTCTTACCGTCCATTTATTCAATGTCTGCTATAATTTTTGATGTTCTATTTACATAAATGTTGTGATATCGGTGGTCTCCTGCCCTGTTCCTCCTCAGATCAGCCAAATTCTCCCCTGTGCAACGGGGAAGGGGATAAAGATTCCTCCAACAAGGCCACCATCTTCCCGAATCTGTAGTCTACTATCTCTTTATTTTAACTTATATCCTTTAGTATGTTTGAGTCAATCTAGCATCCCATGATTCCATATTATAATCTGTGCTAACTGCCTAGAGTCTGGTTTTCTTAATTCTACCCTAGAATACAGTAGGCTGACTGCTTACTGTGTGGTACCCCCAATTTTTCAGGTCTTTTTGAATTGTTTTACATTATTAAGCACATTTCCAACTCTCCTTATCTCCTGTCCAACAAGTCAATCCCAATATGGTCAAACTAAACACTAATAGCTACCAGTGTTATCTGGTTTTTGGTCATTGTATTTCTGGTTCTGAAGAAATCCTCTACTATGCACATTGCTTTCTCTCAATGCAAATGGGAATACCTAGCTTCACTGACAAAAAGAATGAGAGATTTATTTTCCATTGATAATCAAGGATTGCAACTATAATGGAAAATGAGTGGATGGTAAAGAGTTCAAATCACAATGCCAAAATTTTACAGATGACTTCATTTAGATGCAATATACTGATTATGACTTATATTGAGCACACTATTATCATCATTATTGTGTATATTATGCTTAACATAATATAAACACATTTTCATTTAAAAATCAGTTTATTGACCCATTAATGTGTATCAGTAAAACCCAAATTTCTCAATAAAAATAATAGCATGGTATATTAGGAGGGGCAAAGATTTGTAATTTAGTTCCTTTATATGGAATGATAATACTTCAGAAGTTTAAAATAGGGATGAAACGAGACTATTCATATGAAATGCTTTTGCAAATACAATAAAAGTTTCAACTTAATTATCTGATAATTAATTGTGAAAATATGAAATCAAATTGACTAAGCATATTGGAAAAATCTTAGGATAAATATCTCAATTATATAAAACAAGTGTGTCAAAGTCCTGCTTTTAAACTTGTTGCAAACATATGATAGCTCCTCAATCCCCTAAGATGTCTAAACAGCATATGTGACACTGTTCTGGGCTGGGATAATTGGTTTCACTTTGTTTTTCCTCAGTTACTGTATTATATTAGCTGTACTATTTGAGAGACAGACATGCTTGTTTATTTTTTTCTAAGTAGGTCTATAATAATGTTTAGAGAATATAATGAACAGAACAGATCTGGTATCATGCACATTAATTGCTCATTATAGCCATGATCTTAAATGCAGTGCAAACATTAATGTAAGTTGAAGAATGTGAGTTGACCACAGATGAAGGAAAAGCTGAAACAGCTCATACACTGGACCAATATGTGGGGGAGAGAGTTGTTCTGGCAATAGAAAAGCTAGAAAAGACCTTGCAGCCATTGCATTTGGATGTAATAGCTGCCTAACAGAAACACAAAATGAGACTTGCTCAGCTAGAACAGCAGAACACAGCTTGAAAGCAACTTTACAGTTGCCAGGAAACTTTGTAGTTAGAAAGATCAGCTACACCCTTGAGATTGTAGAAATGTGGAAACAGATATCTGTTCAAAAATCACATCTCTATTGAAAAGGAGAGGGAACTCGAAACACATTACTTTGTACATTTATTCTTTGAATTGTTAAGAAATAACTATTTTTACCATAAATTTTGTGAATCTATCTTTCTCTTTTTGTTTGTCCTTAAATTCAATATATACCTTAAGTGTTGGTAATAGAAATGTCATCAAATTTCATTTAGATAGATATTAAAACTAAAGAAAATTGTATTATTTATTAACTTATCACTGGTGATGCTTGGAGATAAATCTGCTGAAATGGTACGTGTAAATCCTTTCATATTTACTTTGTCTTTCAGTGGCAAAGCAAAGGACATATTCTTCCTGGTGAGGAAAATGACATATGTCTGAAGGTGAAATTAATACCATCTCTCCCATTCAATTCAAGAAGTGCTTATTGTATAGAGAGCCAAGTATTGGCCCCTGTGCTAGATGCTGGTGACACAGAAATGCAAAAACAGGCAAACTCCCTATCTCCATAGAGCTCATATTTTGGTGGGAGTTCAGAGTGGACTACTGTGAGGCACAGTGTGGAACTTGCTGTATGGGTCAGTAAAAAGTATATTTACTTTACAAGTATGCAATTTGTAATACTAATTAAAAGTAAGTTTCTTTTAGAAAATAACATTAAAACTAAATATTTGAAATTTCTTCAAGTTTGTATTTGTTATAAAGCAGAATTTTATAATTTCTGATTCTATGAATGTATATTCATAAAACATAAATAATGAATTCTGCTATCTTGAGATTTTTAAACTTAGATGATTTTATAAAGTACTGCTTTTCTTTTAAAAATCTGGATATTAATAAAGTCTGCTTAGAATTAAGATATGAAATAATTGACCATTCAGACTTCTAAAAAATTTGTTTTCCACAAGCAAAACAATGTAATTCATGTTTTTAAGAATTTTGAAGCTCTTCATTATCTTGAATTATTAAAAGACTATTAGTAATAGTGATACCAAGACATTCTTGAGTCTGGTTTTTGATTTAACAGTTCATTAGGGAAAAGCCACTTAGAATTGAATGGACCTAAATACACACTTTTCATTACTAATGATGAAAGTAGTGAGATATTAAAATACATACCCATAAGAAGATATTACATGGCATTCACTAAATTTTTTACACCTGAGAAAATACATTAATATAAATAATTGTTTTGTTAAATTACAGCCAAACATATCTGCAGGTTTTAAGCTGTCTAAAGTAATTTTGCATTCTCAATGAATAATGTTTAACATTTGAACCAAAAACAGTTCAGTTTGGCAGGAATAATTAAAGGCTTAAGTTAAATACATAGACAGTCATTTAAATTTAGATCTGCAATAACATTTACTATTATTCTCCAAGGCTTTGACTGCTTGACAGAAACAAAGTACTCCGGGATTAATTTCAAGAAATGGTGCCAACTGTGCTGCAATTTGCTGTAATTAAGACATGAAAGAACACTAAATATTCAGATTAAAAGAAGCATGATGGAGCATGATAGAGAGTCAAGGTGTGGCAGGGAGCCAAAAAAGGAAAAAAGAAAAGAAAAGGAAAAAAAAACAGCCAGGAATACCATATTGATAGATACGAAAACAGCACAGAGACACTTAGTGAATTTTCCTTCAGAGAAGCACATCTATTTATTATTGTAGTCTCTGATTATATTTAATGTTTTTTCTCACTCAAATTTAAAGCTGAGACATTGTGTGTTAGAAAGATAAAATTGATAATGAAAGTAACAAACATTGGATTCTTATAAAGCTAATTATTTGAAGTAGTGTGGAGAAGTCATCAGGAGGATGTCATAATTACCTTTACGGTGAACGGATTTCTCTGGATGGCTTATTAGTGTAGTTTGCTTTGGAGCTAAATGAAAGAGTTCTACAGGTGGTAACTCAAAGAGATTAAATACACTTTTTGTATTCATTAAATTCCTCTTGATATTTTAAAGAGAAAGAATTCATTCTGAGCCTACTAGTCACCTTTTTAAATTTCTAGGAATTACGGGAAATATTTCCTTTAACCTTTGAAATTTCGTGTATTGATTAAACTGCATTTAGGCTGATGGGGAATCTTCCTTCCAACTGACTTTTTATTTTTAAAGAAAGTCCCTTTAAGGTTTTGATCCCAGAAAAGATGTGGATACTTGACCCAGCTGCTAATGAGGGGTTGTATAATCTCCAGCATCCTATAGCTCAAAATAGCAGGACGCAATATAAAAGTACATCATAAAAGGCACTATTGGAATGCTCTTTGTCTTCATAGGGTATACACAAAAAATGGGGCTTTCTAAGGAAGTTAGAAGCTGGTCTCCTGCAGGCACACAAAGCTGTCAAAGCCAAAGTGGGTAAGGTGAGGCGTCTTGACAGTGAGGTCAAAAGACAGAGAGCAAGTGTCCGGAATGTACAGGGAGGGCAGCGTCAGAAAGAGCAATCCTCCTCCTCAGAGAGGCTCTGCTGCAGCCAGTGGGGCACCTGCAGAGCCTGCATAGAGTGCACTCTTGCCAGGGACCAGCTCACCCCAGATTGTGTACTTCACCAGAATGGAAATCAGGTCGAGCCTGACAAAAGAGAATTTCACATGACAGAGTTATGATTAGAGGCTCAGAATAGGAACTGTGGATCTTTTCAGGCCTCGAGGGAGATGCTGTGAAGAGTCAGCATCTTTGGAGAACTATAAAAACAAAACGGAGTTGTTTCTATGCATAGAAAGCTTTGCAGAAAACGTGCTATGCCATTTGGATACAGGCTGTATATCTTAGCTCTTTCTCTGATGTTGCAAATCTTCATTTGGGGGAAAAAGAGCCTAAAATAAGGGGCTTATTGTGTAGTGGTTTAAACAGTCCGAATGGATAATCACTCTAGATTTTTATCTTTCCAGCTGACAGAGAAGTAGTTGAAGACATATCAAAGTATTTCACAGACACTAGTATATATATAACTTACCTATAATAGAAATAAGAGAATTTATTTCATTGAATAAATAAATAATCAATATTGCTTATAATCTGTACTACATGTTATTCACATGACATTAAATCTCTGTGAAGTCCACATGTTTGTTCAGGTTTTCTTTCCCATATAAATAAATACTATGAGCCATGAGTATTATTATCATTATTATTACCTTTGAGCTATTGTTTGACTCAATTTTGTGGGGTATTAATACTTTTATAAAATAAATTGTTAATGGAGTCATTGGGTCCATAAACAGCCTTTGTCAACCCCTTAATCTTTCCTCCCACTAGTCAGTGTTGCCAGATACGTGTTTCTGGATAAAAACCCCTAGAGGTCTCCTGCAAATTCTTTTTCAATACAACCAGATCATTGCAGATAATTGTATTACACAGTGTATCGATCCCAAATCGTTGTGCACCGGAAACATCTGAAAAAACATGATTATAGCTTTCTGTTTATTGTTCGTACATCATATAAGCAGGCTTTTGTGTGAATCACCTGTAAAAAAAGGCAAGGTGGAAACATCAGAGAAATTACCTCTTTACAAGAATCTATTGATCACTTTAAATCAAAGAAGTATGTTTGACATAAGATTACCTGCCAGTTTGAACATTAGGTACACTATGTTATAGCCTGGGGCAGTTGTAAGTCTGACAAAGGGATTGTAAATAAAGCATGCAGCTGTGAGCGCCTCTGGCTTGGGATCAAGTCAGGCTCAAGTCCAAGGCATAGGTAAACTCGAAATAATTTACCCCTTTTTAACCAGCACATAATGAATTAGAGTAGACTCCTAGGAGAACTGTGAGGCATAAATCTCTTCATCATTGTGAAATGGTGAACTTCGTAGAAAATTCACATCCTACCAAGTTGATAAAAGGTTTTTTCTGTGTGGGTGCCACAAGTTGATTAGTCTTGAAGTCAGTCAGTCTATTGGTACAAGTAGAGTCTTCTAACAAATAAAAGAAAGAAAAGAAAAGAAATTTCCTGAGACATTCTGTGTCCATAATTGTTTATATGTGGCCTAATTGTTTAAAGTCCTCTTTTTTTTTTAAACTTAAAGACCACTAACTTCTCAATTTCAATGTCTGAAAACTCTCTTCAAAACTCATTTTAATGTTTTGGCATAGTTTTCTTCTTTTCATAAGAAGTCTGTATTGTGAATGGCAAAAGAAGCATATAAAATGAAATACTGCATTTAAGCTATTCATACAACTATATTAATAATACTGAAAACATGACACTATAAAGATGTTTTCATTTGATTGAATTTTCTTATCGTCCAATAGCAAGGATGGCTGTAGTGACTTTACATATTTTTTGAGTTTGGAGAATTTTTTTCTTTTAATTTTGAAAGAAATTCTTTATTGGATTTCCCCCATACTTTAACATGTGTTGAAATTATTAAACATCTAACTCATTTGTTCAGAGAGATTTCCATGTATTTGGAATTTAATAAAGATGAGCTCTGGGTGATGCATTCTTCCTTGTTAAATATTTAGCTGTTTGCATTAGCTCTGTGGTTTCCTGAGGCTCAGATTTAAACTGTTAATATATAGCAGGTTTAAGTTATAAAAATAATAGATGCTATAATTTCTTTTTGGGCAAAGCTGGTCACTTTGAACGCTTGTGAGAAAACATTGCAAGCATACATGCACATATTTATTAAAATATAACCACTCAGTTGCTCAACATCTGTAAGTGAGAAACTGAGACTCAGATGTTTTGAGATATAACTTTAGGGTGATATCATTCAACTTCACAGATGAGTGATAGATGCAGAATATTTATATGAGAGTATCTTTTTTATAACATTGCCAGTAAAAGATACCTGTGACATAAGACTGTATGTAATAGCTTGGCCTTTAACTTTATTGAAACTTAATACAAACACAATTTTTTGGACATAAAATAGGGATCATTAATAGGGAAGTTCCTCTTTTTAAAAAAATATAATATTTTTATATTTACATTGGTTTGAGGATTCTAAAATTATTTTTTGCTTCATTTGAGAGTGTAAGATTAAAAATACTAATTTTCATAAAACATCATAATCTTTAATAAACTGGATTATATATCCAGTTAGATTTCAAATTACCTTGAAGAAATGCACTACATAATATGTGTATGAATATATAACCAAACATATGATTAAAAATAAAATTAAAAACCTAATAACATTTACATTTCATGGTATATATTTGAAGCAATAGATTAAAAAAAAACAGATCAACACTTTTATAAATGTGAAATACTTGAACAAAATGTATAGATATATAGCTCTAGGAATACAGTCCACAAAGAACAAAGGAAAAATGTCTTTGTCTTAAATCACTTATTTTTTGAGAATTTGAAGCACACGGCCTAAGTCTTCTTTGGTCTAATGAAAGAGTGCCATCTATTGGATGACCTTGAAAAAGTGCTTAAATTTTATAAATATTACACATGAAAATAAATCAGTGTCAAGTCATCATTGTGACATAATTTATAATGCATCTGTCTTTGTCTGTGTGAATATATATGTTTATATACACACATATATAGATATAAATGTATCTGAGATACATGTATCCTAAAGAAAGAACAGGAATACTGCACATTAACATTATTCTTTTATAAATGTGCAAGAAGAAGTCTCAAAAATAAACTCAGCAAATGTGGTCTGATTAAGGCATCTAATTATTGAAATCAAATGTTTTATAAACTTCAGATTAAGGGCATGCATCTTGTATTCCCTCACACATACCTTTGTTTACTTGTGCTTTAAATAAAGGGACCTGAAGACTGAATGCAGGAGCTTGTATTTTGACAAGAAGTATCTGCTTAAGTCTTCGTCAAAGTTACATTGCATACAATTTAAACCAAAAACAAAGGAAAAAGAAAAATACATGCTCTTGTTTTTTTTTAAAGGCAATGTTCTTGTTTTATCTTTCAGCCCAAGAACTTGCCAGTCAAGATGAAAAACTTCTTCTAATGGAATCCAGCTTGAAAGCTACTCAAGAGCAGCTAACTGAGCAAATAGCAGAAACAGTTCGCCAAGAACAGAACAGTAGAAAACCCCAGGCAGAGCTGAAGACAGTGACAGAAAGGATTATTGCTTCTGAAGAAGAAAAAAAAATGATTACAAGTGAGTTGTTTTTTAGCATTTCAGAAAGTTTTACTTTACATACTGAAATCAAGTCAGTCCTTTTGACTTTAGTTGCTAAATATTTAACTCTCTGTGTCTTTCAAAAGGTTATGTATAAATGTGCTAGCTTGTTCAATACATTGTTGGTTCTAAAATAGATAAATTTTAGATTTGCACATTTAGTAACTGAAATGGCACATGTTGAAAATTTTATCTGTCATATTCCAGATTTGAAATAATGGTGTGGCAGTCGACTTTCCTGTTAACTATTGAGAAAGGTTCAAGGTGGGAGCAAGAGAAAGAATACACTGTGTTTCCGCAGCACCTATCTGCCAATGGTCTTCTCCTCTTTTTCCTTTTGGAGTCCAAAGGTTACATATGGCTCTTGTTGCCTTTCTTTTTTGTTCAAGTAGCAGCTCTAAGCAAGACACCATTAAATTGAGCAACATTTAGAGTAGAATTTTTGGTCAGATCATTAAGACATGTAAAGAACTATGAGGAAAAGTAATAAAGATCTATGCTGTTTTGAAACATTCCTGGGAATTGTTCTTAATGGAGCATCTTGTATTTAATGTGTTTTCATCATCTAAATTTTTATGTAATTATTAGACCTATATGATATTTTCAGATTTTATGATTTATTTTTCAAATAAACATAAAATAGTTTCATTTTTGAATGCTCTGATAATTAAGTATTCTATTCTCTCTGATTTTTCTTTTCTTACTCTGTTTTTAAAAAAATAATTATGAAAAGTAGCATAACACAAATGAATCAATCTCCTTCATTCTCTGCACCCCCCCATTTGTTAAGAGCTACACTTTACTTACTGAACTTGGGTTAAATTGACTAATAACATTAGATAAAATACACACATTTAAACGTTTTCCTCCCTGTCACTCATCTCTTTGAATACAGTCCTGATTCCAAAACTAAAATGTGCATTTGATATTCACTGATCTTTGGAAGCCAGATTCTAAACTTACATTATTTACTGCATAGTTTGATATATCTATCAATAGAATTTCAAAATATTACATATGATGAACATTAAATTTCTATTGTGATTTATAGTTTGTAACACTAATAATGTTAAAATGAAAAAGTAAAAGTTTTGAAATTTGTTCACGAGGAATTTATTTCTATGTTTTAATCTAATGAGTAATATGGTAAGGTAATAAAAATAATTATACAACCAAGAGTGATATTTTACATGTTCTTTTAGGCAGCTGCCAGAATTCAGACAGCAGGGGAAAAAAAAAACACGTTTAACTATTATTGAAAGGTAAAAATTGGATTTAAGGATTAAAACTATATTGGGCAACGTTTCTTTGGGAATAGCTATAGTAATGTAGTATTGTAAGTATTATGTTGTAAGTATGTTATAAAGTATATTTATGAAAACAATTATAAAAATAACATGCTTAAGGTATATTTAGAGAACAAGAAATATACAAAAATGTTTGTAAACACTAAAATAAAGATGATGATAGTGTTTGATATTAACTTAATGTTATTAAAATAATTCCAACATGTTTTTCATACAGTTAAACATCACTATAAATGTATATTATTCATTATGGCCACAAAAATATCATTTTTGATCTGAAAACTGGCATGTACTGACCTGCTTTCGATCTTAAATTTTCTCAATAAATAAACCAGTGATTTCATAATGAAAGATCAAATTCAAGTTCTCCATGGCTGATCTAAATTTATTTATTTTAAGTTCCAATAACCTTGATCATTAAATTAAGTGGAATACTCTCTCAATGTGAAATTGCTAACAAGGTATATACACATCATATAAGAGAGTAGTTAAAATTGTATCACTACTTTAAAAATTTATTTACAAAGGTTTTTAGCAATTAGCTATCTTAAAAATCACAAAATTATAAATAATGGGTGGGCAAAGTTAAGTTTACAGTTGTTTATGTGGAAAATAATACAATAATTAATAAATAATAATACAATAATAAACTGTGTTTTGTGTACTCACAATTTTAAATACTACTTTTTCCCATTCCTGTATTTTGAGGGTGATAATGATAATGATGATATGGTATAAGACAATGTTATTGTTGAATTTTAAAGAGACAGCTACACAATCATAATCAAAGCAATGATGGGTTTTTTTGGAGAAAAAGTTTCACCTTTTAAAATATTGCCCCAACATACATTGTCACAGGGTACGCTGGTGCTTGATCATGTGTCTTAACATTAAAAAATAGACTACTCTTTAAACGTGAAATAAAATCAAAGTTTTTTTGGCCTAGCAAACAAAAAAATTGGTTTACTTTTTATTTTTTTCCCATTCAATCAACAGGTGACATAAATTGAACAAATTTGCCAATTGATTCATTGTCGGGTAGTGCCCGACACCATGGTGTGCACCAGTCAGAAGAAAATAAAGGCATATCAGGTGCCATAAGACATGAAAGCATCACAGTTAGTTCCCTTAACCAGTCCTTCTTTCATTTGGGAAAGTCATGGGATTTTGATGAGAGGATGGAGAGGGAAATGTATGGAGCATAAAGTTAAAGCCAAAGACTGGAGTAGCTTCTAGAGCATACAACCACAGTACAAGTTTTTTGACAAGAACAGAGGACCTTAAAACATTCTGGGACTATTTTTCAAAAGAAGAGAAAATTATTTCTGCAGTTATATATTTTTTATTTTACAAAAAACAGGAAAACATGAAACGATTTTTAAAATGTGTGGGACTAAATAATAAGACAAAACAGGAGGAAACTAACACAACACTTCAAACTGAACTAAATAACTTCAAACAAGCACATGGACATATGAAAAAAACACCTTGAATCAGAAATTCAAAAAAAGAATATGTATTTTAAAGAATCTGTTACAATTTGAAATGTACATCTGGGTCCTATATGCCTAAGTGCATAAGTAATAAGTAATATTACTTATTAAGCAATATTTGTGATAAGTAATTATCACAGAATGATTTCTTTTATTCATTAATTTGGGAGTCATTCAGAATTAGCCAGGTTCTTATACCAATGAAATCTAGGTTGTCATTTCTTAACTAGATATGAAACAGTTAAAAAGGAAGCATACAAAAAAAGTTGGCAATCAAAAGGAAGATTGTTTTTAACATTAAATTGTGACATGAAAGTTATTGGTTCCATAAAGCTGAATTTTTAAAGAACACATAGGATTTAGGTTTTATATTTCCCCTCCTCTTTTTGAACTAAATGTAGAGAACATACACCATATACTCAGTATAAGCCTGTTACACTTGAAAGATTTGTTCTGAATGTCCAGTGGGAACCTGGAAATCGTAATAATTTGTAGTATCGATTGAGTGAAACTATGCAGCTGCGGCCTCCGGTGAATAGACAGGAATAGACATTTTATTGATTAACTTTTACAGTCATATTTTCAAGACTCCACTGCAACATAATTTTCACTTCCCAGCTTTGTGTTGCTGCATCATGAAACTTTAATTCTTCTCTTTTAACATTTACCCACTTGAGAAAAAAAGTATGGACATGTCTGGCCAGGGTTGTGATCGACAGAGATGCAAAACTTTCTGAAAAATGATTTCTCTCAAGTGCAAGTTTACCACAAATAGTAGAAAGGAATTAACTGCTTATAACAGTTTTTGGAAATATCATTATGGCAACTACTTGGTAATTAAATTTCTTCATATTTTCCTCATTCTGTTCATGTTTAGGAACCTTAATTTTCTTACCCTAACTTCATGCAGCTAACTGTTAAAATGAATTATCTTGTGATTAATAGTTTTTATTCATTCATACTTTATATCATTTCATGTGTGCAGCAGGAAAAAATATTGCAATGATACTATATAATTTAGTCTGATATGAAAGCTATGAAATACTAAATCATTTTGGCCAATACTTATAAGTATAAAATGTAAATGTACATGTATTGAACATATGTAATATTTTTCTAGTCCTGTAAGAGTTTTAATCAATTACTTAGATAAAAATATTGTATTTGCACAGGTGAGCATATTACAAATATTCTGTGTATAATTATATGTTTAGGTACCTCAAGTTCTTTACTACTTGTATTTTCTGGTCACCAAAGCAAACTGTAGATCTTAAATTCTAGATATATGGAAAATATTTCACTATTATTTTATTTAAGAGCTGGTGACAGAGATATTTAGACTTAGATTGAATTTGAAAATGGGAATTAAGAAAACAATGACATCAATTCCTCTTATTAAAATCACATCTGTTTTCTTCTGTTATCATAAGAATGAATAAAACAATGCATAAAGAATATACGGTATTTTTATAGTGTGTGTGTTTTTTAGGAGACTCTCACCTGTGCAATCAAGTATATATGTAAATTTATTTACCAAAATGAAGGATGCAATTAAGACAGATCAAATAATAAACATAAAATACAAAAAAGTCTGAATTGAAATTGATTTCAACATAATCCTGTAGAGGAATCCCCACTTATTGATCAATGTTAAAGCCCATGCATAGCACTTAGAAAGATAAAGTAAGCAAGGTCAGATAATCAAAGCATTTAAATAGTAAAAACAGCAACTGCCACTGTAGACTGCTAAAATAAATCCATAATACAAATTGCTTTGGCAAAAAGTGGATGAGCAGCTGATCTTCCTATCGAATTCGGATACTGTTCAGTGACCACACTGGGAAAAGGATTGGGAGAAATGCCTTAAAGATCAATATTGAGTGAGATGGAGCACGGCTTCATTTTCAACAGGAGAACATTACAGGTGTGAGAGTACAGACATCTTCAGGCAATGTCATCAAGTAGAGACTTTTTCATACAGTTAAAAAAATGCTATCTATGACTGATATCACCAAACATCATAGAAATTCTTCTGTAACTGTTTTAAGAATTTTTTGAACAGGGTTTACACAACTCTCAGATTTGAAAGTATAGAAAGTTGATTTTACACTAAAATAGTAGTATGGCTACTTAACAAAGTAAATTCGTAGACCTATAAATATGGACTACATAAACTTAAGTCATGAAACATTTTTGAGATATCAAATGGTCACATGATGAATGTTTCCAGTCCTATACAGAAGTATAAAAATTAATGGCAGAATAGGGGATGGAAGAATGATTTTTGAAATTTTATGGAAATGGAGTACATTTGTTGTGAGTGCCTTTTTGAAACTTATTGTGACTCAGGGAGTTGTATTTTTAATGAATATTTGGATTCTACTGGCTAATTATATTTTTGGCTCTAATGAACTCCTATGGGAGTTTTCAGTATATATGCAGGGGGACCCAAATCCCCTGAGTTTATTTATATAAAATTGTGTATTATTCTTACATGTTTAAATTTCAGTCATGTTCAAAGTACTTTCCATTTGATGCAATACACCTATTGAGACTTTTTCCACTGTTCCAAACAGTTTTTGAAATTGTCAGTTTTGATGCCTTTTACTGCTTCTGCTGTTTTTTGTTTCACCTCTTCCACATCAACAAAATGTTTCCCTTTGAGAACTTTTTTTCATTTAGGAAAACAAAAAGTAGTTTCTCTGGCAAGATCCAGTGAATAGGGAGGGTGGGACATGGGTGTCATGTCATTTTTGGTCAAAAACTGCTGAACACTCAGCACAGTGTGGGCAGGTACACTTGTAAATAACCCATCATGAAATGGGCAAACACATTAAAAGAGTCTTCAAAAAATTTAACTGAAGTGGAATGCTGCCTCTCACAACAATACCAGGTGGAACACTGACACAGATGGGTTTCTAAAACACTCACCAACAGGTAGAAGCCTGTACTACAAGGGGCCCACCCTCCAGAAGATAATTCTGGTTTGGGGGGAACCCCTTCATAGATCTATGATCAGAATTAGATCTAACATACTTAACTACTTTTGTTATAAAATTTGAATTTAACTTCTATTTAATGAGACATCCTCATGGCCATATTGAAGTTTTGTGGAAAACTGAATAGGGTTTAGCATAAGGACATGCCATTTTATTATATTTTTGAATGAGATGATTCTTCAGTCGAAATGGACAATAATGCAATTGATTTATTCCCTCCCTTTTTTCAGGTTCCCATAGGTGTCATCCTTATGTCATTATCTGTTTCCATAGCATCTAAATTTATCAGAATGCTCATTGCATGAATAGTGTTATATCTTGATAAGTACACCAATGGGATTTTCCACATATTTTTCTGCCAGGTATTTCTTATGGAGTATAACCATAATCTTCTAATAATTTGAATGTAGTGTTTAGTGCTTGACAATAGTACTGATTGAGATATCTTACTTCATTTACAAAAACCTTTCAATATTGCACCTCTCAAATGAGATAAAGAATTGAATGATCTTAATTGATTTTCTTTTAGAATAGAGAGCAACTAAAATGAAGATGGGTTACATTTAACAGAAGTTTCACATTCAAATGAAGTATAAAAATCAACCTCAGCTTAAAAATGGTTTAACTTAGGCTTAGTGTTTTTCCTTTCCTTTCTTACAAGAATAGTTATTTACAAATATTTCAGTCTCCGTGTTTGCTGTGGGAATTGCTGATAACAGCAGTTTTAATAGTAAAATTGTGAAACAATATTCATAGTTGTCAGAAAAAGGTCATTCTATTTGCATTCATTAGGAACCTGGAGGACAGTGCTGTGTGTATTTCCTTTGGGATGTTGTAGCTATTGATTTATATACAGCTTTAGGAAAAATTAATTAGGATTATATTTCACTTATTACTATAGGCTGTATAATAAAAAAAACATTTTTTGTTAGAAAGTTGAACAGAAAAACCTAAAAGGAATCATTGTATCTTAACTGACAACTATTTTATCCTGTAAATTTTTTTTATAATCTGGTTAAAGGCTTAGTGCATTCATAGGAATTTAATTAACACTTTGTAAAAGGAATGTTTTAGTACACATCCTATAATAATAATGATAGCTCAAATAAAACAATAGAGAGATTTTTCCCTTGTTAATTGAAACTTCTTTTTTCTTTCAGCTAAGTCAACGTAGATTTGTCTACTATGAGTTTAATGATTTAAAGGTTTTGCCAAAATTGTTAAATAAAAAACCAAACAGGGACCAAGATCAGGAGAATTCTCAAGGTGAAGAAACAGATCCCAAAATGAGTTTTAGGAGGAAAACAAGAGAGGGAAATTCACCTGATTTTTAAATTTTCAGTCTCAGAAACTTCATAATTACATTCTTATGTGAAACTAATACTTCAAATAAACTGGAATGTGTTATGCCAACAATACCCTCAGTGTGATAATACTAGATTTTTGGATTAAAAAATATATTTGGCTTCTTTCAATGAACACTATGCATACACTAAGTGGAAAAATATTGAATTCAGTTTCCACATTGTTTATATGTGACACATGTTTGACATTAATCAAATTGTAGTCACTTCTAATTAATAGCAGAGAATAATTTTGGAATGGGGAAGAACCAGATGACAAAGGATAGTTTGTGTGTGTTCATGACATACTTTATGAATGGAAACACATGTCTATTGTGACATTTTTAACTTGGAAGTGTTATTAACTTCCCTATTGTCTCTTAGATATGTAGAATTTTAAGAGAAACTCATTGCCTGGTCTATGGTGGATATTTAGGCATAGTATCAGCATTTAGGGAAAAACAAAATCACAGAGAAATCTTTTGAAGATCCTATAAAATCTAAAGGCAAAATATTAAAATCCATTTGTGCTCTTGGATGGTCTTAGGTTTTATGAAAAGAGTTGATAAGAGGTCAATAGCAACACTGAGTGTAAATACAAGCTTCTCCTTACATTTTGTAAATTAATTACTGTCTAAAAATAATGACTATGATTAAAAATACTTCTCTATTCAAAACTTTTAACATCACTTTCTTAGCTATGGCCATAAGGATCCATTCCTTAACACACCTTGTGGAATATAAATCGAGCCAAAGTTTGTCTTTTCCTTCTCTGCTTCAAACATTTAGAGGCCCCCTCAAGAGAAAGCAGTTTTTTCTTCAGTAAAATGGAATTTTGCTTTCCAGAGTGATAAGTAATATTTTCCACCCTGGCACATTTGTATTCTGTTGCAAACATTACATGAGGTAATTACACTGAGATTCATTGCAAGCCCTTGGCATTTGTAGTGAATCTAGCTTTCCCCAGTATATTTTCAGGATAATACTGTGTTAGATAAATAATGAGGTAACTAACTAAGAATTTTATAAAATCATGCAGGTCTAAGGCTAGAATTTTGAATTATTTTCTTAATTCAAACAAAATGACCAGGAAGATATTTCTTAGGAAAATTTATTGATCAAACTATATAGTGGTCCAGTGTTTATTGAAAAGCTAATGTTTTAGAGGCACATGTTTTTAGGTTGTAAGTGACCCAAAAACAACTAAGAAGTGGTTCTTTGTCATGAAATGCTCATAAGCTAGTAAGGCAAAAATTCATGGCAGCAGATGTTCATAAAACTAGGTGATATATGATTTGTTTTTTTTTTAATTAAAAGAAAATTATTGTAGTAGAGAAACAACTATTCCAGAAAAGGTAATTAAAAAGACAATTGGTAACTATATTTTCAAAATGCGTAATATCTTACATGAACAGAAAGACCAAGATGCAAAAACATCGTGAGAAAGTATATTTTTGCTCTAGAAAATGAGAGATTTATGTTGTAGAGAATATTTGGATGTCTAGAAAGGCTGGTTAAAAACCACATTATTGGTGGTATCTATGACAGTTTTAGGAATACAATTTGCTTAGAAGTAATGGGGAGATAATGTAGAGTTTTGAACAGTCAAGTGCACATAATTACAACAATATTAGAGGAGCAATAGTCTGAATCTCTCATTTTTTTCTCTTAACATTTCACCTGGCTTATTCCTAATCATCCTTAAATACTGGCATCTTAGGCCAGCTCCTCCATGGGGCTGCCTCCTCCCTCCCTCATTCCAGATGGAGTTATGTAACATACTCTGTGCATCCATGGCCCCCATCCATAATCTATCGTGGTGTACATCTTTCCTTAATCTACTGTTATCATAGTGAAGGCCAGTGTTTCCCACTGGATATCACAGTGTGGAATGCTATTTTCCTGTACTATTGTCAGCACTGCCATATTTTTAAACTAATTTTGGTTAATTAGTAGTGGATGAATGGAATGAACTTTGCTATGTGTCTGGTCCAGTGCATCATTTGTCACTTTGGGAACCATGCTGAGTTGCTGCATTGACTTCTATCACATACTGAGCATGTCAAAGAAAAAGTGATTTTTTTCTGAAAGTGTAGTACCAATCTTTAACCCCTTGCCCTATGGCTTCCAGACTGAGAGAAATGGGTTTGGAAATTGAAGCTTTAGTGAAGTAGGAGGAAGTTGTGGGGGGAGGTGGATGCTAGATTGCAAAAAATAAAAAATAAATATATGTGTAATAAGAAAGTTGTGCTCACAGTTTGTTTTCAGTATTTCATGGTGCTATGATCTGAATGTTTGCCCCCACTCCAAATTCATATGCAGAAATACTAACCCCAGCGTGGTTAGTGGGGCCTTTGGAAGGTCTGGAAGGTTAAGACTTTTCAAACCTTCACCTGGAAGGCTGAATGAATGAAATTCATTCATGAATGAAATTCATTCATGAATGAAATTTGTGCCCTTAAAAAGACCTCTGAGAAAGCTCCCTTGCCACTTCCACCAATGAGGACACGGAAAGATCAGAGGAAAGATGAACATGAATGAACCAGGAAATGGCTCTTACCAGACATGGAATCAGTATGCACCTTCATCTTTGCATTCCCAGCATCCTGAACCATGAGAAATAAATTTCTGGCATATATATATATATATATATATATATATATATATATATATATCACCCAGTTTATGGTCTTTTGTTACAGCAGCCCTAACATACAGGGAAAAAAGAAGACATACAGTACACTGGTATATTGAAAGATGTGAGGAAGGACTTTGTCTTTTTGCAAGAAACTTGAATTTGAAGACAGACAGAAGATAAGAAGGAAATAGACATGGAGGATACAAGAGGAATGCAGGCAATTGATAGAGCAAGGGATCAGATGACACAGCAGATGTTTATGAAATGCAAAGATGACTCTTATTAGTATCTCCTTTACACCTGAGAAAAGATATGGGTGGGTGATGGGCAAAGAGGTAGGGAAAATTTAAGGATATTTCAATAAAATAAGAATGGTTTTGGAAAGAAAATCATCTAACAACATGAAGACAGCAAGGATTTAGAGGACTCTAAGCAGGGCTACTAAAAATTAGTAAAATCATTGAGACCTGAGAGGAATGTGAGAAGCCAGCATATCCCAATGTCCACTTAAAGAAAATCACACTCACATGACCTGCCACTCAGTGGGACAAGGACTACTAGGTTCAAGTGAATTTGAAAATACTAAGTTAATTAATTTAATTCAGTCAATTCTTTACTCTTAATCCCATGGCTTCACTTATGGAGATGAAACCAAAGTGTGAGAGCTTTGAGGCTATCCCACATTGGTGCCAAGGGTCTTTTTTTCTCCCATAATCTTTCTGCTGCTGGTAAAGTTAATCTAATTTTCATGTTAAACTTATTCTATTCTTTATCATTGTACCACTCAGGCTCTCAACTTTCACCAAGACCCGAAACATCATCCTCACAGTTTGTTCATACTAGTGGGACTTCCCCAAAAGAAATTTATTTGTAAAAAATTGTGTATGTATTCTTACATGTTTAACCTTCAGTTACTTTCAAAGTTCTCTCCACTGACTGCAATATACCTATCAAGATCCATTTTCCCACTGCTCCAAACAGTTTTTGAACCAGTTGGTTTTGATACCTATTAGTGCTTTTGCCATTTGTTGTTTCACCTCTTCCACATCAGCAAAACATTTCCCTTTGAGGACTTTTCTCACCCAGTGAAACAAACAAGAAGATCCTCTTGGGGCAAGATTAGGTGAACAGGGAGGGTAGAACATGGAGATCATGCCCATTTTTGGTCAAAAACTGCTGAACACTCAGTGTGGTATTAGCAGGTATGTTCATAAATAACCCATCATGAAATGGGCAAACACATTGAAAGTCTTTGAAAAAAATTCACAGAAGCTGAACACAACCTCTCACAACAACACCAGCTGGTACAGATGAGTTCCTGGAAAATTCAATTAGGTAGGACAGCCTACACTACAAAGGGCCCACCCTCCAGAAGATAATTCAGTGTTTTTTGAGGGTCCCCTTGTTATTCAAACTAGTGGTGGCCACTCTATATCTGGATTATTATTGATTTTAAATAGATAAGCCAAGTCTGCTGTACCATTGTTAACTAGCAATCTCAGATAGATCTAATGAGAAACCAGTTATTTTAATATTTCAATTAAAGTTTGAAAGAATAAACAATAATACCTTAGAAAGGCTTTGAACTTACTTATTACAGTCAACAACAGAGGTTTGTGACGGCTCCAGACACTACATTGGGGAGACAGTATTTTCCATGAAAGAACTTTTACTTTTTTCCCTTATGGATCATGAAGTCTGACTCAACTTTTAAATTCAGCTGTATACTTTCAGAAAAGCAGAGGTGTGGTAGAACTAAGCATGTAGGGAAAGGGCAACTTATACAGGTGTTTAAGAAATAAATGAGCACAAAAGGAAGAAGAGGAGGGAACAAGGTTAAAAAAATTAAAGATACCAACCTGCATCTGTATTATATGGTAGCCTCATATATATATTGAATTTTAATTGTATTATCCTAATAAAAATGAAAACATATCAGTTATTTAAGCTTGGAGGAGGCTCCAACCACTTTTTTAAATTTTGAAGGAATTAAAATAGATAAATTTTCTGTGACTTACCCAGATCTGGTAGTACACCTGGTATTAGAACATTGATTTTCTGATGAACTTAAATAATCTTTTATTTAGGAATTTTGCTAAATGAAATCTGAGTAAAAAAGGTCTTTACCAAACCACTCTATAGTTCACAGTTTATGGCTTAATGTAAATCTGAGAGTTTAGGTTCAGTAGATAAACAGCAAGAATGTAAAGTGGAAAACAATTCTTACCCTTAGGTGAATATTTCAAATATGTTATTCTGTGCTTGAGGTTAAAGTAAATTTTTGCTCATTCAAAAAATAAATTCTCCTCAGGTAAAATGTAGGGTATTATTTTCCTTCTTATAATTAATAAGTGGCCCCGAGGAATCAAAATCACTGAGCAGTATAATAAAATATTTGCTAATGGAGACAAATTTACCTGAAGAAATATGGTGGGTTTGTTTTTTTTTTTTAGTGAAAGCTCTTCAGCTAAATGATATCATCTAGTCAATCTCTCCCCAGCAGCCCATTTTTAAGTATCAGACCATAAGTTTGACTCAGCTCCAGAGAAGTGTTGCTTTGCATAATAGAAGCATTTGGGAATTTCAGGGGAGAATTGGAAGGGATTATAGAAACAAATATAAAAGACACATGGACAAAAACTAGGGGGGTTGGAAACGGGAGAGAGGTGGGGAGGGAGGGGTGGATGGGCTGGGATGGGAGTAAAGGACAGAAAACTGTACTTGAACAATAATTAAAGTAAAATTGGGAGGAAAAAAAAGAAGCATTTGAGACATCTAGCCTCGAATGTTCTAGTTGCATTTGACTCAGCTGATAAAGGTACAGAGCACTCCACTGCTCATATAGAAGCAGACAAAAGATGAGCACATACATTCTTTGCAATAGTACAGAAACTATTCTTAAAGGATTTCTACTGTATGTAATTGTAAGCAATATGTATGTTTAACTCCACGTTAAATTCAGATTTATGAAAAAAGATTTAAAATGAATATATTGAATATATTATTATTTTTTCTTAAAAGCAATAGAGTACACAAATACTAAAGTGGCATCTCGTAATGGACTATGGTATCAGACAGACCTGAGATTAAATTCTTATAGGCTAGCACCACCTTAAACAAATTACCTCACTCAGTATTTTATTCTGTAATTTGGAGATAATCATACCTTCTTCATAGGGATAATATGAGAAAGTAGACAATTTTGTAGAGAACATGCACTGAGACTGACATAGTCATGGTTCTCAAAAATTCGTAAATTTTTATCACATTAGAAACAGAGGTTATTTTTTCCGTCAGATAAAAAATCTTGCAATTTTTCAAATAACAAAACTCCACTGTTAATTGTTGCAATGGACATGATGAATAAAAGAATAAACAAATAAATGTGCTTAAAAAATAGTGTCCTTATTTACATATCAATAAGTAGTTATGAAGTAGCTTTTGAAAACTCTCAAATAAAGATTTTTTGGGGGGTGTTTAGTTTTGAGTGTTCATGGATTACTGACTGGCACCAGAACTCATGAAAAAAAAATTAAAGAATGTTTTCGCTACAGGCCCAGCAGCATCATATTTGCAATATTATTAATTTCTTTAAAGAAAATATAAGTCTGGTTCTCTTAGAGTTGTCTAAAAGTATTCCCTTAAGCTTGCAGGCCCATCAAATTGAGTATTTTGAGAACTAAGATAGATACAGTTTTAACATAACCCTTGTAAGAAGAAAGAGATTGATTCATTTGCTGCTGACCAGAGTTCACATTCTTTTTGTTTTTCTCTGAGGATGCATCTGCTTCCTATTCAGAACGTGGTTCTACTTACAATCTAATTGTGCTACCCTACACTGCTCTATTATTTTCTGAGCCCGAGTCTACATTTTAGACCAATCATTGAAGAGCAAAGGAAGACTTGGAAATTGAAGGCTACACACTTAGATCTACTCATCTCGTTATATATACGCCTGTGTAGCTGCTCCATACTGTGTAAGAATGCCATTCTATTCTTTAAGCTTGTCCTCACAATTTCCTGAGATAGGACAGAATTATTGTCTCCATATGAGGTGTGATATGTGTCATCTCATGATAAATGGTTGAATGATTTAAGTACTTATTTTGGCTTTAAACTGACTTTGCTCCTTTCAATGGTCTTGGGTTATATAGTTAGAATATTTTGTCCAGATGTATAGATGGAAGCTTTAAAGAAAACAAAATTTACTCAGGGTATATTAAGTTTAATTACTAAGATATCAGTTTACATAGTGATTAAATAAGTATCCATGAACTACTATAATGAATGAGATACAATTTAAAGCAACTATTACATGTGTAAAAGATAAGTTCAAATTAAGATTTCCTCTTCTCCACATTAACTTAGTGAATTTAAGTTTTGTTGTAATATCATCCTATTCCCTAGAAAACCATCATGGTGCTACTCATCCCAAATTTCATAATATATATATTCCATCATAACTAGGAGTTAGAAAGTTTTGGGAATCTGAATTTACAGAAGCAGCTATATATTTGAGTTTGGTGCATATAGTTGAAGTCTTGATTTTCTGTTTCTTCCCTCTAGACATCAAATTGTTTATTAGGAATTACACAATCACTTCTGCCTAGCATAGAGAAAACTTACTACAAAGGCTATGATAAGAGATGGATCCTACCTCACAACGGAATTCTCAGCTAAGAATGACAGAGGAAAAGTCACTCAGCCTCATTTTATCAAGTGCTCTTTATTGATTTACCCTATGACTTTTCTAGATTATTGGTAATACAAGATCTGTCTAGAAAAAGTCCAGCCATTGTAAATATAACAAGAATGGTTTGTGTGACAGTAATGTAACCTGGCAGCTCTGGAGAGTGGACTGGAATGCACATTGTAAACAATGACCAATTCATTGTACTGGTCAGTGGGGGTGGTAGACATTGCTGAGTGAGCAAATGTACTGTGTGGCCATTACATTCAAAATGACTGAGTGAATACAGCGATGAATCTGCTTCAAACTTTGCGTTAAGCTTGAAAATTCCTCCTAATAAACAATTTGATATCTAGAGAGAAGAAACTATTCAGATGATTCAGAAGGCTTTCGGGGACTATTCAATGAATGCAGCATAAATAAAAGTGTGACATATTCATTTACTGATGGACACTTAGGTTGCTTCCAGGACTTGGCTATTGTAGATTGTGCTGCTATGAACATTGGGGTGCATAGGTTCTTTTGGATTGGTGTTTCAGGGTTCTTAGGATATTATCCCAGCAGTGGAATTGCCAGGTCAAAAGGCAGATTCATTTTTAGTTTTCTGAGGAAATTCCATACTGTTTTTCACAGTGGCTGCACCAGTCTGCATTCCCACCAACAGTGCACTATGGTTCCTTTTTCTCCACATCCTCTCCAACACTTGTTTATGCAACCTAAGCACCCATCAGTAAATGAATGGATCAAATAACTATGGTACATTTATACAATGGAATACTATGCAACAGAAAGAAAGAAGGAGCTCCTACCCTTTGCAACAACATGGATGGAACTGGAGAGCACTATGCTAAATGAAATAAGCCAGGCAGTGAGGGACAAATACCCTATGATCTCACCTTTAAGTGGAACCTAATCAACAAAACAAAAAAAATAAGCAAAATATAACCAGAGACATTGAAACTAAGAACAATCTGACAGTAACCAGAGGGGAGGTGGGAGAGGGTAATGGGGGGTAAGTGGGGAAGGGTTTTCAGGAACAACTGTAAAGGATACATGAACAAAACCAAGAGTGGTGGGATCAGTGGAGGGAAGTGAGGATGACTGGGGTCGGGGGAGTGGGGGAGGGTAAATGCAGACAACTGTACTTGAACAACAATAGAATAATTTAAAAATAATTTAAAAAGTGTGGCACAAACACTTCAAAGATGGTTGAGAATCTGTTGAAAGTGATCCGTATTCTGGAAGGCCTGCAACAAGGAGAACATGTGAGAATTTTGAACGTTTAAAGACTGCAATCAACCGAGATGGGTAGGTGACAGTTCAAGAACTAGAAGCTGTTTTGAGGATTCCCAAAACTACTGTGTCCAAGATTTGGATGCAAGATCTTGGCATATAAAGTATCATGGCAAAATTCATTTCATGGCTTCTGCCACCAGAGCAGAAAAAACATCATGTTGCAGTTGCTAATGACTTGATTCATACCACTACCAATGAACCAGATTTCCTCAAGAAGGTCATAACCAGAGATGAATTGTGGGTCTAGGGCTATGATACAGAAATGAAGGCCCAGTTGTCTCAGTGGAAGTCAGTCATCTGGTTCTCCATGCCTGAAAAGGTGGAGCAAAGTCGTAGTAGATCCAGAACATGTTAACTGTGGTTTTTGGTTGGGAAGGTGTTGTCCATCAGAAGCGTGCCCCTCCAGGTCAAAAAATTGAGTGCTACCTCAATGTTCTTCATTGGTTGAGAGATGCAATATGACAAAATTGGCCACAGGTATGGGCAACTAGTGACTGGCAGCTTCATCATGAAAGTATGCCTGCTCATGCTTCCTGTCTCATGCAGAGTTTTTCAGTGGAACATCAAATTGCCCAGGTGACTCATGCCCACTACTGCCCATATTTGGCATCCTGAAACTTCTGGCTTGTCTAAAAACTAAAATCACCTTTGAAAGTGATTTCAGACTGTCAATGAGATTTAGGTAAATACTATGAGCAGCTGATGGCAACTGGGAGAACTATGTGAGGTTCCAAGGTGCCTACTTTGAAGGGGACTGAGACATTATTGTCCTAGGTATAATGTTTTTTGTATCTTGCATCTTCTTCAATAATTGTCTCTATTTTTCAGATCCCATGGCTGGATACTTTATGGGCAGATCTTGTGTACTCAATACACAACACTGAACATGTATTAAAATAACTAATATTTTAAAATAATGTTATTGGAATCTTTTGTAAATGTCCTAAAAGAAAATTATTGGGAACTTCCATATATCATAAATACAGTCCACATGCCATCCTTTTACAACTGAAGAAAAGTTTTAGAGAGATGGTTTAACTCTACTGAGGTTACACAGCTGGAAAGTTGCAGGGTAGAATTGTAAATGCAGGATTTCTTACTTCAAGGCCAGCATATACTCAATTAAGTTCTATTTGACTCATCTAATACTATAAGATTTAATAGAATTTTGGAAAAAAAAATTTTCTTCATTTCTCTTGGTCTCCCCAGCCAATTATTAAAACTAATAATGCATTTATTTATTAAGCCCCCTAAAATCACAGACCAAGCCTTATGCCTGTATATTGTTATGTAGGTTTATTCTCAGAATATAGTATGCACAGTGTTCTGCAGGAGCAGGTATTCAATAAGTGCTGACTCTTATGGACAGAGATCACTTTAAATATAGATTCTGAAATGGAGAATTTTGATTAGAAGGTCTGTAGTGAGTGCTTTTGGATGATGCAGGAAGGCATGGCTGGGAATGGGATGAGGAAGTTCTCTAGCTAACTTTAATCTGGATCCCACCAGGACATCAACTGATTCTTTGGGAATTCTGCAGTTGTTCCAAATTGAGGAAGAGCCCAGCCTTTATATTCCTTAATTATCTAGGCATTGGCTCTAAAAGATGCATAATATTGGTCAATTCCCAGTGAGGAGACTCAGCTGGGAGCCATCAGACTATAATAATGTTCCAGCAGCTCAGGATGGTGACTCGTCCTTGCAGAGGAGATTTGATAGAGGAACACAATGTTCCTACAACCATCTACCATTACACAATATAAAAATCTAATTTAGCAAACATTCTACCACTTTAATGCAAATAAGTTACACATTTGTGAAACTTTTTCTTTCACTTTAACACTGCATTCCTCATTTACTTGAATTTCTACTGTAAAACAACAATCTATCTTGAAACCTGTTCTATTAAGCAACCTCAACTCTAAAATAAAACAACTCAGAAAATGCAGAATTAAGGGACAAAACAGATGCTGAATGAACAAAATGGATAGCACATAAAATGTTAAAGCAGTGGATAATTTCATAGAGTGTTTTCTTAATAGTATTTCACTTGATACTCAAATATCATACTGAACTCATATTGTAATTTCCTTTTTTGCTAATGTAGACATTGATACAACAAGATGATATTACTTAACCAAGGTACATGATAGAACCTTGAATTAAACCATGTCTTTTGATATCAGGTAACCATGAGATGTAATATTTTCTTTGGTAGGTGATTGAAGCAAGGGCAAGAGAAGTTTCATCAGGAGTCACACCTCTTGTTCACAAATATCCTGTTTCAACTTGTTGAATGCAAATACATTTTAATTAATGCATGTTAATCTTACAGTATAAATCATAAAATCCAAAATTATCAAAATTTTAAAAATATGTATTAACTATGTGTTAAATATTCACTAGAAACTACTCAAGTTCAAGATAACATAAACTTCTTGCCTTGTGGGCTATGAAGAAACAGGTGAAATCTAAAATGCAACAAATTGTGGTTGTCCACGTACTGTGATGTAGGACAAAAAACATGTAATCAGGTTTGTGATAGAATGCCTGATATAATTTTCAACAACATTGGTTTATCACCCTCAATATTTAAGTAGGAAGAACTAAAATCTCTACTCATTAATGATTAATACCACACATTTTTTAATTGTGTAGACAAATTTTTTGTGTACACACATTTTTTTAATTTTTAAATTTTAATGTAGAAATAAAATAATTCTAAGTTGAAATCAATAAAATAATTTATATTATATTTTTACACATTTTTTAAATTACTGATATATTTGTAAGTGAAGGACAGCTATAATTCAGTGACTCTTACATTATTTGCTGTAATTAGAGTGTCTGAAGATCATGCAGACAGAATGTTATGCCAATATCTTCTTCCAACACAGGTGACTATTAAATGAAACAAGTATTTTATGTTGTTTTCTATTTATTTTTTCTATAATTACTATATAAATGTAAATTACAGCAACATATATATATTTCATGTTTATCAGCCACATATATTTCTTATTTGCATAATTTATTTTTTCCCATTTTTCTATTTTTACAGTATTTTAATCACAATGCATAAGCACATTTCCCTGTAAAGAAGGCCCATTTGTTTGTCATATATGAGAACAAAATTTTTCTTCCAACTTACTGTCTTGTTTTTAGTTGTTCAATTGTAGTTGTCCCAATTTTCTACCTATTGCTCTCCCCTGCTCCTCCTCAGTCAATTCCCACCCATTACTATGGATCCTTTATAGATCCATGTTCCTTGCCTAGACCCTTCCCCTCTTTTCCCCATTATCCTTCTCCCCCATCCCTCTCGTCACTGTCAGTTCCTTATTTCATTACCTATAACTCTATTTTGCTCATTTGTTTGTTTTGTTCACTAGGTTCCACTTATTGGAGAGATCATATGGTATTTGTCTTTGGCCTCCTGTCTTATTTCACTTAGCATAATACTCTCCAGTTCTTCTATCTAAAACTAGTATTTTTTTCCTAATTTTAAAACTGGTATAATGATCAGTATATGAAGAGTATTTGGGAGTAAGCATGGAAATCATACAAATAATTTTATGTTTTTAATGGGAGAAAGTGAACTTCAATCAAACAAAATAGTTTGGAAAAAATAGAACATGTCATCTTCATTATTGCATTTTTGACCCAATTAGGAGGTTAAAAGATAATATTTATTTCCAACATCACACATTAAATAGTTCAGCATTTTTTTTTTTAGAACAAAACAGTCATTCACTACTTTTTATAAAGTTGGTATGAGACTCTGCTTTTAAAGTGTTACACAGGAACCCAGGCTTAAAGAGCAACCACTATATGTAGGATTTTTTAACAGGTTATATACCACTCTAAATCACATCTCATCTATGGAATAAAAGGGTTCAATTAGATCACTTCTAAACTTTTGATCTCTGAGACATAATATGGCTCTAGGTCCATGAATGGAATAATTTTCCTGTGTTTATTGTATGTATTCATACTCTGTTGTTATTTTTATCCACTAGAAAAAAATTTAAATATATTTGATTGATTATGTTATTACAGTTGTCCCATTTTCCCCCTTTATTCCCCTCCACCTGACGCAACCCCTCCAACCTGCATTCCTCTCCTTTAGTTCATGTCCATGGGTCATACATATAAGTTCTTTGGCTTCTATATTTCCTACACTATTCTTAAATTCCCCCTGTCTATTTTCTATCTACCATTTATGTTACTTATTCTCTGTACCTTTTTCCCCTCTCTCCCTGTACCATTCCCCTGCTGGTAACCCTCCATGTGATCTCCATTTTTGTGATTCTGTTCCTGTTTTAGTTGTTTTTTTAGTTTGTTCTTTTTTTTTTTTTTTAGGTTTCATTGATGATACCTGTGAGTTTATTGTCATTTTACTGTTCATATTTTTTATCTTCCTTTTCGTAGATAAAGTGCTTCTCAGATAAGGTCAAGTTAAAGGAGTTCATCATTACCCAGCCCTTATTATATGAAATGTTAAAGGAACTTATCTAAGAAAAATAAGATAAAAAATATGAACAGAAAATTTTATTTAATGTTATGGTACCCAAGCCCCAAATTTCATTTGGAAATGATAATATGTGTGTATTTGTGTATGTGAGTGTGTACATATGCTCAAACACAAAACCATATAAATGTCTACTCTGAAAGATCAAGATAGAAATGAATTTCATCTTTTGCAAACTCCCAACACATAATCCAATATTTTCTCACTCTTCCACTTCTACTTTGGACAGCAATACCTATAAAGGGTAGAAGACCTCATTATTAATTATTAATTTCTGATTCACATCTCAAACTTCATTCACATAGTTTTTATCTTTCCCCATAACACTTATTAAAACCTACTCTTAGTAAAGAATCATCAGTTGTATAGTAATTGTGACTAACAATTCATATTGATACATTCATCATGGTGCATCAAAATAGATTTCTGGCAATATAACTGGGCAACTGTTTAATACCAAACATTGACACTCATTTTATACTTCCTTAATGATAATATGCTTACATATTGACTTTTTATTCTGAATTTTCTATGCTAAAGTATGGCATTCCATAGTATGATGAAATGGTTTTAGCCATTAGGGGAATAGGATATGAGTTGTTCCTTAATTGAGTCTGATGTGATTCAGACTCAATAATTGTGATTGTCCTAGTTTGTGCACATATACAATTATGGAGGGATAATAATAATATAATTTTGATCTTCAGCAAGGCACCTCCAAATACCTGATTCTATCCATTTTATATCCACTTCTCCCTTCCAAATTATACAAAAGAAGTAAACTAAGCCTTTAGTATTATTAGGAAACTTGACCTGTAGTGTGTACTTAAATTGAAATTGAGTCAGGAGAATGCACTTAAAAAAAAAAACTAGAAGTCTAAGTAATATTTCTACTAAGCAATACCTGAATCCAGAACCAACCCCCTGCCGTGAGAAAAAAGTATCTGCCTATAATACAGGGAATGGAAATAGAGGAAGAACAAAAATCAGGTTTGCTCTTAGCCTTCATCCTAATCAAGTGCTATCACCTGCCACAAAGATTTTCAGGCTGGGATTGTTGATCCTCATTTCACTGTTGTATTAAAGGAGGAGGACAAAGTTATATACCAGGCAGGTAGAAGCAGACAAGGGATCTTCCTATCAATCTGAATTGACTGTAGCAGAGAAAGAAGGAGTTATGTGCTTCACTGCACTGAATTCTCATTCACTCTGAAAACTCATCTTCTACAAAATGTGATCAGCTTCCTCCAACTTCTATAATTCCTTTTGTCCTTGGGAGGTTGTATTCCCTTGCATTTGCTTCTGATCAAATCTTGGACTTGAGTGTGAGGGTCTATGGAAGGTGGAAAGAATAGAGCAGAATGTGAGAAATCTTATACATACCTTGGTGGAGAAAAGGTTTATAACTTTAAACCAAAAAAGTCTCAGTAGTTTTTATTTGTTTTCTTAAATAGCAGTGATGCATTTATGAAATAATGTATTAGTTAACTGAAGGAGCAGTGATGCTGAATGGAATTTACATTTGCTAGTTTTAAATAGCATTTTACCTAGTACATTAAAACTCTAATTTAATTCATAAATATAATGAAACTATTAATAAATATATTTATAAATAAAGACATACTTATAAATTTAGAGATTTTTACTACTTAATTAGGTATGAAAATGTTAAAGGTTATGTAATTAACTTTGAAAATTTTTCTAGAATGTTAAGAATAATTTAAGATAACATTGAAAAGTTTATTTTTGTCTTGGAAAAAGTGAATGAACATTGATATTCTATTTTTTAAATCATATATTATTGATTATGCTATTATAGTTGTGCCATTTTGGCCAACTCCACCTTGCACTCCCTCTGGCTATCCCTATACATATAAGTTCTTTGGATACTCCACTTCCTATACTGTAATTTACTTCCCCATGGCTATTCTGTAACTACCAATTTGTACTTCTTAATCCCCTCACCTGTTCACCCATTTCCCTAAAGTCTCCTCCCATATGGTAACCATCAAAATTCTCTCCATATCCATGATTCTATCTCTGTTCTTCTTGTTTGCTTATATTCTTTTTTAGATTCAATTTTTTTATTATTGTTCAAGTGAAGTTGTCTGCATTTTCCCCCCACCTCAGACAAGGGTTTGAGCTCCAAAAAATTCAATCGTTGATAGATATGTGTGTATTGCTATTTTGTTGTTCATAGTTTTGACCTTTTTCTTAAATAAGTCCCTTTAACATTTCATATAATAATGGCTTGATGATGATGAACTCCTTTAGTTTTTCATGTCTTGGATGCACTTTATCTGCCTTTCTATTCTAAGTGATATCTTTGCTGGGTAGAGAAATCTTGGCTGTAGGCCTCTGCTTTTCATGACTTTGAATATTTCTTGTCAATTCCTTCTAGCCCACAAAATTTCTTTTGAGAAATCAGCTAACAGTCTTATGGGAACTCTCCTGTAGTTAACTAACAGCTTTTCTCTTGCTGCTTTTAAGATTCTCTCCTTTTCTTTAATCTTTCACACTTTAATTATGAGGTACATGTCTTGGAGTGGGCCTCTTGCATCCATCTTGTTTGAGATTCTGTGTTTCCTGGACTTGTATGTCTATTTCTTTCAACAAATTAAGGATGATTTCTTTCATTATTTTTTCAAATAGATTTCCAATTCCTTTTCCTTTCTCTTCTCTTTCTGGTACCCCTACATGCAAATGAAGCTGTTCTAGAGGATGCTTATTCTAGCCTCATATATTTTTTAAGATTTTATTTATTTATTTTTAGAGAGGGAAAGGGAAGAATAAAGACAGGGAGAGAAAACTCATTGTGTGGTGGCCTCTCACGTGGCCCCCACTGGGGACCTGGCCTGCAACCCAGGCATGTACCCTGACTGGAAATCAAACTAGCAACCTTTTGGTTTGCAACCCGTGCTCAATCCACTGAGTTATACCAGCCAGGTCCTAGCCTCATATTTTTGGATTCTTTCTTTCTTCATGTCCTTTTCCCTTCTTTATGTTCTAAACTATTGATTTGATTCTTGGCTTCATCCACTGTACTGTTGTTTCCCTGTAAATTGCTCTGTGTTTCAAGTACTGAAGCCTTCATTTCTGACTGGATCATTTTTATGCTGTTGAGGTCCTTACTAAGTTGCTGGAGCATCCTTATAAACAATGTTTTGAACTATGTATCTGAGATAGCTTATCTCCATTTTTTTAGTTCTTATTCTGGGGTTTTATTCTGTTTTTTTTTTTTTTTTATTTGGGCCATATTCCTTTGTTTCATCATTTTGGCAGCATCCCTGTATTTGTTTCTATGTTTGATATAGAGCTGCTATAACTCCATGTCTTGGTAGCATGGCAACGGTAGGTGTCCTGTAGTGTCCTATGGCACAGCCTCCACTAGCACCCAATGTGGTTACTTGAGGTGCATCCTTCATATGAGCTGAATATACCCTCCTCTTGTAGTTGAGCTGTGATTGCTCTTAGTAAGTCAATGGGAGGGATTTACCCAGGTCAGTCAATGATTGTGATCACCAACAACCAATCTCCTCTCTTCATGGAAGATCCACTGTGCAGGCACAGGGTGGTGGTTGCTCTAGTGTGGTCTGTAACTGTTCAGTGGGATCATAGGCAATGGGGTTTCCTGGGCAGTTCAGGTCAAGGTCAGCCACCACCTGTGTTCTGCCAGGGGGCACCCAGCATAAGCTACAAAACAATCTGCAGATGGCTGCCACTTGTGCTGGGCTTGGAGGTTCCCAGGCAAAGCCAAAATTCAAACCTAGGCTGGCTGCAGCTAGCACAAGACCCAGGGCTACTTAGCCAAATGTACAGGGATTGGAGTTTCCCTGAGGTCAGATGTTGCTTGTTGGAGAAGATTTAAAATGTCTATTGTTTTTAGAAATAAGTGAAAGAGGTTTTATTTTTGAGATGAAAAAGTACAATAGATTTGTTTCTTTTTAATGTTGTTAAAATCACAAAACACAAAAATGTCCTCATAATAAATATTTATGTGTATAATACAGTATTATTAACTGTATGCACATTATTGAATAGCAGACCTTAAATCTATTATAGGCTCTTCATTCCTAAATTCTTTTGTTCAAGTTCAGGTAGACCCACAGCTCTTAAATATTCTTCACATTTGTTCATTGTACTCACCATCTTACTGTGGTTAAGACTTGGTAAAAGAGATGCCCTTGCTTGAATTCTGAGCATTTACTGCTGTATGAACTGGGACAACTTATTTACTGACCTTTAAGGTATTCTAGTGTTAAATGAGGATAATAATTGTGTTGACTCCATAGAGTTTTAATGAGTATTAAATAAGATAATTTGTTCAAAGTTATAGACACAGTACCAAAAATTATAAATAAATAGAATATACAGTGTCTTTTGTTTTTACTAATACATTCCAGTCTAATGTAAAAATAACTGCTAAATCCAAGTTCCAGACCATCATTATTCAATATAATTTTCTATGATAATGAAAACATTATAGAATTCTGCTGTCCACCATGGCAGCTATTATCTACATGTGACTAGTAAAGTTTCTGAAATATAGCTATTGTGACAAAGAGTTGAATTTTTAATCTTACTTAATTTTAAATTTAAATAGCCTCATGAGACCAGGTAAAATTATATTGAACAGTACAGATCTATATTTTTTTACTTCTTATAGGACCTTCAATTTGCAAAGTCAAAACATGTGTAACAACCAACTCCCCCTCTTATATGTAATAGAACATGCAACTTTTCTGGATTCCTTATTTCAGCTAATGGCAACACAATTCACCAAGGCAAAAACATTCAAGTGCTATATGGTGCATTCCGATATATTCTGAAATGAAAAGAGCCCGATCTTTGAATCAAACTTACATGGCTCTGAAGAGGATATCTCCATTTCCTTACCATTTGACCTTAGGCAAATTAAATAACCTGCAAGAGTCTCATTTTTTTCCATTTATAAAATGGAAATAAATGTGTGTATTACATAAGGCTATTATCAGGATTAAATTGCATAGCATGTGTAAAGCACCTGGCATAGTACTGGGCCCATAAAATGTGTATATTTCATACATGTACATTACCTCTCTCTTTGCCTTCTATTTCAAACAGATTAACAGATTCTATTGATCTCCTGTTGAAATATTTTATGAGTTTCCATTTTCTTTTTATTCTCATTGGATATGTTCTTATCAATCTTCTTCTCATCAAACATTTCCAGTAGAATAGCCTCTTACTCAATACCTCTTCCAAGTTCTCTTTCAGTAATCTCTCTTAACTAATCCATCCTCTAAATTTCTACAAAGTAGCTCTTAAAAACACAGATCTGATCCTGTCATTCACTATTTATCACTTTATACTTCTACTACACAAGTATATAATTTTGTAGTGCATGGTTCTAATTTCTATAAAGTGAATAGTATTGTAAGTGTCTCATGACACAAATACCCTCTTACAACTTTGAAAATTGCATCTTTGGAGTCCAAAATTACATTTTTAGGTACACATAGTCTCATCTATTAATTTTTATATTTATAGCACATTTTAAAAATATGACTTTAAGACCCTTTCTAAAATTTTTGAAAAGTTATAAGAAGGTATCTTATGCAACCTTTTAGACTGAAAAATAAAAATTAAATATTTTAAGGTATGCTTCACAGAACTTCTCTGTTAAACATTAAAACACTAAGAATCTTAATGGTGAACTGTTTTCTAGGGATTTTAATGTAGAAGAAGGCTTATCATGAAGACCTTTATGGGAAAGGCTTATCTCTAAGCCTTTATAAGGAGACCATTATAAACTGATGCAGAAAGGAGGCCCACAAGTTTTCAAAGGCATTACATCTATTTTTATGGCAAAAGGTGTCAAAAGAGTATTGGTATTTTTGTACTAGTTCCCTAAATCTTCATTCCCACGTGTTACACAAGGCAGGCCAGTTGACATTTGAACATGCTACGGCACAATGTTATTGGAGAAGGTTACTTACCTGAGGAGACTATCTTTTCTCATGGTTGGTAAACCTGCCTGACATTTAACAAGAAGGAGACGGTGCATTTATTATACTGAGGAATAAGGAAATCTACCATTTGGCTCCAAACACAGACACAATGGAGTCTTTTCAAGGTAAGAAAACTTGACCTTTGGTCCAAAGAGAGATACCATATATGTCTTCCTGAACTGTTTACTACATCCTTGAAAAGATATTCCTAAACAGTCAGTGTCTCATTCACAAGACTTGCAGAAGCAAAAGAGACCTGGAGAAGAATATTCTGACCCAAAATAGGGGCAATTAAAGATAAAATGAGTATCAGCCATGCAAAGATCACCCTTTTATACATTTAACTTGCTAAAATTTTGTTAAGAATTTTTGCATTGATATTCATGAATGATTGTTGTCTGTATTTGCAAATATTTGTTTTTGGTATCAGAGTAAAGCTGGACTCAAAAAATAAAATAGGAAGTACTTTGTCCCCTTCAATTAATCTGAAAGAGTTTTTATAGAATTGGTAGTATTTTATCCTTGATCGATAAGTATGTTTCCTTTGGAAATTATTTGTACATTAAGTAGTTTTGTTGATTTATTTCTTGGATAAAAGCTTTTACAAATAATTTAATTTAATCTTTATAAGGCTGCACAGGTTATCTATTTATTTTTTAATAAGCTTTGGTAGTTCTTATCTTTCAATGTATTTGCTCTTTTATTTAAATTTTAAAATATATCAACCTAAAATATTTTTTCATGGTATTTCTTTATTTTCCTTTTACTAGCTGAAGAATCTGTACAGCTGTCATTGTTGTCATTCTTGATATTGTCAATTTATGTCTCTTCTCTTTTTGTTCTTATTGGTCTAGCTAAGGGTTTATCAGTTTCACTGATCTCAAAGAACTGTATTTTATTTATAATTTCTCTCTTCTTTGGCTTCTGTTTCATTAAAACCTTTTCTGATTTTATTACTGCCTTCTGATTATTTACAATTACAATTGTTCATCTTTTTCTAATTTCTTAAGGTTGAAACTGAGGTGAATGATTTAATACAGGTTTTTAGTGAATTTATTTAAAATAAGCATTTACTGTTTTCCACCGTGGCTGCACCAGTCTGCATTCCCACCAACAGTGTACTAGGGTTCACCTTTCTCCAGAAACTTGCTAACACTTGTTTTCTGATTTGTTTATGATGACCATTCTGACTAGTGTGAAGTGGTATCTCATTGTGGTTTTAATTTGCATCTCTTGGATGGCTAGTGATGCTGACTGTCCTTTCATATGTCTCTGGATATTCTGTATTTCCTCCTTGGAGAAGTGTCTGTTCAAGTCCTTCACCCATTTTTTAAATTGGGTTGTTTGTCTTCCTAAAGTGGAGTCATGTGAGTTCTTCAAATGGAATTTCCTCAGAAAGAGAAAAATGGAACTGCCTTTTGACCCACCAATTCCACTCTTGGGGTTATACCCTAAGAATCCTGATACACCAATTCAAAAGAACCTATGTACCCCAATGTTCATAGATACACAATTTACAATAGCTAACTGTTGGAAGCAACCTAAGTTCCCATCAGTAAATAGTGGATCAAAAACCTATGGTACATGCTGTAGTTGGTGTGGCTCAGTGGATTAAGTACTGGCCTGTGAACGAAAGGGTCACTGCTTCCATCTCCCATCAGGATACATGCCTGGGTTGTGCGCCAGGTCCCCAGGTGGGAGTGCGTGAGAGGCAACCACACATTAATGTTTCTTTCCATTTCTTTATCCCTCCCTTCCTCTCTCTCTAAAAATAAATAAATAAATATCTTTAAAAAACTATGGCACATTTACACAATGGAATACTACACAGTGGAAAGAAAGAAGAAGCTCCTACCCTTTGTGACAGCATGGATGAATCTCGAGGGCATTATGCTAAGTGAAATAAGCCAGGTGGTGAAAGGCAAATACCATATGATCTCACCTATAGTGGAACCTAATCAACAAAACAAACAAGAAACAAACAAGCAAGCAAAATATAACCAGGGATTTTGAAATAAAAAACAAACTGATAGTAACCAGAGGGGAGGGGGGCGGTGATAACAGAGAAAAAAGGGAAGAGTCTTCAAGAAACAAGTATAAATGGCACATGGACAAAGCCAAAGGGGAATAGGATCAAGGGTGAGATATGGGAATGGGTGGCTTGGGGAGAAGTGGTAGGAGGAAAATGGAGACAACTGTACTTGAAAAACAATACAAAATATAAAAATAAAAATAAAATAAGGATTTAATATAGGTATTTAGTATATTCTTTATCTATTTATTTATTTTAATTGTTGTTCAAGTACAGTTTTCTGCCCTTTACTCCCATCCCAGCCCACCCCCAGTGCTCCCCTCTCCATCCCATTTCCACCCCCCTAGTTTTTGTCCATGTATCCAGTATACTTCCTCCTGAAAACCTTTTCCCCTGAAATTCCCTTCCTTCTCCCCTGTGGTCACAGTCAGCCTGTTCTCTATTTCAATGTCTTTGGTTATATTTTGCTTGTCTGTTTGTTTTGTTGTTTAGGTTCCAGTTAAAGGTGAGATCATATGGTATTTATCTTTCACCATCTGGCTTATTTCACTTAGCATAATGCTTTACAGTTCCATCCATGCTGTAGCAAAGGGAAGGAGCTCCTTCTTTCTTTCTCCAGTATAGAATTCCATTGTGTAAATGTACCATTGTTTTTTGATCCATTCATTTACTGATGGGCACCTAGGTTGCTTCCAACACTTGGCTATTGTAAATAGTGCTGCTATGAACATTGGGGTGCATAGGTTCTTTTGAATTGATGTTTCAGGGTTCTTAGGATATAATCCTAGCAGTGGAATTGCTGGGTCAAAAGGCAGATCCATTTTTAGTTTTCTGAGAAAATTCCATACTGTTTTCATAGTGGTTGTACAAGTCTGCCATCCCAACAACAGTGCACTATGATTCCCTTTTCTCCACAACCTCTCCAACACTTATTGTTTGTTACTTTGTTTATGATGGCCGTTCTGACTTGTGTGAAGTGGTATCTCATTGTGGTTTTAATTTGCATCTCTCTGATAGCTAGTGATACTGAGCATCTTTTCATGTGTCTCTGGATCGTCTGTATGTTCTCCTTGGAGAAGTGTCTGTTCAAGTCCTTTGCCCATTTTTTAATTGTGTTGTTTGTCTTCTTAATGTGGAGTTTCAAAAGTTCTTTATATATTTGGAGTTTAACCCTTGCCTGAGGTATAATTGGCAAATATGTCTTCCCATACAGTTGGTTCTCTGTTTATTTTAATACTGTTTTCTTTAGCTGTGCAGAAGCTTTTTATTTTGATGAGATTCCCATTTGTTTATTCTTTCCTTTTTGTCCCTTGCTCTAGGGGACATATCAGTAAAAATGTTGCTGCATGAAATATCTGAGATTTTCCTGGCTATGTTCTCCTCTAGGACTTTAATGGTCTCATGGCTTATATTTAAATATTTTATCCACCTTGAATTTATCTTTGTGTATGGTGTAAGTTGTTGGTACTCAGGTTTCTTTTTCTTTCTTTTCTTTTTTTTTGCATGTAGCTATCCAGTTCTCCCAACACCACTTGTTGAAGAGGCTATTTTTACTTCATTTTATGTTGCTGTTCCCTTTGTTGAATATTAATTTACCATAAATATTTGGGTTTATTTCTGGGCTCCCTGTTCTGTTCCACTGGTCCATGTGCCTGTTTTTATGCCAGTACCAAGCTATTGTGATCACAGTGGTCTTTTAATACAGTTTGGTATCAGGTATTGTGATCCCTTCTACTTTGCTCTTCTTTCTCAAAATTGCAGCAGTGATTTGGGGTCATTTATGGTGCCATATAAATTTTTGAAGTGTTTGTTCTATGTCTGTGAAATATGTCACTGGTATTTTAATAAGGATTGCATTGAACCTATCAATTGCTTTGGGTAGTATGGACATTTTGATGATGTTAATTCTTCCAATCCATGAACACAGTATATGTTTCCATTTGTGTGTGTATTCCTTGATATCTTTCTTCAGTGCTGTGTACCAAGAAGGTAAAAGACTGGTATTTAGTGTATTCTTGATCTCAGACACTCCAGTTTTCATTTCTAGAGACTTGATTCAATTTTTTTTAATACTGTATATATCTGTACTTAATATTTTAACCATATAGCTTACAGAAATTATTTTTAATGTCCTTGTCTCAAAGGGTAATATCTGTGTTAATTTTGATTCAATGTATTGATATTTTTACTTTATTTTTATTGTTTACATTATTACAGATGTCCCCATTTTTTGTGCTTTTGCCTACATCCCCCAAACTTTTGCCCCTCTTCCTTCTGATCATCACCACATTACTGTCTGTGTGTATATATTGTGCATGTATGTTCTTTGGCTAATCCCTTTACCTTCTTTCATCCAGTTCCCCTACCTTCTCTCCTCTCATAGCTGTCCATCTGTCCTGTATATCCATGCCTCTGTTTCTATTTTGTTCTTTAGTTTATTTTGACTATTAGATTCTATATATAAATGAGATCATATGATATTTGTCGGTCATGGACTGGGTTATTTCATTGAGCATAAAAATCTCTTAAGTTTTATTGTTCTACTTCTATGTATTCCTTGGTATCAAATGTTTGGTCCACTTCTCTGTGGCTTTATTCTCTCTTAAGTCTTAGTTTCTCAAATCTTTGCTGCTTCTGATGGTCTCCAATGCCTTCAAACACAGTCTTTTATTAAACCTCAGTTTCCTAATTGTTCTAACTAGATGGTTGACAGAGTATGCCAGGCTACCATTGGTGGTAGTAGGATTCACCAATTAATTTATTTTGATTAGAATATCAAATAGCTCTAGCTAGGTAACTTACTTGATTAGAACATTACCTCAATAAGCCAAGGTTGTGGGTTTGGTCCCCAGTAAGGGCACATACAAGAATCAAACAATGAATGCATAAATGGGTGGAACAACAAGCTGATATTTCTCTCCCTCCATTCATCTCTCTCTAAAATCAATAATTTAAAAGAATATAAAGTAATACTTTATACAAAAGTTTTTATTAGATACAAGCAAGTTACTTGACAATTAGTGCTGTTTAATAAGATCAGAGGTTTATAGAAGGTCTATAAATGTTTCTTCTTTGTTTTTGTTTTAGTGCTTGGTTTATTTCCTAGTTATTATCTCATAGAGACTAAACAATAAATTTATTCCACAGTGAGACTTCACAGGAAAAATCTCTATGAAAAACTTTCAAGTCCTGGATGAACAAAACTTATCCTTTGATTCCTACTATACTCAGTCCAGTGTCTTAAATTTATTTTTCAAAATATTACTTTATTATGAAAAATATTACTTTATTTTGAAAAATAAATTTAAGACACTGGACTGTGTCCAAAAGAAATCAAAGAAGAATAAGTCCTGTCCATCCAGGACTTGAAAATTTTTCATAGAGATTTTGAAACAAGTGGTTCAGAGTTTCACATGGAAATAAATGTGTTGCCTATTGAAAAAGTATATTTAATTCACATTACTGTTTTTAGCAAATATTGCTTTTTCCATTAATTATATATCTTTTTATTAATATAAAAGCTCTAACCTGTATAAAAAATAAAGTACTATTTTGAATGTATATGATTATTTTGGGAAATAGTGATATGTCCAAATATACAAGGAAACCACATAATTCAACACCAAGCAAACAATCCCATTAACAAAGGGGCAGAGGACCTTAACAGACACTTCTCCCAGGAAGACATACAAATGGCCAACATATAAATGAAAAGATAGTCAACTTCACTAGCTATTAAGGAAGTGCAAATCAAAACTCCACTGAAATACCACCTCACACCTGTTAGAATTGATATTACTAAGAAGACAATTAATGGAAAGTGTTGGAGAGGTTGTGGGAAAAAAGGAACCCTCAATTCACTGGTGGTGGTAACGTAAATCAATGCAGCTACTACAAAAAACAGTTATCGCCCTGGCTGGCGTAGCTCAGTGGATTGAGCACAGGCTGTGAACCAAAGCATCGCAGGTTCGATTCCCAGTCAGGGCACATGCCTGGGTTGCAGGCCACAGCCCCCAGCAACTGCACATTGATGTTTCTCTCTCTCTCTCTTTCTCTCTCCCTTCCCTCTCTAAAATAAATAAATAAAATCTTTTAAAAAAAGTAAAAAGAAAAAGAAAAAAAACGTGGGTGTGACTGCGCACCAATAAATCTAAAAAAAAATAAAAAAAAACAGTTATGGAAGGTTCTTTAAACAATTAAGAATAGAGTTATCATATGACCCAGAGACCCCTCTTCCAGGTATCTACTAGAAAATTTGAAAGCATTTATTCACATAGATATATGCTCCCTTATGTTAACTGCAATATTGTTCACTGTGGCCAAGACATGGAAACAACCAAAGTGTCTGATACGTGATTGGATGAAGAAATTGGAATACTATTCAGTCATAAAAAATATGAAATACTGCTATTTGTCATGAATGGATCTTGAGAACATCATCCTAAGTGAAATGTCAGACAGAAAAAGTCAAGAACCATATCATTTCACACATATGTGGGATATGAAATTGAGAATAACAAATGAACAAAAAAGAAAAACAACTCATAGACACAGACAATGAACACATGCGTGAAAAAATAAACAAATAAAAAACTCATAGACACAGACAACAGTATGGTGGTTACCAGGGGGTGAAGTGAAAGAATAGTAAAGGGTAAAAGGGGTCAATTATATCATGACAGAAGAAAATTTAACCCTGTGGTGGGCATACAATACAATATATAAATGAGGCACTATAGAACTGTACACTTGAAACCTATATAATTTTATTAACCAATATCATCCTAATAAATTAAATTAAAATATTTTTGAAACAATAAGTTCTGATCATTGTGCTAAATAATTTAACTATATTATCTTATTTACTCTATACAGCATCATTATGGGGTAAATTTAAGGCTGGGTAATTCAAATCTTGTTAAATCTATAAATCATGTTATACTCTCTCTTTCTCAAATATAACATATCTGTTTTTCGCTTTTTTTATTTCACATTATATCATGAATTACATATTTAATATTTTTCTATCCAAAGAGTTACATTAGAAATGAGATGACTGGGTTTCTGAAAATTTTATTTTCATTAGCAGTTATGGAGAGAATGAATTTTAGAATAGAGGTTTCTTTCAGGCCCAGCATGGGTCCTTGCTTTAATGTTACATAGCCTATTCTTTTCCCAGTAGCAGGAACCAGTTGTGGCTTGGGCCCTGCTATTGCTTACACATCCCTCATGCTGGCTAAATGTCGGCTTCACTCAGAGTGCACACCTACCTCCTTTTTATCCTCTTGTGCCTACTCCCTCAATGTGTCCCAATTCTCTACTCTGACAGCTGCAGACTTAGACTCCATCATCCACTGCTTACCTTGACCATGAGCTCTTTAACTGCCCAACATAATGCTTTACCTGCCATGATTACCTCAAAAAACACACAGACTCCATTCCCAGAGGAAAAATTTAGCCCCAAATTCTGTCACCTGCATTCTTCCTTTTATCTGAGGGTAAGAATGGAATTTCAAAGCTCTTTCAGTGCAGACTGAAACTCAGAAGAGGCGAATGACCTACCATGTAAGGTCACTCACTCAAACAGAGGCAGCCCAGAACACAAACTCATATATTTTGGTTTAACTTAAATAGAATAATAACAAATCAAAATTATATTGCTCAGAACAGAAAAGAAAGAAAGCCTACTTATCTGTACAAATCTACAGCATTATATATAGACAATCTAAAAAAGGAGAGATGCAAGTATATAAGTAAAGATATTTCCACAATTCAAAGGTGATTTTTCAACATTTCAATATTTTTGTAGCTTACTATTGTATGTAAAAGGGCTGCCAGAAAAAGTCCAACCATGGTTAATATAACTTGAATGGTTTGCATAACATCGATGTAATGAGCCAGGGGAGAGAACTAGAATAAGTATGCATGAACGATGAGGACTTCAGTGTACTAGTCAGTGGGAGGGGTAAATGCCACATTGAGTGAGTATGTGTATACTGTGTGGCTGTCTATTCAAAATGACTGAGCAAGTAGAGCAAAGAATCTGCATAAAATTTTACATTAAGCTTGAACATTCCTCCTTAGAAACTATTCAAATGATTCAGAAGGCGGCTGCTTATGTGCAACTGGTGATTGGTAGCTTTGTCACAATGCACCCACTTATGCATCACACCTTTTGCAGAGTGTTTTTGTGAAACATCAAATTTTCCAGGTTAACTAAGCCCCCCTACGGACCAGATTTGGTGCCCTGAAACTTTTCGCTTTCCCCAAAAACTAAAATCACCTTTGAAATGGAAGAGATTTCAGACGCTTGATGAGATTCAGAAAAATACGACGGGAGTGATGGTGATTGGGAGAACTGTGTGAGGTCCCAAGTTGCCTGCTTTGAAGAGGATTGAGGTATCATTTTCCTATGTACAGTGTTTCTTGTATCTTGTATCTTCTTTAATAAATGTCTCTATTTTTCGTGGTATGGGACTGGATACTTTCTGGAAAGATCTCATATATGTATAATTACAGCATTTTTCTTCTTTGTTTTTGCTGAAAAATATTTAATTAACAATCTGTCTTAGAATCCAGGAAATTAGTATTTACTCATTTGTCTCTACATATATATCTCTGTAGACATCATAGACTTCAGACTCATTATCCAATTTATGCTCTTACTACATAATTAAGCCATTTTTTATTGACAAGCTTTGCTTGTAGCAAAACAAAAATAAGTTCAGGGAGATAAAAATCATTCTTTTTATCCCCTCTAGCTGTTATGTAAACATCTTTTTACAAAATGCCTTGTTTAGAGTACTATCATACAATATTTATTATATTAATAGGTTTTAACTTTAATTGTATTGATGGGATTTTGAGTAAAAATGCTATATTTCATTGACATAATTTAAATAATTTTGTATGGACTTTTATTTGCTTGAGCTAGGTAGTGATTTTTTCTTTTATTTTCAGCATTCTGCATTTCCTTTTATCTTTTTCTTTTTAATATTTTATTATTTGTATATTTTTTATGGTTGTTCAACTATAGTTGTCTCCATTTTCCCCCACCACTCACTCTCCCCCACCCAGGCCAAACCCAACTCCCACCCTCTATCATAACCTCCTTTGGCTTTGCCCATATGTCCTTTATACATGTTTCTTGACAACCCTTTCCCCTCTCCCCCCATTATCCCCTCCCACCTCCCCTCTGGTTACTGTCAGCTTGTTATTAATTTCAATGTCTCTGGTTATATTTTGTGTGCTTGTTCCACTTATAGATGAGGTCATATGGTATTTGTCTTTTACACCCTGGCTTATTACACTTAGCATGATGATCTCCATATCCAACCAAGCTGTTGCAAAGTGTAGGAACTCCTTCTTTCTTTCTGTTGCATAGTATTTCATCATGCAAATATGCCACAGCTTTTTAATCCATTAATTTATTGATGGGCACTAAGGTTGCTTCCAGCACTTGGCTGTTGTAAATTGTGCTGCTATGAACATTGGGTTGCATAGATTCTTGTGAATTAGTGTTTCGGAATTCTTAGGGTACAGTCCCAGCAATTGACTTGCAAGGTCTAAAGGCAGTTCCATTTTTAGTTTTCTGAGGAAAATCCATACTGTTTTCCACAGTGGCTGTACCACTTTGCATTCCCACCAACAATGTACTAGGGTTCCCTTTTCTCCACACCCTCTCCAACACTTGTTAGCTGATTTGTTTATGATGGCCATTCTGACTGGTGTGAAGTGGTATCTCATTGTAGATTTAATATGTATCTTTATGAAGGCTAGTGATGTTGAGCATCCTTTTATATGTCTCTGGGGCCTCTGTAGGACTTCCTTGGTAAAGTGTTTGTTCAGGTTCTTTTGCTCAATTTTTAATTGTATTGTTTGTCTTCCAGGAGTGGAGTTGCATAAGTTCTTATATATTTTGGAGACCAATCCCTTTTCTGAATTAACATTTGCAAATATATTTTCTCATACATTTGGTTCCCTTTTCATTTTCTGATGTTTTCTTCAGCTGTGCAGCAGCTTTTCTATTTTGATGAAGACCTATGTGTTTATTCTTTCCTTTATGTCCCTTGCTCTAGAGAACATATCAGTGAAAATATTGTTGCATGGAATATCTGAGATTTTTCTGCCTAAGTTCTCCTCTAGGACTTTCATCATTTCACAACTTATATTTAAGACTTTTATCCATCTTGAGTTTATTTTTGTGTATTGTGTATGTTGATGATCAAGTTTCATTTCTTGCATGTAGTTGTACCTCTACCAACACTGTTGAAGGGGCTATTTTTACTCTATTTTATGCTGCTGCCCCCTTTGTTGAATATTAATTGAACATAGAGACAAGTTTATTTCTGGGCTCTTTATTCTGTTTCATTAATCTATGTGTCTGCTCTTATGCCATTACCAGACTGTGTTATAGTAATCAAAACACAATTTGTGTCAGGTATGGTGACCCCTTCTACATTGTTCTTTCTCAAAGTTGCTGAGGCTATTCAGGGTCATTTTTGTTCTATATAAATTTTGAAATGTTTGTTCTATATCTGTAAAATATGTTATTCTTATGTTAATAGGGATTGCATTGAATCTATATATTGCTGTGGGTGGTGTGGACATTTTGATGATGTTAATTCTTCCAATCCATGAGCATGGTATGTGCTTCCATTTGTTTGTATCTACCTTAATTTCTTTCTTCAGTGTCATGTAGCTTTCTGAGTAAAGTTCTTTTAGCTCCTTGGTTCGGTTTATTCCTAGGTACTTTATTTTTGTTGTTGCTGTATCAAATGGGATTTTCCCCTGATTTCTGTTTCTGATATTTTACCGGTGGTGTACAAAAATGCCTTTGATTTCTGAATATTGACTTCGTATCCTGCTGCTTTGCCAAATTCACTTACTAGGTGGAGTCTATAGGATTTTCTATATACACTATCATGTATCTGCAAAGAAGGACAGTTTTTCTTCCTCCTTTTCAATTTTTATGTCTTTTATTTCTTTTTCTTTTCTGATTGCTGTGGCTAGAACTTACAATACTATGTTGAATAGAACTCTTGAAAGTGGATATCCTTTTCTTGTTTCTGATCTTAGTAGGAAAACTTTTAGTTTTGCTCATTGAGCAGGATGTTGGCTGTAGTTTTCTTGTATATGGTCTTTATTATATTGAGCTATGCTCCCTCTACTCCTACTTTGCTGAGTTTTTTTTATATCATAACTGTGTGCTGTAACTTATCAAATCATTTTACCATCTTTATTGATATGATCATGTGATTTTTATCTTTCTTTTAGTTTATGTGATGTATCACATTTACTGATTTGCCAATATTGAACCATCCTTGCATCCCTGGGATGATTCCCACTTAATCATGGTGTATGATCTTTTTGATGTATTGCCAGATGCAGTTTACCAGTACTTTGTTGAGAATATTAGTATTTATTTTCATCAGCAATGTTGGCCTTTACTTTTCTTTCTTTGTTGTTTCTTTAACTGGTTTGGGGATTAGGATGATGTTTGCCTCATAAAAAGTTGGGGAGTCTTCCCTCTTCTTTGATTTTTTTGGAATGATCTGTGAAGGGTAGGGGTTAGCTCTTCTTAAATGCTTTGTAAAATTCTCCTGTGAAACTGTCAGGTCCAAGACTTTTGTGTGACAAGAGTTTTTTGGTTACTGCTTCAATTTCATCAGCTGTTGTCAATCTATTTAGGCTTTCTACTTCTTCTTGATTCCATTTTGGAAGATTATATTTTTCTAGAAATTTGTCCATTTCACCTAGGTTTTCAAATTTCCTGGCCTATAGTTCTTTGTAATAATTTCTTACATTCCTTTGTATTTCAGTAGTATCTGTAATCTCTCCTCTTTCAATTCTGATTTTGTTTATTTAGGTTCTCTGTTTTTTTTTTTTTTTTCTTGATGAGTCTACTTGAAGGCTTATCTATTGTGTTTATATTTTCAAAGAACAAGTTCCTGGATGTATTGATCATTTGAATTGTTCTTTTAGTCTCTATATCATTTAATTCTGTTCTGATCTTGGTTATTTTCTTCCTTTTACTCACTCTGGGCTTTGTTTGCTTTTGTTCCTCCAGTTCTTATAGATGTTGGGATAAGTTGTTTATTTGAGATATTTCTAACTACTTTAGGTAGGTCTGTATTGCTATGAACTTCCCTCTCAAGACTGCCTTTGCTGTGTCTCATAAGTTTTGGATTGTGGTGAGTTTGTTTTCATTTGTTTCCAGAAACTTCTTGAATTCTTCCTTAATCTCAGTATTAACCCATCCATTGTTTAATAGCATGCTATTCAATCTCCATGAACTTGAGTGTTTTTGAGTTTTTCCTTAAGGTTGGTTTTTAGTTTCAGTTCCTTGTGGTCTGAGAAGATGCTTGATATTATTTCAATTTACTTAAATTTTTTGAGGCTTGTTTTGTGTCCTATCATGTGGTCTAACTTTTAAAATGTTCCATGTACATTTGAAAAGAATGTGTATTTTGCTTCTTTGGGATGGAAGGTTCCATATATATCAGTTAAGTCCATTTGATCTAGGACATTGTTCAATGCCACAATATCCTTGTTGATATTTTGTTTGGAAGATTTATCCATTTTCGACATGGGGTGTTAAGATCCATTATATAAATGTGTTGCTGTCTATATCTTTCTTGAAGTCCTCCAAAATGTTCCTTGTATAGTTCATTGCTCCTATGTTGGATGCATCCCCTTTATTTTTTTAACTGAGGCATAAAATGCATAAGTGAGTTATATAAATTGAAGTATGCATCTTAATGAATTTCTTACACACACACATACACACACACACACACACACACACACATATATATGTATTCATTTAACCACTATATGGATTAAGATATAGAAATATTTCAGGAGGTTTCCTTATGCCATTTACTAGTTAATACCACCATCATTTTTTTTTTAATCTTCAGACCATTGGAAGAAATGTAAAACAGTTTTAAAATGTGCATAAATTTTTCATAGTACTTTTATTCAATTTCCCACTAAAGTAAAAGCTTGAAGTTATTTTTCTTTAGCCTTTAAAATGGAGATAAATTCCTAGTATCATTGCATCAGTTACATATGCTGTAATGAGAAATTTGACTTATTTCACCTCAATGTCCATGTAGAGGTCCTCTCTTAGTGCTTTGCCTCTTTCACAGGAAGAATTCCTGCATGCAGTATGAAAATTATACTTAGGTTTAATTTTGAAACTATATAAAACTTGTCCTGTATTAGTAGGCACTAAATTATAGGTTCCAAGTTTGGATTCATGTGATTTTATTTGCTTTGTTTTTAGTATTTGGCATGAAATTGGCAATAGAGAACATGCTATTATACACTCATGTTCTCTCTTCTATTATGCACTTACATTCTTTCTTCTATGGGCTAGTTTTCTGGGGATGTTAAAAGAAATTCAGTCTAAAAAATTGAAAGTAGAAACCCTATCTGTAGTTAAAGTGTTTGAGTTACATTTTATATTACTTTATAAGTAAAAAATAGAAACGTTGCATGATGAAAAATTACCATATACCAAACATTGTAAATTTGTAGTTTCTCTGTAAAGAGAGCCAGAAATTTAATAGACATAAACATTATTGCCTCATCATCTATCCCAAAGAGTAAATAATGATTATTCTGAAAGGTATGTTAGTAAAGGTTAATATGTCTTAAATAATCTGACTTTAAATTAAAGATGGTAAGGAATTTAAAATACTTTCAAATTAAATAAGTAATGCTTTTTATTGATTTTTTAAAAAAAAAATCTACTATGCTAAATCCTTAACATAGTAACCTAAACAGCATTGTTGTATGAGCTGATGTAATGTTACACATTTAAGATCACTGTGGTAAGTTAGTTATTCTCCTAATGACTTTTTAAGCACTTAATCAATAACCAAGCAATGTTGCACATTAAAGTTTTCTCATTTTAATCTTTTGCCAAATCAAGGGGATAAAATTTGACTTCTGTTGGATAGGAAACTTAAAATATCTTATTTCTTTTTATTTTTTTAAATATATTTTATGGATAATACTATTACAATTGTCCCATTTTCTCCCCTTTATTCCCCTCCACCCTGCACACCCCCTCCCACCAGCATTCCCCCACCTTCATGTCTATGGATAATACATGTAAGTTCTCCATTTGGTTTCTTCATTTCTTATACTATTCTTTTTTCAGTCAGAGGTTTTGAAGCTTTATTTCCCATGCTGGAAACCTGGGTTGCACAGTGTCTCTCTCCCCAGTTTTTCCTATCAGTTATTCACACACAAATGTGGGACCACTTGTTCCTCCAGCCACTGTTTTTCCCAGTCCTCCAGCCATCACCTTGCCGTGAGTTTTCTCCATTTGGCTGCTCATCTCTGCCCCTCCTACCTGTCTGGATGAATGTTTCTTCTTTAACTCCTTGGTTGTCAGACTTCCATACAGTTTGATTTTCTGGCAGTTCCATTTGTTTTTTGTTTTTAAATTTGTTGTTGTCCTTCTTTTGGTTGTGTGAGGAGGCATAGTGTATCTACTTATGCCTTTATCTTGGCCAGAAATCTAAAATGACTTTTAACTATGAATATTAGGTAAAACACCAAACATATACAATGAAAAAAAAGGTATATGTAACACTATTTTTATTTTTACATAAAATTTTTAATGATGATTATATGACATAACATAGTCAAAATTTTCTAGGTATTGTTTTAGGGTGTTTACATTACCAACTAGGAAAAGCTTATGCTCCCTTAGTGTCCATAATCTTGCCAATGTGTAATGAAAGGTTAGCATATAGTAGATAGGCACTGTCAAACCAATTTGTTTACCTGGCTCATCAGTATAGATTTTATCATTATACCTTCAACATGTTTTTTTATTTATTTAAATTCTATTAAATACTACTGAACTATCATATACATTGTGAAACACACACATAAAAGAGTAGTGGAGAAAGTAAGATAAAATTTTACATCATTGGAAATTTTATATCATTACTCGTGTCTCTTACTTTGCTCTGTAGGCCACTGAACTTGATTCCTGAAGCCAGCCCTTTCCATCTGTAGAAGTGTAGCCAAACCTCCACTTAGCACAGTGAGAGACTTTTGGAAAAACTGTAAGTAATCAAGTTCCCTTTCTTTATCAAGAGACACTCAGTCTAGTCTATTCTTCTTAGTTTACTTCTGTCTTTCTGGGCATCTTATTGCTTCTCCAATTTTCTTGAAACTCACAATATATAACTTTCATGCAATTGAAGAGACTTCTCTAAATATTGGTACCCATGCCAAACAAAAGGGATGCTATAATTATCTATATAATACTATGTTCAAACCAAGATATTGCTAATATGAAGTATCTCAGGATAACAGATATAAGCAGTACTTTTCGGGAGAATGGTGCCTTATATGTATGGCATCAATAATGGTTATTATGAGATATGAGAAAAATACCCATTCTCCCACTATATCTCACCTGAAACCCTTTAATTATGTAAAAGAGCATGTGCATGATCACTTGAACTTGTAACGAATTAGGCTAGTATTGCCTTTTATCTCCCTGTAAGTCTCTCATTAAATAGATTTGTTTTTTTTTGACATTTTATAAATATTTCCTTCTTTTTCAACTTTTAAAATCCTTATATAATGAATTTTGGGGAGAAATTGATTAAAGCAGGTTATTGTTGTTTTATTTTTTTCTTCTTATTTTAAATAGTAGAAAGTCTAAAATGTATACAGGAAGAAAAGTACCAGACAAAAATGTATCTGGAGAGGAAGGTTGTAATGTAAATAAAAAAGTACAGCCCCCAAATGTTATTTGTTTTATATACCAGTAAAGTTGTTGTAAGAACTTTGTAGTAAAGGCTTGAAAAAGAAACAATTCTCATATTGGGAAAGTAGAAACATTTTTCTCTATATCAATTTAATAACACTATTTTAGAAAGAAAATGACTGCTTTGTTTCCTCACTTATTTATGTTGAATTATAATAGTACTAAATATAATTTTATAAACCAAGTTAATGGTATCTGACACTTTTTAGTGCATAATCCTTGTACTCTGTAGTATGTATTAACTGGGGTGAGAGGTATATCAGGTCAGAACACAAAACTTGACTGGCTTGAACCAGCTAAACTGAAATTAATGGGTTTTGATCTATCAGATTGTAGAATATATTTTATTTAATTAATTTAAGTTTAAATTGAGTTCATTTCTCAGAAAAATTCTTAAGAGTACAGTTAATTAGCTCAGGTCCAAATTTGCCAGCTGATTCTAATTTGATGAGGGATTTCTTCTGGGTTCTTAATTGCTATATTTGCCTTTTTAAATTCAAAGTCCAAGGAAAATCTGCCAGCCAATTGCATTAATGCATTACAGAGAAAGCATATGTTAGCAGGAAGCATTACTGGAACTGCGTGCATTATTTTGAAAAAATGAAAGTATGTGTGATAGCAGAACTATAATTATATATTTTTGGATATCACTGGAAGTTCAGTAAGAAAGTCTGCTTATTAAAAAGTAATGTATTGAATAAAGATATTACAAAAGAGCATAATGCTTTCTGAGAATGGTAAATTTAAAGATATTATTAATTTCAACTTTTAAAATACAACTATTATAAAAAAATTTGCCTATGTAAATGTTCTTTATGAAAAATACATGTCAGAAAGACATTTTAAGCAATCCATTTTACCCTTAGTGAAGATGGTATTCTACCAAAAAACATAGCACATCTAACTGTTCCAAAATATGGCTTTAATTATCATTTAGAACTAGAAAATTTCCATAATTCTTTACATTTAGCAATATGTACCTTTACATTTACTTTGAGTCAGATATGCTATTTCTTTTTCTATGTGAAAAATTATTAAAGAAGAGTAATGTCTTTATCTAGATAAGTTTAAGGTGACTATGATGAGCCTATTCATTATAAACAATATCTCAAGAAAATAAATCTTAAATTTAGGTATTTACTAGTTATATTTTCATAATGATGCTATAGTAATGGAAACAGATTCCTAAGGCATCTAAGGTATTAACATTTTGAAAATCTGAAATTATTGTTCAAATGTATTTTTTATGAATTGTTGGGTTCAGAGTTAAATGATTTTGTGTTCAAGTAGTATTACTTCATTTGTAGATACTTTCAAAGTTCCACAATATATATTATAGTGGTGACTGTCCTTAGGGTTGCCCTGAATGTTTAATGAATCTTACATTGATATGTACTTTGTAATATTAATTAAATGATAAATCAAATGGCTCTTTAGTTATTTAATTTATAAAGTGAAATGTACTGTACAATAATAGATAAAACTTAATTCTTAACTCCAACACTCCTAAACAAGTCCCAATCTACTAGTATTTGTATGAACTGAAACAAGTTACATAAAGTTTTTAAGGTTTTTTATTAATAAAATGGAAGTAATGTAACTTACATGGTTGCTGTGAGAACTTAAAGGAAGCAAAATTATGGTTATTAGCTTGGTGTCTAATATGAATATCATTATATCATTATTATTTTTATGTAAATTCCTAATACTAAAAATGTTCTCAATTCTTTCTTTCCATCTTTCCTTTCTTCCTTCTTTCCTTTCTTCCTTCTGTTCTTCCTTCCTTCCTCCCTTCCTCCCCCCTTCCTTCCTTCTTTTCTTCCTTCTTCTTTTCCCTTTCTAATCTCTATCTGACAGGATTTTTACCTTTGCTGTAATCCGGTGACTCTGTGTATTTTTTTTCTTCTTTCTATTTCTAAGAAGACAGCTATCTTGTATCTCCTTAAAGTTGTGTTGAAAACAACTGGATGTTTTTAAGTTCATGCATTCAAAGACCATGAGGGGATGCATTTAGACTTTATGGCTGGGACATGCATCTCTCAGAGGTCCTAGATTTTTAATCTCAGTACAGAACTGGATGGGGTTTGGGGTTGTCTAAGAGAGGGACTGATTGCATTCTCTACAAAGAAAAAGATGAAAATGAGTATTAGTGGTTAAAAGAAAGAAATGTGGCAGAGAGGAACTAGTTATTGATTATACCCATTGTTTATCCCCTTTGTCATTTGGAAAGGATATGGACAAAATTCTGGCCTAATGAGCTGAAATTATTCATGTCACCTCTAAGTCCGACACATAAAACTTCCTCTGTGCTATTCTTCTCTCTCTTTTCCCATGCACTGACTGGAAATAAATGACCCTAAGTACCCAGGGGGTACTGGGGACACAATCTGGAGTGAGTCAGATCCATAAGTCACCACTATGAAGAAAGACCCTTAGAAGAATTGCCCATTCAGAGATATACACATTGAGGTTTTATCAGAGATAAATATACTTTATCATGTTAAGCACTGAAATTTTGAAGTTGTTTGCTACAGCATTCAGTCTGTTGTGACTAATACACTTTCCAAATGAGGTAATATCTACTCTGTGTCCTAGAAAATTAGAAGTTAAATATATAAAGCTATGAAAATGGCTTGTATGGAAGCAGAATGTATAGTTTTAACCAGAGGGAGTAGCAAGTGCAAAAGACAAGCGTAAAGAAAAGGTGTGAGAGACGAAGACACAATAGCTTGTTTCCATAGCCCTAAAGAGTAGTTACTGTATGCTTAACATTCACTTCTTTCCCTTGTGCACAGGGCTGCAGCCACATGAGCCTTCACTCTGTTCCCTAAAGGGACTGGTATCTCTTCTTCTTCTCGTCCCTCACAAATGCTGCTTTTCCTGCCAGAAAGGTCTTCTCTGGAATATTTGCCAAATAAACTCGTATTTATCCTTTGTGTCTCCAATTAAATAATTCTTCCAAAAAGAAGCATTTTCTGGAAATCCAGTATAAATTAGGCCCTTATATTTAATTTCTTTCATAACACCTCATTATTTTAAAACAGTTTTCATGATAGGTAATCATGTAATAATTTGGATGTTATATTTTTAAATATCTGTCTTCTCACATATTAAACTTAAAATCCATCACTGAAAAATACTTAGAATACAATAAGTATGCATATTTAGCAAATAGAGTGGTTTATATGAAGTAAAATGCAAAGTAAATAAGGGAAGATTTTTGTAAGTTGTGTATTTTATTTTTTCTTGGTAACTGTTGAAAGCCCCTTTCAGAAAGATTACTTAGTTTGGAAAATAAATTGAGAATATGGTAGAGGAGATACTCGTAGTAAATCTGGAGGAAATTGTTTCTCAAATCTATAATTTAGATGAAGATAGTATTTTTTAAGAAGTATGGGTGAGGATCAAAATGAATAGAACTGAAAAGTGGTGTAAATGAAAACTGAATAGAGAGAACAGTGTAAGATGACTTTATAAGGCAGAAACACCCATGTTTATTCCTGGCCACTTAGAAACTGTGTGACTTTGGTCAAATGGTTCAACTTTTTATTAGCCTCAATTTTCTCAGCCAAATACATGTGTTTCCTTTGGTTGTTTTCACACTTTTATGTTATCAATAAATAAAATAAAAAATAAAATTCTCTGCAATGTTGGAACTTCTTTGATTGAATCAAAAAGTGGGGGTCCAAAGCAGCGAAGCCCCCAGACACTTCTCATGTTGTTTTTCTTATGTCTTCAAACTGATCCCCCGGGATTCCTTGGGATCCAAGAAGCCAATGTAAAAACAATTGATCACCTCGATCACTATATGTGGATGTTATAGATACATCTCAAATTAACTCATAAATGTATTTCAAGTTTGTTTCCTTCTCCAGACTATGCGTTCTGAGTTATGCTATCTATTCCCCATGATTTGTTTACCAACTACTTACTAATAACTCAAATATATTTCCTACCTCCCTTGTAATCCCTATGATGTCTAGTCATCAACACTAGGATTACCTACTAGACCATCATATGTAGTAAATTTAGTTCAATATAAAAACCACCTGCACACCTACTTCTCAACCTGTATCCTCTCACTAGAATGAGTTCTACTAACTTCTAGCTAGTTGTTCACATAAAAAAACTTAAGGAAGTTTCTCTCTCTTTCTCTATTTCTCATATTTATATACAAATTGTTTATTTCAACTTCAAACCTAGGAGAAACACCTAAACAGAAGTTATAGTTAGCTCATCAATTAAATAATTATTAAAACCACTGAAATTGATTACACTAACCAAGCAATGGATACATAATGAAAAGATAAGAGAGCCAGGGGAAGTCCTTTATAAAGTTCATTTTGAAGAATGGGGAAAAAAAGAACCAATTAACTAATAAAAGAAACCAACAAACAAATGTAGGGAAATGGGGTAGGAGGTAAAAGGAAACCTAAGAGAGTGTAAATTATGAGTCTGGAGAATGGAGAGCAACCAACATTGTGAAATATTGTGAACGACATGCAGACCAGGGCTGAAAGCTGGACGCTAACTTAGTAGCAAAGAGAGGTGGGAGTCCTGGGCAGGTAGCAGTTGTGTTTCATCGTGTTGAAAGGTGAACAAGATGTGAGGTAGGATAGGCAAGGATACCTCCTAGGAGTCTTGGTCATGGAAGGGAGGGTAGCAAGTTACAGCATTTCTGAGCCTCCTTTTTCTCATCTGTCCATTTGTAGTGATACAGACTTTTCTTCATTTGTGGAGGAAATGGCATGGGGGTGCTCTAGAAACTTTTCAAATCTTTCCTAAATGCCTCATATAAGTTGTTCTTCTTTGTGCAGTAGCAATCACTTTATCATTGTCTGCACATTATATTAAAGTTATCTGGTTTGAGAGTCAGTAATCATCTTGAAGACAGGCTCTTCCATTCATTTTTCTGTCTTCATTCTCAACAGTGCCTAGCATATAGCAAGAGGACAAGAAATACTGATTTGTGTTTCTCAAGCTAATTTTGTCATGCAACTCAAATTCAATGAAACTAAGGATTAGTGTCATAGTTCTCAACCAAGATACAGAAAAAACAGATAAATAAAAATGGAAGACAGAAAGTACATGCCACTGAAAGACTTTATCCAGCATTTCCTTTCTTTTCTCACCAGTGATAGGGCAAGGGTGAGTATGAGTAGTTCACTGAACTGTAGCTGGCATAGGATATTTCCATTTTCCAGTTGTTAACATTTAGTTTGAATAAATATATCTATAGGAAAACACCCATTAAGCCGTTTCTTTCCCTATTCTGAAAACTCGTTTTCTACAGTGGTGGTGGTTCTTAGGAATATTCTAAAATCCTAGAGTGATACTCTACTTGTCATTTGCAGAATGAGATTTAAAAATCCTGAGTCAACTTCCTTCTACATAAGAGTGATAATATAATAAAGAAAGTAATTGTGTTGGGAACATATGCAAAAACCTACAGTTTCCTGGTATCAGATATTACAGTATATGTCAGCTTATATTAATTTGAAATTAAGTATTAGAATCTTCAAATTCTGCTTTGAATAACTTAGTTTATTTTGGGGTTTCATTTCCTTGCTCAGAAAGTTTCTCTTGCATTATTGGTACAGAATCACTTGAACCAGATAGGTATTATTTTACCAATTAGAAATAGTCCCTTAAACTAACTGAAACCCATTTCATTGTTAGGGTACAGAGTCAGGTTTAAGGAAGCTTTGTGGATTTCTCAAATTAAGAGAAAGATGGAAAATAGGGACCACAGTGCATCAGACTTGTTCAAAACCCTAAATGTTTTTTTTTATTAAAACTCTTTTTTATCAAATATAGTTGAGTATTAATTTAAATCAGCACCATCAAGGCCTGACATTGCTCCCAAGGATATGAATGAAACTTAGGTTGTGCATTAATCTTTAGGGATATTGTATTAAACTATTGTTTAATGTTTATAAATAATTATAGGAAATCAAAATGATTTCATCCCAGAGACTGTAAAGATGTTTTAAGGGACTAGATGGTAGGATACATTTTTTAAAAAGTTTATCAAAGTTATGTGATTAACCATTCAAGGACATCCCAGATCATATCTCTTTGTAAAAACATCCAGAAATATTCAAATCATTTATACATAATGGCAGCTACCAGTGATATTATGGTTAAAATGTATTTTGCCATTTCTCTTCCCAGGGTGTCTTTGTTATGAGGAGTCTACACTCTACCCTTCTTGGAAAAATTGCCTTCCTTCTCCCAGAGTCATTTTCTATCTACTCACAGAGAAATGGAGGTGCCCAAGTTCACATCACTTCACAAGTTCAAATGCCTTAGGAAGGTACAAGGCTGAGGCATAATTTGCACTTTATTTATCTCTTGCAGGACCCAGCTGGGCTGAAGCTAGCCTTTTACAGAGGGACTTGGCCTGAGATCACTTCCTTGCTTGTCTATCTTTCTTTCTTTATCCTCTTCCTCCTATTCCTTACTGGCCTCTCCTAGAACTTCTTAATTAATCATTTGCATACAAATTTTGTCTTGCATCCATTTCTGGGGAATCCAGCTTAAGGGAGATATTCTGTGCAAACACTCCTGTACAATAATTAGTTTACTTTATATCTGTGCAATGCCTAAACTGTTTGGTGAGAGAAAATACAGATATTCAGTAAATTCATTAATGACATTTATTGAGCAGCTCCTGGGTGCCAGACAATGAGTAGACACTTTGGATGTAGAGAAGAACAATACTTCTTCCTGCCTTCATTCTATTCACAGACATGGCATATAAACAATATGCTTAATTAGAGATGCAACTATTTCTATGAAGGAAACATGTAGGGGTCTCTGAAAGTGGATATAGAGGAGGGGTAAAGTAGAATGGCCTGTCAAAGAAAGCATAACCTAAGAAGTCAAATTTAAACAAAATCCTGAAGGTGAGTAGGGGAAGGGCAGGTGAGTAGAGTGGGGACATTTCCCCAAAAGAGGGAGCAGCCAATGAAAAAAGCCCAGAAGGAAGACAGAAGGCCAACATGGCCTGGGCATAGTGAGAACTGCTGAGTGACCTAGAGTGAGGCTGGAGAGGTGGGCAGATGCCAAATAATGCATTTCCTCACATTGCCTCATAGTCATAGCAAGAATTTCTGCTCTATCTTAAAAAAAAAAAAAAAGTGCCCTGAAGAATTTTTGAAAGAGAAGGGACATGATATATGCATTTCAGAAGATTACCCTGAATGGAAAGTCAGGATCCAAAACAAAACACAGGAGGTCTTTGAGCAGGTCTCGATACTATCCAGGCAAGTAATGGTGGCTTTGATCGATATGTGGTAGAAGAGGTGGAGAGAAGTCAGTGGTTGGATTCAAAAGACATTTAGAAAGTAGCACTGAGGAGAATGAGATGTGGGGCCAGAGAAGGGGAGGTGTCAAAGACCATGGTCTCATTTCTGTCATGAACACCTGAGTAGAAGTTATCGAGGATACATTAACCACATGTAGAGTCCTAATAGACACTCAAGGTATCAATTGCATAATCCAATATGTCCAATATTTAAAACAAGTATTACCAGTGAGAAACACCTTTAATCTCTGTGTGTTTATATGAACTATAAACACATGGATATTTTTTCAGTTTTTGATAAAATAATTAACTTGAAAAAAGAAATAAAGAAATAACTATTGGGCATCAGGGAAAAATAATTAACTTAATTTTGACTTTCTCACATCTGCAACCATTTAGAATATAGAAGTATTATATAGTTAGTATTAGTTGCCTAGAAAATGTAAACTGTATAAGAAGGAAATGGGGAGAAACATGCAAAGAGAAAGAAGGAGAAAAAGTGAGAGGAATTGGTGGAAGACAGAAAGAAAATAAGAGAAAGGGAGGAGGAAAGGAAAAATAAAGGAAGGAAGGAAGGAAGGAAGGAAGGAAGGAAGGAAGGAAGGAAGGAACTGTGTTAATTTTTTTGCCTGCATTAATTGTTACAGTCAGATTCAACCACATAACAAGGTCATTCAGCTCTTTTTAATGAAAACAAATGTATAGACCAGATCCTGCCTATATGATTAAAAAAATCTATTTTTTTCAATTGAGGGTTCCAAGTTTTAATTTGGTATTTTATCTTTTTAAAATAGACTAAATTGGATTTGGTGTGCTTGTAAATTTGGATTAAGGTTAATCTAATCTATAAGCAAAATGCCTTGTTTTTACAAACCATAGGTGAGATTAAAGAAATACATTTCCATTCACTACACATTTTCCACTAAAGATAAGTCATTTCTTGTTCCCAAGAAAATGTCTCAATTATTCAGAAAGAGAATTCTCATATCTTCCTCTATGAACTAGAATAACCGCACACCTAGTATAAATGTAATGGGAGATATCTTTCCTGTTTCCTGGCCCTGTAGTGTACATCTTGTCATGTGGTACATAGAACTCTCCATATGGCATTATAACAGAAATGTTGTTATGTTACAAGATTCTGTTTTTCATCTTCCTTCCATAATAATCATTATTTAATCTTTTTTCCCTCTGTTGTCTCATTGTGCCCTCTCAGAGTATTATTCATGCTGAATACCATTATTACTTTTGGTTATTAACTAGGAATGAATTTGGAAAAAGTAATTTTGTGCTGGCTTGATGTAGCAGAATAAGCTGTCAAACATTCTAGCAAGTGACAGTATGCTGTACTTTTGTGGGGTTACAGCACGATGTGTGTTAGAGCTGGAAGGTTAGAGGTAATCAGAGAGGATTATGGACGGAAGCTTTATTAAATATCTGTGGAGGTCTATGGTGGCTGCCACCAGATAATATGAGCTTCCAATATGAAAACAGGAAATTATTAATAAACTGCATTGGCTGTTCTGAGTGCCCTTGCAAAAGTTTACCTAATTTTATTTTCCAGGGAGATGAATTTCAAGTATTAGATTTATTATTACTTAAGGTGTAGGCCGTTTATTCTTTGAAATGATTCACTTTTAATTTTTTATATTTCCCTGGGTATTTGATGATATTAACATGGTTTAAACCAGGATGTTTCCATTCTCATTTTCTAGTAAGTAAATTTTGACAGTTCAGAATAGAGCAGCTTTTGTGTCTTTTCTGATAATATATGGTAAAATATGGCTTACCAGGAGACTTAGATCAATATATAAGCTGGCATGATGCTATTCTACATTCAAATAATTCATTTTTATAGGCACACATTAAATGCAATTCTTTAAACATTTTTTGTGGAATATTCTAGAAGCAAAGAATTTATGTTGCTTCTCTTTTAAAATAATTCTTTCATGCACTGAAGAAGAAACTATCAATTTATTTTCATTTAATTGTGGCACAAAATATTAAGGTATAGCATTTTAAGAACTTCTACAACCATTCCTGATGTGCCTTTACTCACAGAGATGAGAAATGCAGCACCTTACTTAGAACACTGTGGAGTTTGACAAGCATTGAAACAAAAAAGGAAGTGTAAATTTTACTAATCAAAACATCTGTACTGTGCAGCCATGTGCATTTTCCTATCAAGACATGAGAGAAATGTTAATTTTAGACGACTCTTTTTATGACCTATAATTACTGTCATTAAGAAAGCTCTGGAGACTTACAGGGAGCTTTGACTGAAATACAGTTTGACATGTTCTATAATTAATGCTGAATTAAAATGCTACATGAAGTGCCTTAGAAAAATAATGGTTTCTTTTTTCTCAAAGAGAAGTCAAAGAAATTGTATTACAGGAATGCCCTCCAGCACAGCAGTGTTTCAACTTATATTATTGAGCCCATGAAAGGCTGACTTCTCAGGTACTTTAAAATTATTGTTAAAACTTTCTTTAATTTCAGTTTGAGTAGGGTATGTACTCATAAGCATAGGTATTTGTTTTCAAGTTTTTGTTCACATTCTTGATGAAAGTTAATTAATGCTTAAAAGTAATTCCTTTTTTTACATTTTTTCTTGTTTATGCTTTTGACATTTTAAGAACATCGAGAACTCTGAAAACTAATAGAAAATTTGATCAAAAAAGGCACTAAGGATGCTTCTGGTATAGTCCTTTTAACATTTTCCTTTAAAGAGTACTGCTGGAATGTAAGATGCATGAAAGCCGGTAATATTTTCCTTAAACCCCTTGCAACTAGAACTATGCATAGGGCACATCAGGTGTTCAATAAATATTTATGAAAGAATTAGGAAAATAAGTAATATATTAATGATATTTCAATGTTTTCCATAATGAAATATTAAAATATTATTGAATTTGTTAAAAGCATCATAACATCTTTTTAGCAATAAACTTCTAGTCTGCAGGTTTTATATGTTATATGGAAAGACCAACCATGTTTTAATGTAATCTTTTAAACAAAAACTGCTCAAATGAATTAAAGAGGAAGGTCTCATTTATGTGTAGCAAAACACCAAAATACTTTTAGGTCAACTTCCTAATATTTAATTTATTATTATTATTATTATTTTCTGAATCAATTACTTAATTAGATATTTTTATTAAAATATTTTTTTACTGTTGTTCAATTACAGTTGTCTCAGTTTTTCCCCCATTGCTCTCCCCTGCTCTGCCCATCACCTCTTCCACATTCTCTCTGCCCCTCCTCCCAGCCATTGGCCTTGTCCATGGGTCTTTTATATACATGTTCCAATTTAGGCATCTCAGATTATTTTATTCAGAATGTTCCAAACTGTCTCAACACTTGAACTGATTCCTTCGTATAATAGAAACAAACCTTGATGTTGTGGTAATCTGCTGAACAACATTGCTGTGAATTAAAAACCTGAAACCTAACTCTAAAAGACACAAACAGCTAATAGCCCAGTAACACCAAGAGAGACTCTGGCATGCTTAAAAATCTGTGATAAACTGATACAGAAATCTCTTCTTTAAATTTGTGATGTTTCCAATTATTGTTCCTGTGTGAGCAAACAAATGTTTGTTTTTATTAACATTGGTTTAGAAAAAAATATATAATAAATATGTGTAATTACATTGAAAACACAAGTATTATTGTCAATCTGCAAAGCAGGCCATCATATGAGCTTTTAAAATAGCTGAATTCAAATTGGATAAATGCATGAAAATTGAAGGAAATACTTCTCAAGTATGCAAAATTTAAAAAATATTTAAATAGCATAAGCAATCAAAATTAAGGGTCATGTCATATGCTTTTAGATATAAATTGAGCTATCACTGTTTACCTAAGTGGGTTAAATCTTTAAAGAAATGTTTTTATAAAAGCTTATATTATTATTGTTATTATTATGATTATATAATAATTCTATATTGTTTGGAGCTAAAAATATCTGCTCTTGGAATGTTAATAGGGATTTATCAGCTATATTAGGAATGCCTTAATTTGTTATTTTCTCCCTCTTGTGGGAAACTGAGCTCAACACTTTTTTTCTGACCCATTAATATGAGAGAGGAGAAAACTATCATTCTAGTCAGAACAAACCACAATGAACTGATGTCAAATACAGCATGCATTTTGTTTTCATATGCAGTTTTTGCTACTCATTTTGGAGGGGAAATAGAGAAATAAAAACATCAAACTGTGGAGGCTTTTCTCTTCTAAGTCTCCTTACCTTTTACAACACTCTCCCACTCAACTACAAGCTTCTGAAGGACAGGGAACAGGTACTAGTCCTTTCACGTCCTTACCGCTGTAGTGGCTTGGCTACAGTCACATCCCAAGGTCCAGGTGAATGCTGATGGCACAGAGACTATGCCCGTCTGAGAAGTCAGGGTCCATCATGCAAGAAGTGAGGTTATGGTTGATCTTTGACACTTCATTTGAAGTCAGCAAACAGTATGTACACAGGGCAGTGGTTTGAAGAATAGTAATGCATAACATATTCTTCCAAAAGTGAATGTTTATGAGTGTGTGTGTGTATGTGTGACTAAAGCAAACTTTAGTGTATTAAATACACAGTATGCCCTGGCTGGTGTGGCTCAGTGGATTGAGCACCGGCCTGCAAACCAAAGGGTTGCTGGTTCAGTTCCCAGTAGGGCACATCCCTGGGTTGTGGTCCAGGTCCCCAGTGGGGGATGCATGAGAAGCAACCGCACATTAATGTTTCTCTCCCTCTTTTGCCTTCTCTTCCCCTCAGCTCTCTCAAAACATAAAATATTTAATAAATAAATAAATAATAAATAAATACACAGTGTATAGGTTGTGTTCAAAATAGAAGGTTCCTCTGACATTGCTGCTAGCTCTTCAGTTAAAGTCCTAAGATGACTTAAAATTCCAAACCAGAACTCTTCAAATTTTTCCTATTTATAAAGTTGTCAATACAAAATATTAATCCATATTTTTTTCTTAGTCAAACTGAAATGCTATTTTCCCTCTAAAGCTGTATAGGTCAGGTCTGCAAAGGAGAAGATTCCCTGAAAGAAGACAGTACTCAGTGCCCACCCTCCCCATTACAAGGTAGAGAGGAGGCAGGACAGGCTGGGGACAGAACAGACATTTTTATTTTCTGTGTGGTTTCACACTCCTTGAGCCCGGGGTTGGTTAAAGAGACTTTTTCTCTTATGAGGGCATTCGTGGGAAATTCAGTTTATTACCAGAGAAAATTCCTTAGGACACTCTTGTCTTTAACCTGGTCTCACTCCTGGCTTCCTTTGCAGTTCATTCACAACCCAGGTTCTCTTCCTTGGCAGGGCACAATGGTGGCGTGCAATGGTGGCATTCATGCTTCCATTTCTATTCTACTGCTTTTGCAGGGGTGAGTCAGGTGTCAGTTCACTCTCCCCTCAGTTCAAACTCTCAGTTCGGCTCCGCTTAGGTTTAGGAGCACATATCAAATACCTCCCACAAACCTCTGGATGCCCCCTCACAAGGAGAGGGGGAGTAATAACATTGTTCATTTCTCTCCAAAGGTGTGGTCTTACAAGCACTCTCTCAACTACAGTCCTTCCTTATGTCCCTGATCTGGGCCATGTTCCTAGAGTCACAAAATTCACAATTGTCCTTATAGTAAATTCTGCATTCAAATCTTTTACAATTTTATTTTCTCCACAGAATCTTCTTTCACCATCTGTTACAACTTCATTGTAAGATATATGAAAGAGGAGGAAAATTAAGTTGGTAAGTATTCTGAAGCCAGATGAAATATTTGGCCAAGTTTCTAAACAGTGGAACAATTCCATCAAAGGAAATCTTACTTACATGTCCAAAAAGAAAAGAAAAAGAATCACACTCCTGAAGAGCAGATGCTTAACAACCAAAAGGGTTACACTAAGAGAGACTGAAAAATGAAAACTGAGTTGGGGAGACAATAGAAACCATGAAAGCAATTATTAAATAAGAAAGTGGCAGCAGAAAAGACAGAAGGAAATGATTTGATAGAGATTTAAAAAGACAATATATAGTTAGTTAGTCAGTTAAGTAAAATGACAGAGCCTTCTTTTAATTTTATGTGCTGGATAGACATGTTTGTGTCATTAACCCATAAAAAGGAAATAAACATTATTTTGGCAGATAGATAATCCACTGAAAACAGAGAAAGTCTCATGTTTGCACATTAGGCTTTAAGAGCAGGTAGGACAGTCCAGACAGAGATATTCTATAGGCAGTTGAAGTCATGAGTTCTCTGACATGAAAAATTCTCATATATAACTTCATCCTTTTTGATTACTCCTCCAATAAAGAATTCTGTCATTGGGAACATCTAATCACCAGTGATTTATTTCATTCACACAATATCACAATCACTGTAAAATTCATAGCTGATTAGGGTTCCTGAAATTAAATGTTGTGGTGGCATAGCTTGTGGAAGGATACTGAATGATCCATGATTTTGACTTTAAGCACAAGGAAAAACTTTCTAATAGTCATAATGCCTTTATATAAAAGAGGTGAAGACTTTGCTATTACTGGGAACATTCAGTGTTTGTGCAGTTACCTATTTAGAATGTATATTAGTCAAGGCACTCAAGCATCTGGTAAGTCATTGACTCCCACTTGTTAAGTAATTTTTCAGTTTTCAGTATCTTTGAGTTTATGACTCTTCTAACTCTTGCTTAGGTTGTAAGCTGAAATGTCCACATACCAGAAAAACTACTACTATTTGATTACTTAGTTTCCATGTGTCTAAATTTGAACTTTCCCCTACTCTCTCAGCTTACCCATACACCACCCTCCACAAAGTGAGTAGATCAATAAACTTACAAACACATCACAGAAAACATTATTCTCTAGTGCTACATTTATCTGTGACATCATCAGGTGACGTTATAATTCTCCCAGTGACACAAGCTAGAAACACAAGACTTATCTCAGCATCCTCCAGCCTTCTAGCCATCTAACCTCATGATTATACAGGGCCCATTGCTACTTACCACTTGTCAGTGACTTTCTTGCAGATACAATATCTCAATGTGGCAAACAGAACCCTTCATCCTCTTGATCTAGGGGTGTCCAACCTTTTGGTGTCTCTGGGCCACAGTGGAAGAAGAAGAGTTATCTTGGACCACTCATTAAATACACAAACACCAACGAAAACTGATGAGTGAAAACAAGGTTTTAAGTAAATTTACAGTTTTGCGCTGGACTGCATTCATAGCCATCCTGGGCTACATGGGACCAACGGGTCACAGGTTGGACGGCCCTGTGAACATCATGATTTGCTACTTGCCTATCACATTTTATTTTCTAGTAATAATAAACAATATCTAATTCCCCAAACATATACTAATAACACACATATCTGTATCTCCAGTGCCTTGCTTCCTTGTCTGTCTGGAAAATATTGACTTTGGAACTTGATCAAGTTAAAATTTTTCTCTAATTATCTCTTTATTCTACTTCAATATCTAATAAATCATTAAATTCTTACAAATATATATGACTATATATATGTATCTATATATATAATGTATCTATTTACATCCAAATATTATTACCTCTAAAGCAGCATTTTAGAAATATATAGAAATATAATATGACCCACATGTGCAATTTTAAATTTTCTAGGACTTAGGAGAAGGGGATAAAAACCCAAAACAGGTGAACCTAAATTGAATAACATTTTAACTTATATTAAAAATTTATTCTTTAAAAATATAATCAAAATAAAAATTATAAATAAAACATTAAAAATTTTTTACACTAGCCCTGGCTGGTATAGCTCAGTGGATTGAGCTCAGGCTGCGAACCAGGCATCGCAGGTTCGATTCCCAGTCAGGGCACATGCCTAGGTTGCAGGCCATGTCTCCCAGCAACCGCACATTGATGTCTCTCTCTCTCTCTCCCTCCCTTCCCTCTCTAAAAATAAATAAATAAAATCTTTAAAAAAATTTCTTACACTAAATCTCTAAAATCTGGTGTGTATTTTATAGTTATAGCACATCTCAGTCTGGACTAGCTAAATTTTAGCCACACATGGCAAGTTTGCCAACCTTGGTTCACCAGTCAAATCCAGCCCTTGCTTGTTTTAGTATGGCCTGGGAACTAAGATATATTTTCATATGTTTAAATTGTTGAAAAAATGAGAACCAGAACAATACTTATTGATGCCTGAAAATGACATGAGATTCACATTTCAAAGTTTTTAATAAAGATTTATTGGAGCATAGCCATCTTCATTTATTTGCAAATTTTCTGTGGCAAATTTCATGCTAAAAATGACAAAAACAATTCATTTTGAGGACTGTATCACTCCCAATAGTTTAACTTTTCACCACCTGGTCCTTTACAACGGGGCCCCCACCCCTGGTACAAGTCCATGGCCCGTTAGAAACTGGGCCGCAGAGCAGGAGGTGAGTGGTGAGCAGTGAGCCAATGGGTCCCTGGTGCCAAAAAGGTTGGAAACTGCTGCTTTACAAAAAAAGGTTGTCACCCACTGCGTTAGAGGAGTCACTAGCTAGGACTGTGATCGCATATTACTGATCTGTATTCTACACATGTCTGCCACACAAAAGAAGCTAAATAGTTTCAGAATAGGATATACATTGTAAGTGCAGTTAAAGAAGCATTTATTGAATAACACACCCTCTCTAACCTTGAAGTTATACCTTAGAATTTTTCCAGTCCAGAATATGGTGTCACTAGAAGAAAAAAGTGATAACACAGAATTCTCAATTCAGGTAGAGCTGGGCCCAAGTTCTAGCTTTGCCTTCTTTGCAATCTTGTAATTTGCTTATCCTTTAACTCTGTTTCAAAATCTGGGAAATGGGAGTAAAATGATGCTTAACTCATAGGGTTGTTGCAATGATTAAATGAAATAATGCTTGTAATAGTTTGACTGAAGCATGGTAAATTTCAATAAATATTAAATATTTTATAGTACATACATGTGAAGTTTCCCAACCTAATATATTTCTTTCAATAGCTTTACATCACTCCTTTTGAATATAATGACAGTTTAATTTTTTATGGTTTATAAAACTATAAGTATTTTTTTAGTTTGTCAAATCTTAGCACAACTATATAGGTTAGTTAAGCATATTTTGGACACCAAAACATAGTACTAGAATGTTATAATTAGATTAGTCTGTTAAATGTATATAAATACATACTGTATTTAAATGGAATGAAGAACATTTTCAAAGGGAAAAAAAGTATTTATGTACAAGGAACACAAAAGAAATATTCCTTAGAAAGCTTAACAATTTTAGAATCAGAAACACACACATGTTTCAGTAATATACTATTGATATATAGCTTTACTTTAGACCCATACTATACATACTTTAAAAATTATAATTAAAAATTAATAAATGGTGTTTAAATGATATAAACTATTGTTATATTTAATATAAAATTATTTATATCTCATAGTTCCATTTATTTTTCTTATTGAAATGTTAAAATAGCTGAAAATAATTCTTTGGATAGTTATGTTTAATTTAGGTTTTATGAGTCCTCAGAGTGAAGGGAGGAAGCACGCTGTAATTTTTCGGACACAGAGGAACACTTGCTATGGTAAACTGGACAAATGCCTATTCTTCCCCCGGGGAAGAGAATGAAGAAGAGTAACAGGTTTATTCTCCATATTCTTTCAGAGCCAGTGACCTTAGAGGGCTCATGAATGGTTAAGGTAGAAAAGTCTTAACTCCTTTTGGCTCTCATCTACTGCCTTTGAAATCAGCTGGACCTGCAGGTTTGGAAGACCCAGAAGGGTGAGGCAGAATATAAAAATACAGCCTAGGATTTGTGATGTTCAAGTGATCTAGACTCATTTTTCCAAAAGCTGAAGTCCTGAGATGCACTGGACTCATCACTGATATATTGCAGCTCATGGGCTCTGATTCATTTTACTGGAGCAATACTGCCCAGTTCAACCATCATTCTTGCAAATGGAGCTTGCACTTTGGTTTTATTTGAAATAAATCAAGTTAAGTTCATAATACCTGATTTTATCCAATTATGCAGATACAGAAATTTTCTGGGTTTTCTTTGAGGACAAAATCAAAGTGTTTATAAACTCCTAGGATACGTAATGCTCATATGTGATATAAAATGCTCCCCCCACATGCCAAAACTTCCTCTTCTTTTATTTAAGCAGTTTTTTAAATCCTATATTTTTCTTTCCTGAGTAATTAAAAATGGGATAAAAAAGTCCCTTAACTTCTTCATTCAACATACAAAATGCAGTTATTCTTTATCTGCATGAGGTGGATATTTTAAAAATACAATTCTTAACACCTGATCGGTATTATGGATGCATTCCCCATGTTAGTACTGCATAGCTTAGAGAGAACATTCTCTGTGTCTACTTAATTTGCTTCATATCAATATAATTGTTTTGTATTGATAAGCTCCTCCTCATCAGTTATGAGAATTTGAATTTTACTATCTCATCCTAAAAACAGGGTGGTGACTAAAATACATTACATGCATGGAAAACATATATAAAGAATCTAGAAAATAATTTTTGCTTTGAGATATTTGACAATAGAATGTTACAGATTATTACTAAAATTAATATGTTGATTTTACCTTTTTTTACTCTGAACTCATAACACTGTTGCCCACTTTGATAAATTTTATGCCTCAAAATAGATCTATTTTTGAATCATTATTATTACAAAATGGTCACTAACAACAATAATCCAATAATTATAGTGTCCTTAGTTTCCTTGGACTTGGTAATATTTTATTGCTCCCCCCCAAAAAAATCAGATGGATATAAATGAGAGAAGCCAACAGTTTAATGAAGAAAGAAAAGAGATAAAGTGTCCAAAATTTAACTTTAATCTATGTTCTTGACAAACACATAACAAATGCTGTGTCTTTGTAAATAATTTCAATGTTCAAAAAGCTCTGTAGTTTATTATAAAGCTATGATGTAACTTATATTTTATTTGTGTATGATTATTATTCAGTTTCATTCAAAATAACACAGTCATTTGTTTTTTTCAGACTCTAGTTACACATTGAGTAGTCTCTTATTTTAAGTCAAACTCTTACACACTTCTATCACTAATCACGGAGGAACAAAGATATGTCCAAATTTTGAAGGAACTTGGTCGTCCCAAAGCTCAGATAATGAATTTTAGCTCTCTCTGGAGAAAAGACTTTCCTGTATGTAGCCTGGCATTATTCCAAGATTTCTTTTTAAAAGTAACTCCATATGTGTACTGAAAATAAGCTAGTGATGTTTTAAATCAACTGGAAAGAGAGGCTGTTCTTTTCAATATTTTTTTCATGAGTATAACTTTGAAGTGCAGCATTTGGGGATTAGGAAGGTTTGGGTTACCTGCTGAATGAAGGCATGGAAAATTATTTGAAAGTACCCTTTTTTTTTAAACTGTACTTTAAACTTATGAAATATCACCTGTGGTTAAGAGGAGATATGCAATTCAAAGCATTTTTTCAACCTAAAGACAAAGAGTTAATTTTAAATTGTGATTATATTTTTCAAGTTTTTTATGACTTCAAGATCATAATCAAAAGTTTGTGGTTCACTTATTTTAAAGGCAGGGATGATGGGGAAGAGTAATGCTATTAAATTTTAAAAATGTGGGTAAATTTATAATGAGTAAGGTACTGTGACCAAAGTAGAGCCTAAAACCATAGCTTACTACACTCTAATGATGGCCTCACAGCAGGTATTTTAAGTGATTTCATTTTCAAATAAAGTTAATTCACATCTATTTCTCAGTAATGTGTTCTGAATTTTCTGAACACATTCAAAGATTTGGGAATCTATATATTTCATTGGTAATAATTTTAGCTAGGGGAAAGTTGCTGTATTGGCAAATCTGCATCATGTAAACATAAAGAAAAATTTATTTGAATAAACACTTTTTCAGAAAACAAAGGAACTGTAATATGTCTTGTTTACATCATGAAAGATACCTTTTGCCTAATATGTTAAAGAATCACTTCATATAGCTATATACTGTCTAACAGGACTTTGAAAAAATATGAACAGCCATATAGTTAAATATATACTTTAGTATGCATCTTCACTTTTGCAGATACAAACTCATAAGTGACAAAAATCTGATGCTTATTAAAATCAATGGCAATTGTGTCAAAAATCCTGCTTTAGAGATATAAAGAAATCACCTCAGAAACTCATTTGCAAAGTAAGTTAGCATTTAAAAATAAGTACATTCTTTTTAATTTACATATTTTAAATGTATATGCAGTGTGGTTTATAACTTATGGTAAAACTGTAATATTCACTAGCATATACATTTCAATAAATCAAGAGATATTTACCAAATGTGTCTGTTATGGCAGGAACTGTTCTAGGGGCTGTGGAGCCAGTAAAATTTATTACATATTAGTCATTAACTTGTTAAGGAGAAAGACAAATAGTGGAGGGGAGGGGGTATAACACTTAGGGTGTATTATATGGAGAGGTTGAAATTTTAGATATGGAGGCCAAAAACCATGTCTGAAATGGCTTTTGTAGAAAGAACTAAGTGGCACACATGAGTAGAGCCTTTGGAAGCTGGAAGAAGGGTCCCAGCCCATGGTACCACAGCAGAATCAGTTTGTGTCCTACAAACAATGAAGGGGGCCATATGGCTATAGCTGCATGAACAGAGATGAGAAAGTTGTAGCAGAAGAGGTCTGAGAGGTAATGGAGGCAACTTCAGATAAGACCTTGAACAACATACATAGACTTGGAATTTTAATTTGAGTGAGTCGGAGGACTTTGAGCAGCTGGATAATATAATGTGAATTATATTTTAGCATACCATTACTATTTTGAGAATAGACTGGTAAGTAGGCAAGGATGGAGACAGCAAGGCAATTTGGAGTCCACTGCAACAATCAAGAAAGAGATGTAGTGTCTTAACAGTGGGTTATGACAGTGGTGATAGTGAAGATATTAAGAGGTGGTTGAATACTAATTCTACAGTATTTTGAAAGTAGGGCTAATAGGGTTCGATTTGATGATCACTTTTATGTGAAACATCAGAGAAAAAGAAGGGTTAATGATGGCTGGACACAAAATTAGAAAGTTGGGATTCTCATTGATTATGATGGAGAAGACTGTTACAGAAGTGGTTTTAGGGAGGAAAAGTCTGAAACTCTTGACTTGGACAAGTTAAGTGTGTGATGGCTGGTAGACATTCAAGGTGAGAGGTCTGATAGTCAATTGCACATATTAGTCTGAAATTAATGTGGAGACCTGGAGTTGACATACAAATTTGAGAGTCATTAGCATATTAATTGTATTAAAATGATTACACTGAATGAATACACCCAGTGAATGTAATAATTTCTTTTTTAACTGAAATTATTGGGGTGACATTAGTTTACAGACCCATACAGGTTTCAAGTGTACAACCCAACAAAACCACCTGTGCACTGCATCACACACTCATCACCCCAAACAAAGTCTCTTTCCATCCCCATTTATCTTCCCTTTGCCCACTTCCTCCTACTATATCCCTCTTCCCTCTGGCTATCATCATACTGTAGTCTGTGTCCATGTGCTATATGTATACATATAGTAATTTCTTACTACAAAGGTAAATATAGTCTTTATCAGTGTGTGTGTATACATACATATACATATACATATATATATATATATATATATAGAGAGAGAGAGAGAGAGAGAGACAGACAGACAGACAGACAGAGACAGAGAAAGCTAAATAGACAAAGTGGACAATTCAATGTCAAGAAAAATAGCAAGGTATTGACAAAGGAAAAGAGAACTGATAAAATTAATACAACTATACTGGAGAACAAGTTACTATGTATTGTTTTAGAAAATATATATGGCTGATGACTTTAACACATGACTTATAACCTTAAAAAGTTATAAAATATTATAAAATTATTAAAATATTATAAAGACTATTTATTATATGTACATTCAGAAATACACATAGAAGAACTTTTATTGAAACCTTGCAAATCAACATGTATCAAAAGAGAAATGAAAGCATACATATAAGCATAATGAAATAATGGAATAGGATACACATGTCAAAATGAAGAAACACAAATTATATATATTAATTTTGTTCTCAGACATAAAATTAGGATAATTAAGCAAAAAGCTGAACATTTTATATAATTTTGAAATTACTTATGGTCGATTGCAATCATGAATATACATATATGTATATGTACATTATGGTATTTATATTACTAAAACATAAAAGCATGATTAGTCTCAAATTTTATTATAATTGTTGCTTGTGGGGTATAAGACTGGAGAGAGAAACATGGAGGATTACAATATTATTAGTATCAAAAAACCTTATGCAACCATGAGAGAATGTTTTTATTTCAAAATTGCTTGTATGTTATCCTATGTTAATTTTTACAAATGTTTACATCTCTTTAAAGAAAAGTTCTGATGGTTTGTGAGTGTGTGTGTGTGTGTGTGTGTGAAAATTGAATTATAAACACTTCCAGAAATTGAATTACTATGCTATAGAGTTGGATTGCTATTAGAACTATTAAATAAATTGTAAAATATGTGAATCAGATAAAAGGTTTTGCAAAACTTTATTATTAACTTCTCTCAATGTATATTTTGCATTTTCCTTCCACTATAGTTTCTCATATTCAAATATAAATTCATAGCATCACCCAGACCAAAATGAAAAGGGAATAAACAGGCTATATCTTAAAAGAAAAATTTCAGCCCCCACACAACCCATTTTGAAAACTGAATTAGACATCAGGGAGGAAAATTCACAAACAGCAGATGTTGTGGTACACTTTTCAATTTTTTATATTGAACAAGAACACCTCTGAGACCCCATATCCTATGTTCATGAATAGGAGTTAAAATGGTAAAAGGCTGTATTCTGGAACTTATAAGTATTTTATGATAGGGGACATTTATGATGAAGAATAATTTTTCTTACAAAATGTTAGACTTCCTCTAGTATTCAATTTATTTTAACTTAAAAAGAAATTACACCTTTAATGTGTACTAAATGAGGTCAGAAATAATAAGCAGTACAGTGATTTAAAGTGATTTTGTAAAAAAAAGATAAATGATTTGATTTATAGAAAGTGTTCAACACAATATATGAAATATAAGGATTTTAATATTGTCCATGGTAGGATTCTCAAAACAATAAATTAATGGAATTAATACATAAATATGCAAAGAATTAAAATATAGTGAATTAAAATTTAGTAATTTTAATTTAAGTATTATCAGAAAATATTTGAAATGACAGAGGTAGATCATTTTTAAGATTTAACTTAACATTTCATTTCATTTTTTAAGTTTATGGTGTAAGAAATTACAGTTGCCTTACTTTTACCATCTTTGACCTTTTTCACTTAGTCTGTCCAACACTTCCAGAATCAGTCCCCTCACCTTTGTCCTTGTCCATGGGCCCTTCATATATGTCCTTTAACTAATCCCTTTACCTTATTTCAATCAGTCTCCACCTCCCCACTCCCTACTTACAACTGTCTGTCTCTTCCATGATTCTGTGTGTCTGGTTCTATTCTGCTCATTATTTTATTTTTTTTAATATATAAAATATTTGCTATATTTTTTCCATCATCATTTAGTCTCCTTATACCTCCTGTCCCCAGCAATCACCATACTGTTGTCCAGTATGGTGTCCATGAATCCTTTTTCTTTCTTGCTCAATCTCTCCACACCCTATTCTCCCATTCCAATAGCTGTCCTCTGTTCTTCATCTCTGAGTTTGTCTGTTTTGCTTATTAGTTCAGTTCGTTCATTAGGTTCCATATATGACTGAAATCATATGGTATTTGTGTTTATTTCACTGACTTATTTCATTTAGCATAATGTTCTCCAGGTCCATCCGTACTGTTGCAAAGGGTAAAATTTTCTTATTTTTTAAGACTGAGTAGAATTCCATTGTGTAAATTTCCCATAGTTGTTTTATCCACTCATCTATTGATGGATACTTGGGCTGTTTCTGTATCTTGGACACTCTAAATAACAATACAATGAACATAGGTGTGCTTATGTTCTTTTGAATTAGTGTTTTGGGTTGCTTTGGATATATTCCCAGAATGGGATTGTTGGGTCAAAAGGTAGATCCATTTTTAATTTTTTGAGGTAACTTCATAGTGCTTTCCAGAGTGGCTGCACCAGTCTGCCTTCCCACCAATAGTGCAAAAGGGTTCCCCTATCTCCACATCCTCACCAGCACTTATTGTTTGATGGCTTATTGATGATAGCCATTCTGACAGGTGTGAGATATCTCCTTGTGTTTTTTATTTGCATTTCTCTGATGATTAGTGACACTGAGCAGCTTTTCATATGTCTATTGACCATCTGCATGTCATCTTTGGAGAAGTGTCTATTCAGGTCTTTTGCCAATTTAAACTTTATAGTTTGATGAAATCTCATTTGCTTATTTTTCCTTTTGTTTCCCAGGCTTGGGAAGATATATCTGATAAAAAATTTATATGAGCCACGTCCAAGATTTTGCCAACTATGATTTCTTTTAGGATTTTTGATTTAGGATCTAACATTTAAATCTTCCATTTTGAATTTATTCTTGTGTGTGGTATAAGAAGGTGATCTAGTTTCAATTTTCTGCATGTATCTATTCAATTATCCCAACACTATTTATTTATTTTTTAAAGTTTTATTTAGTTATTTTTAGAGAGGAGACGGTAAGGAGAAAGAGATGGAGAGAAACATTAATGTGTGGTTGTCCATTGCATATCACCCACCAGAAACTTAACCCACAACCTAGGCATGCACCCTAATCATGGAATTGAACCAGAGACCCTTTGGTTCACAGGCCAGCACTCAATCCACTGTGCTATATCAGAGAGGACCCCAACACCATTTATTGAACAGATTATCTTTAGCCCATTGTAGGTGCCTGCTTCCTCTGTCAAATATTAATTGACTGTGGAAGTATGGAATTCAAGAGGAGAGAAGGCTTCCAAGCTCATTTTATGAGGCTCACATTATACTATTTCCAAACACAGATAAAGACACTACAGAGAAAGAAAATTATAGGCCAATATCATTGTTAATATAGATGCTAAAATCCTGAAAAAATATTAGTAAACTGAGTATATCAATGCATCAAAAAGACCATACACCATGATCAAGTGGGATTTATTCCAGGAATGCAAGGATGGTACTTTAGAAAATCAATAAATGTGATTCACCACATAAATAAAGGTTAAAAATCACATGATTATATCAATACATGCAGAAAAAGCTTTTGATAAAATCCAGTACTGATTTATGATAAACATTCTCAGCAAAGTGAGAATAGAGGGAACATTCTTAAACATAATAAAGGCCATATATGACAAACCCACTGCCATCATCATACTCAATGGTCAATAACTACAAACATTCCTTTCAAGATTGGGACTAAGACAATGATTTCTTCTTTCACTTTCCTTATTCAACATAGTACTGGAAGTCATAGCCACAGAAATCATACAAGAAGAAATAAAAGGCATCAAAATGAGAAAGGAAGAAGTAAAACTCTGCTGACTTGCAGGTGACATGATACTGTACATAGAGAATCCAAAGATTCCACCAAGAAACTACTTGAACTGACAAAGGAATTCAGCAAAGTAGCAGGATAGAAAATTAATATTCAGAAATCAATTGCATTTTATATGACAAAAATGAACTAACAGAAAGGGAAATTAAGAAAACAATCCCAATCACAGTTGTTTCAAGAGGAGTTAAATACCTAGGGATAACATACCCAAAGATGTAAAGGCCTGTACTCAGAAAATTGTAAGACACTGAAGAAAGAAATTGAGGAAGGTACAAATAAGTAGAAGCACATACCATGTTCATGGATAGGATGAATTAACATCATTTAATTGTTCATACTATCCAAAGCAATGTATAGATTCAACACAATTCCTATCAAAATTCCAATGACATATTTTGCAGAACTAGAACAAATATTTCAAAAATTTACATGGAACCACAAAGGTCCCCTCATAGTAACAGCAATCCTGAAAAAGAACAAAGTTGGAGGAATCAACTCCCTTTCCTCTCCTTCTGGCATCCCTATGATACAAATATTGTTACATACCATGTTGTCACAAAGCTCTCTTAAATTATCTTCTTCATTCGTTTTAAATTTTGTTGCTCTGACTTGGTTCTTTTTCCACCTTATCTTCCAAATCACTTATTCCATCATCTGCTTCATCTACCCTGCTTTTAATTTCTTCTTGTGTATATTCTTCATTTCAGATATTGCATTCATCGTTCCCAACTGGTTCTTATTCATAGCTTCTATGTCCTTTTCCATTCTGGTGTGTTCTCATTAAGTTCCTTGATCATCATTATGACTATTATTTTGAATTTTGTGTTTGATAATGTGCTTGTGTCAATTCCACTTAGCCTTTTTTGGGTGGATGCTTCATTTTCTTTCATGTAAAGAAAGAAAATGTTCTTTGTTTCCCCATTTTAGCTCTCTCTTTTTTGTTTCTATGTATTAGATAGACCTGTTTTACTCCCTATGCTGTGGGGAGTACTTATGTTGTAGGAGTCCTGTGTGACCCAGTCATGCAGTCTCCCTGACCTCCTGATTTGGGTGCTCTGGGAATGCCCTTCTGTGGATTATGTGGGATCCCCTATTATGTTTGGAAAATGAATATTTTTCACTTGTTCATTGCTGGGGTCTCCCCTCTGGATGGCTGATTGTAAAGCTCAATTCCATGACATCTTGTATGCTGTTGTAAAGGTGCTGGCAGAACAAATCAAAATAACACAAAAAAATGAAAGAAAGAAATCAACCCCCCCCCCACAACAACAGCAATTCAATGACAAAAGATCAGAGAATAATAAAAGTAGAAAGAAAAATGAAACATTAGGGAAACGAGAAAATAAAAGAAAAAAGAATAAGAGAAAACTAAGGGACAGCAACGTAATTATGGGAAGAAAATGGGGGAAAGAACTAATATAAATAATAAATTGAAAGAGGAAAAAGAGACAATAAAGAGAATGAATAACAAAAAATAAGAAAACAAAAGAAGGGGAAAATGGGGCAATCAATGGTAAGAGTAAAATAAGAGATAAAAAAAGAAAAAATAAAACAAAATAGAAGAAAAATAATAAAAAGTCTATGAAAAAGAATTAAAAAATGAAAATAATGAAAAAAGAATGCAGTGGAATTTGTATCAGAAGAGTTTTGTGCCTGCCTGCTGGGTTCTCTCTTTGGATATATGGCTCCGATGTAGTATGAGGCTGGTGTAAGCCAATGTCAGGTGGTGTTCACATGTTGCCCTCTGCAGCCTGTTTGAAGCTGTATTGATCCTCAATTTTGGCTGATTTCTCTGGGCTTGGCTGTACCTAGGGTGGACCCAGCTGCTCTTCAAAGCTGGATTTTATGGCATTGGACCCAGGGGCATGTGAGCAAATGTCCCAGTTCACTGCTGGATGCACCACTGCCTGTCTCTGCTTACTATTCTGCTGACAGTCTTAGAGTATCACAGATCTGACTGTTTCTGAGAGGGCTTCCGGTAAACTGGTCAGGGTGGTGGCTTACACTGTATTCTCCCTTTGGATATGACTCCTATATTGTTGGAGACTGATGTAGGCCAATGTCAGGTGCTGACTACATCTAGCTCTTGGTTGCCTGTTCAAAATTACAAGCGATCCAGTTTGTGGTTGATTCCCCAGGCTTGGTTGTACCAGGGGTAGGCCAAGCTGCTCTGCCAATCTGGGTTTTATCAGCACTGGGTCCAGCGGTGTGTCAATAATCTACCCAAGTTGTGACAGAATCTGCCTCTGCATGTCTCTGCCTGCTGGCTTCACGTCAGTTTTAGTCTAGTCACAAGCCCAGCTGTTTCTGACAGGGCTTCTATTGGAATTGTTGGTGGGAGGGAGGTTGGAAATCCTAGACCTCCCATGGCAGGTGCCTTCCAGACTTCAGGGTAGATGGTGGGTGTGTTCCTCTATCCCTGAGCCACTTGATCATTATTAATATGAACATAAAATTGTTTTCTTCAAATAGAAAAAGTAGCAAAAAGTGAAGCTTGCAAGTTCAAATTAGTATTCTGTTGAATATAGTTGGGTTTATGCTCTAGATGTTTTAATAGTTACATGAGTGAAATAAATAAAAACTAATATTGAATGTAAAAAAATATATACTTTTGATTAAATGAAAAGTTACATGAAGACAGACTATGTTCTCTACAGCTTCTATTTTTAATTCTTTATAGCATCTTAAACATGCTTGTTATTGATTGTAAGGGTATGGAAAAGTAAAGGTATTTTTTGCCATGAGTTTTGTTTTACCTAAAACAGACAGTGCACTTGTTGAGCATGTGCACTCTGACTACAGATCTCCTGGGTTTAAATTGTATAATTTCTCTTTCATTTTCTTCACTTTTAAAATGAGTCTTTTTCTTTTTGTGAAACTTCCACAGAATGATACATAAAGGTACCTGGTATTTGGTACCTGGTATGCACTCAGGTTTCATCAATTCACTATTTTTGGATAATCACTTTTGAAAATTATCATTGTTTTTGTTGTTGCTAGAAAAACACTAGTTTTATAAATGGTCTCTGGATTCTCAGCATCTGTCTTGGGCTCTCTTTAATGCCTTCTCATTTAAGGATCACTTAGAAAATCACATCTGATTTAAACCATTAAAAATTTTTAATTATGTTTAGGGCAAAGACCAAATATCTGTTATACAAACATCAGAGCCCTGCATAATAGCCTCATCCTTCACAGTTTTCCCCACTGTTTTTTGGATCCCAGTCACAGTTTGCTCTCTCAAAGTTACCAACTTTCTCCCTACTCAAGGATGATCCTATTTATTTGCAACCATGCTACCCAGTCAATCCATATTTTTAGAAATATGTTCAAATTTCAATTTATCTGAATCTCCCTGGACACTCTCTGACCCTCTTGCCCAGATCGTCTCTGCTCTACAACAGACACTTCTTAAAATTTAGTGAGTAGTTTTATTTTGAGAACAGTATTTTAAAATATTAATGAAGTATATTTTCCACTAGAAAGTGTTACCAGGATGTCCTGAATTAGGTGGCTTTCCCTCCTTAGTTCTTGTCAGGCTCACAAGAATAAATTCAGGTGAGAAACAGAAAGTATAGTGGAAATGAGGTAGCAAGTTTATTTAAGAAGTGTACTTGAGCATGAAGCTGCAAGTGGGCACCCAGATAGTCTGACTGCCTCACCCATTGGGATTTTAGGGGTTATATGCTTGCAGCCAGACTCCAGGCTCCCTTTGTTAGACTTCAAGATTAGCATACAGTTTCATAGGTTTCCTTTCCCAGATAGTGGAAACAGTACAGAGAAAATTTCAAAGTCTCCCCTCTTCCTGAGCTTATAGTGGTCTCACTTGTGACATTTGCAACACCTGGCAATCTATCTGAATGGGCTCAGTACTGTTGAATCAATGGGTGAGACATGTCTCCCTACCTGTTAGTTTGCTATCTATCCTGCCTAACATTCCTCCCTCAAGTGACACTATCCAAAAGCTTTTGGGTGCTGGAGGTAGAAGTTACGTTTTCCATATCTACTTCATGCTGATCAGGATTATAGAACTGGTTGTGGGATGACATCCCTTGTTCCCTCTCTAGGCAGGCAAGAGTGAGGGTTTTGTATGGAATACGTCAGTGGCCTTATCTAGAGAGTTAAGAGATATGATTGAATATTCTGATCAGATGTCCATTTGCAGGTGATTGTTATTAGCCTAGAAGACACAAAATGGACAAGAATTTTGAAAATACAAGGTCCAAAAAAGAGTGAGAAGTGGGAAGTCCAAAGGACCTAGGAAGGAAAGTATCCAAGATTTCCATGACCAAATGCTGGACCAGGAATCCCACCCCTGCTTGGCCTGAACTTGCCTAAAAAGTCACACATGTGACTCTGAATATAGCCTGTTTGGTTGACCCCCAAGCATCATTTTTCCTGGAGTATGATACAGATGCCTCACTGGGCAGCGGTATTTATAGTTCACCAGTTTTGAAGAGTTATACCTGTTAAAAAATTAATTTAAGAGTGGATGGTAAAAAGGGAAGCTGCAACTTGAGTGTTGAGTTGGACCATTTTTATTACATGTTTACAGCCCAGTTCTTCTGTGGAGAAACAGATAAGTGAGTCATCTACATAGTGAAACACCTAGCCACTATCTTCAGGTTATAGGTCCCTTAAGTCCTCCGTCAATGCTTATCCAAATAAATGAGTACTATCCTTAAATCTTTGAAGAAGAACAGTAGAGGTTACTTGTTCTTTTGTATATGTGAATCTGTCCATTCAAAAGCAAATAAAAATTGACAGGCTGTGTCCAAGGGAATACAGAAGGTGTCTTTTAAATATATTACAGAGAACCTCTGGGTTTCAAATGGAATTTGTCCCAGGATAGTATAAGAGTTAGACACCAGCATATGTATAGGGCTGATGACCTCATTAACTGCCCTTAGGTCTTGAATTAATCTATAGGTCCAATATTTCATTACCTAACAGGTAAAATGGGAGTGTTATAGGGAGAATTACCAGCTACTAACAATTCTTGATTTAGAAGCATAGTGACAATTTTCTGTAGCCCTTCTCTGAAGTCTGAATTTATGGGATACTGCTTTCTACAAAATAAATTTAATTGTATAATTGTGTTATAATTTAGACTGCCATTCTCAGGCCAAACCAACCTGTCTCTTCATTTATATTGTGGCTATGTTATATTACAGAATAATATTAATCTATTTTCCTTAAAGTTTTGAGAGGGTCAAATCCCAGACCTTAGGAAGCATCCCATAAGTGTATCTTACAGCACTGAGCCTTGGTTTTCCATCTGAAAGAGACTGGAAGAAAACATGGGAGAGGTTGGGTGTCCCCTGCTTCTTCTGCTATCTTTGTATACCTTCTAGAGAAAGTGTCCTCTCTCTGACTGTAATGTAAACCTGGTTGGCTGGAGAAGGCTTTCCTCCTCAGCACTGGGTTTCTAGAATTAACCAATCTTGCTGTGTAACCCAAACCCAGCCTACCTTATTTTAGGAGGTTCCTAGTATGTCTCTATTTTCTAGGGTAAACCTCTTTCTCCTTGCCTTTGTCTTCACTTAGGGGGATTTCAAAAGGAACCTCCACACCCCCCGGGCTCACATCTGTCTTATGTAGGTGGTAGACCTTTAAATTATTAGCCCTGGTTGACTGCCATACACCCTGCTTGTACAAAAGATAAAGAAGGGATATAATATTAGCTGTTGGAGTGAAGATACCACCCTCTATTTCTTTTTTTAAACTATATTTTGTCAATTATGTTGTTACTGTTGTCCCAATTTTTCCCCCTTTGCCTTCCTACACCCAGCATTCCCCACTCTCTCAGGCAATCCCCACACCATTATTCATATCCATGAGTCATGAATATAAGTTCTTTGGCTACTCCTTTTCCTACACTGTTTTACATTCCCACGACTATTCTGTAACTACTAATTTGTACTTCTTAATTCCTTCATCTTTTCATCCATTCCCTCATAAACCCTTCCCATCTGGCAATCATCAAAATGCTCTCCATATGCATGATTCATTCTGTCTCTGTTCTTCTTGTTTGCTTAGTTTTTTTTTTTAGATTCAGTTGTTGATAGATATGCATTTTTTTGTTATTTTATTGTTCATAGTTTTGATCTTCTTTTTCTTAAATAAGTCCTTTTAACATTTCATATAATAATGGTTTGGTGATGACAAACTCCTTTATATTTTTCTTGTCTGAGAAGCTCTTTAGTTGTCCTAAAATTCGAGATGATAGCTTTTCTGGATAGGGTAATCTTGGTTGTATGTCCTTGCTTTTCATCACTTTGAATATTTCTTGCCAGTCCCTTCTAGTCCGCAAAATGTCTTTTGAGAAATCAGATGACAGCCTTATGGGAACTCCCTCGTAGGTAACTTACTCCCTGCATTTCTTGTACAATTTCTAGATTTTTAGCAAAATTTCCTATCCAATAGATATGAGTATTCAAATGCCTAAACACCTGGAAGGGCCTGGGCATTTTCTAATCTGTGTATCCTGAGGGGCTAAACAAAGTAGATGTTTGAATAGATGTGGTCCACATGCATAGGGAAATTTCCCTAGTTCCCTCAAATTTGTGTAGCGCCCTGTGGGCAGTGTTGGCATTCTTGATTTTTCTTACCAGTTTTTCTATATACTTAACAAATTGTAATTGCATACTGAAATTTAGGGTAAAGAGCCTTATAAGGTAAAAAGGTGCCTTGGTCCCACTTGTTCCATAGCAGATGGGGAACCTACTTCTGGGTTGATAGAGTGGAATGTGAAATCCTAAACAATCTAAGAAAAAAGCTTTAAAACCTTTCCCACTATTTGTCCCATCAAAGTCCTCTTCAGGTGCTTCCGTCCAAAGACTATTACCAACTGTCAATTAATAGTCTCTGGCCAATGCTTCTCCTGACCATGCTTAAAAGGGAAGCTTAAGGGAGAAACCTCCTCTGGCCTTTTTGGATAGTATCTCTGGAATTTGAGGGGTCCTCAACTAGTTCTCTCTCTGGTCACTTGACATACACAATGTTGCTCCTCTTTGCAGCTCCTACAAGGGGAACACAGATTCAAATGGAGTTGCCAGAATCCACCTGGGGTAAAGAGGTGCAGCAAGTTTACAACAGACTGATAATTTAAACTTATTTTCTCACTGGCCATGTTTTAGGGGTAGAAAAACTAAGGAATTTGTGTGGTGGGAGTGAGTTTGCTGCTTGTGAATGGTGCACCCAAAGGTTATCTCCAACCCTCTTACATGCCTCAATTTTTCCCATTGCTGTCTAAAACAATTGGGCAGGGGGGATCAGAGTGTTGGGTGACCAACCTTTATTTTTCATGTCCCCAGGTGAGCCAAATTTGCATTATGGTGATTAGGGTTTCCTATGCAGCTTTTAACCAGTGTTAGTAATTAAGCCCCAGACACCACTGCAAGGCCCCCACTCATGTAGGAATGCCCAAGAACTTGGACCAAAGGGAGGAAATACATATTCAAACTTCAGAACCTCAGCAAACCTGAGCACTCATTTTAGATTATATCTTTTTTTCTGCCTCCAAATACAGGCCTAACATGTTTGAATAGCATCCCCACCCCACAGTGCTACAATTTCCCTTTAAACCCCATGAAAATAGGCAAAAATGTCCCCAGAGGGACCAAACTTACTATGTTCTGAGCATGTACAGACAAAGTATGAACGGAGATCTAAGCCAAGGCACCAGGAATGGTGTTACTAGAAAGACCCTAGTTGGTAGCTTCCCCTCCTCAGTTGTAGTCACTCTCACAAGAATGAATTCAGGTGAGAAACAGAAAGTGTAGGGGAAATGAGGTGGCAAGTTTATTTATGAAATGTACTTGAACATGAAGCTTTAAGTGGGCACCCAGTTGGTCTGAGTGCCTGACCCACTGAGGTTTTAGGGGTTATATGCTTGCAGCCAGACTCCAGGTTTCCCCTCCTTCTCCCTTCTTAGACCTAGAGATTAACATACAGTTTTAGAGGTTTCCTTTTGATGTGGACCTTGGCTCGTGGGGTCCATGTCATTATGAATGAAAATGAGACATTCACACGGATTACCGAATCCAGTGGAGGAAAAAGGACGGCATGGCTTTTCTCTCAAGGGCAGCAAAAGCAAAAGCCTTGGCCCTCACTCCAGTGAGCTTTTATTGTCTTATTGGGCACATTACAAGAAGGCCCTCATTAACTATGCACAGGCTCGCTTTAGGTAGTTACCTTATACAGAAAACAAAGGAGAGAGGGGAAGGGTTTACAGGAACAAGTATAAAGGACACATGGACAAAAACTAGGGGCAGGTAGAAATGGGAGGGAGGTGGGGAGGCCTGGGTGGGTGGGCTGGGATGGGAGTAAAACATAGAAAATTACACTTGGACAATAATTAAAGTAAAATAAAAAAATGTTACCAGTACATACAATTTCTCATACCTTGCAAAAAAAAAAAAAAGAGAGGATGCCTGTAATCACATCACAGAAGATGGATATTTGCAAATCAACATGCAAAAGTAGTTGGACTGGTTACACTCATCCTTGGAAGATTTAGCATGCTTTTTAGGAAGTTGCTTTGCAGTAAATGTCCTCAATTCAGGGTGAGGGAGTTTTAGCAAAAAGCAAGATTCATAGTGGCCTAGGTACATTGCAGGCCTGATTCCCCCATGGGAAAACCTATCCATGGATGTGGGTCCTGTGCATGTCCCAGTGCGAGATGGGTCCACACCACACAGAGTGGCCTCCCACACCTTTCCCAGATAATGGAAACAATACACGCAGAATTTCAAAGGTTTCCCGTCCTCCTGAGCTTATAGAGGTCTCTCTTGTGACCTTTGGAACACCTGGCAATGTATTTGACTGCGTTCAGGACTACTTAATTAATGGGTAAGACATGTTGCCCTCCTTCTCCCAACCTTAGTTTGCTATCTATCTTGCCTAAAACAAAGCATATAATGTATTAGAGCAAGCATTGCTAGACCTGATCTAATCACCCATGGATATATAAAGTTCTTCTATTAGAAGAAATGGAGAATAGGAAGCTGAGAGGTAACGAGATCTCAGTCCTTGTTGGGCCCTAGAATAAAGGTGGGTAGAGAGAATAGGCAATAGGTGGAGTACATAATTTAGGGAAATTAAAGAACTTTGGAATCTTGGGAGCTCAGGAAACTTTGACTAGGTATCTTGGTAAAGTCAAGAAATTGGCAAAATCCTAAAAACCCTAAACTAACATAATATTCAGAAAGCAAGAAAAAAAATTCCTATTACTAATGTTAGGTATTTTATCTTGAAACAACTTCAGATCTCCTTGGATCCCCAGAATTTTGCAGATAGGTTTCTTATACCTAATTCCAGCATAGATGTTTCTTAAAGAACTATTAACATTGAAATGGATAGAACAGAGTACAGTCACATGCCCACCAATGACATTTGGTCAATAACAGATAACATATAAAATGATGGTCTCATAAGATTATAATAGAACTGAAATTCTTATCACCCAGTGACATTCTGGTAATCACAAGTTTTAGGCAACACATTAAACAAAAAGTTACCCTTGTGTTGTAGTTTCCTCAAGTATACAGTACAGTAACTGTACAGGTTTTTAGCCTAGGAGTTGTAGGGGAGCACAATTTGTCACACTGTCATATGTCTATTTGGCATTAGAATTATTTTAGGCTGGTTAATTTAAGAACCAGCAGACATGGCAAAACCTCTGAAAACCAAGTAGAAGTTACCCTCATTTAAAGAAATTTATATTTGTAAGGGAAATTTCTATTTGTAAGGTTTTTTATCCTGTACCAGGAATTGGGGTGACCTTATCTCTAGAAGCTCTTATCAGTGCAAAAGGCAAAGACTTAAATATGCATAACAAACAGGCTGGTTTACTGTGCTTTTCCTGGCAACCACCTCTCACTGACTTCTCCCACTCCTGATATCTTCCTTTGTCTTCAGCAGAAGGTAGTAATTAAGGTGATGGATCAGCCATTTTGGAGAGTTACTCAGTTTCCTAGGTCTCTCCCCTATAACCAGAAGGTATATATGTTATTAAACTTTTATTTGTTTTTCTCCTATTAATCTGTCTTTTATTACAGGGATGTATCAGCCAAGAACCCAGAAGGGTAGAGGGAAAATTATTTTTCCTCCCCTACAGAGTCATAGGCTTTATCATCTAGCTTAGGCTATACCATCTAGGTTTTGTAAGTGCACTCTATGATGTCTGCACAGAGAAATTACCTAGCAACACATTTCTCAGAATGTTTGTCCATCATTAACCAGCTGATTTTTATATAGCAGAAATACACAAGGAATGGAATTATAAGGAAACTACTGAGGAAATTTCAGCAAATGGCAGGCATGAATCCATTATGAAGTCTCTATTATCACCACCATCCCCACCTTGCCAAACATGTCTGGGCTGGCACATCAAGCATTCTCCAAATTTTGGATAAATCTTCAGAGAAAATATTTCTACTAAGAAATAGGGGCTGGTGTATAACTTTTCAGTTCAGTTATAGAAAATAATGCAATTGCTTGTGATAAAGCAGTATTGAATATATTTGTTGGTTTTCTAAATTTATGTAACTCCATGCTAGATTATAACCCCTTTTCTCTACCATCACAACCCAGTACAATCTCTGGCACAAGTAAGTAAACATATATTTTCTGCTTGGGTAAACAGTGGCAGGGAATGAATAATAAGTATGTGGTCTACTGGCTATAGGAGGAAGGTATTATAGAAATATATATATATTTGAATTAAAAATTACATACTATATACTATAAACAGATTTTTTGACTTACCAAGTTGCTTCTCCAAAAGCTTTGAACTCTTGGAAAACCTGGTCCCTAGTTCTCATATCTATAAAATTGAGATAATAATACCTATATCACTGAGTATTGCTAGAATTAAGATAAAACAATGTATGTACACCATATGAAACATTCATTTATTTAAGCTCTTCATTTTTCTTTTTAAGGAATATTTTTATAAGCTCTTGTAATCAGGAAACATTACTTTTCTTAGCTTTATTTTCTAGGAAATAAACAATGCCTGTGTTTTCATTTGGTAGGGAAAATCTATCTATCTATCATCTATCTATCTATCTATCTATCTATCAATCTAATTTACATATATATCACTTGATTCCAGTTAAAAGTTATTTGTAACTGAAGAATGTTTTTCTTTATAGACAAATAGATCTGAGGAAATTCTTATTTTCTGATTGGTACATAGGGATTTACGTCAACACTTTGTTAAATACTCACAGCCCTTGGTATTTTCTGAAACTATTTAAAAAAGTAATATATCTATTTAGATTTATGAATTAATATTCATGGGATTTTTTCTTTCAGGAGTCAAATGTGTTTCTGAGTTTAAAAAATGATTTTGCAATAAGGGAATCTGACTAAGCTATTGTTATGGGCTGAATTGTGACCCCTCCCAAACTTCATAGGTTGAAGCCTTAAACCCCAGTACCTCAGAATGTTACTGTATTTGTAAATAAAGCCTTTAAAGAGATCATTAAGTTACAATGAGACCATTAGGATGAGTCCTAATTCAGTCTGGCTGGTGCCTTTTTAATAAGAGAGATTAGGACACACAGAGAGGAATACATGCACTCAGAGTAAAAGTCATATGAGATACTGAGAGAAGGCAGGCATCTACAAGCCAAGGAATATAGGGAACCTATCCACATGGAATAACAAATGTAGTCCAGCCCTATTGGAAAGCCCATAGTCATGTGGCAGTACACAGGATCAGTTCTCCAGTGGGAGACCAGGCCTGCATTATACCTAGGCTGCTTTGAGACTTGCTCTTGCTAAAACTCCCTCACCCTGAGTTGAAGCAGCAAATGCTTACTGCATATCTTTAAAAAAACTTCCTGAAGTCTGTGCTAATTCTCCCAAGAACTGAAGTGTAACCAGACCAATTACTTTTATCATTCCCTTGCATTTGCAACATTTTTTCCTTGCTAATCTGTAAGAAGTAATCAGTGATATCCTTTCCTTTGTTATCTGTAAAAAATAACCACCTAAAGCAAATCTGAGCACAATGAATGAGAGCCTTCTTTGATGGATGCTATTAGACAGCCAATAAAAGCTTGTCAAGGCAAGGGTCAAGGCACTCTCCCCTTGAGAAAGTGGCTGTGTTGTCCCTTTTCCTCCACAGGACTGCAGTGGTCTGTGTGAATTTGTCTCATCGCATCCACAATGCCACAGACACTGTGGGCCAGAGTCCGCATCAAAGGAGACTCCTCAGAAGAAACCAAATGTGCCAATACCTTGATCTTGAACTACTAGCCTCCATAACTGTGAGAACATAAATTTTTGTTTTATAAGCCATCTAATCTGACATTTTGTTATGGCAACTCTAGCAAATTATTGCAGTTATCATCAATACTATTTATTTTTCTATAAGAAAATTTAATTAACAAAATATTGACATTTAATACTTACTTGAGCTAAATATGACCGAGGAATTCATTTTGGCATATATGAGGTCTGTCCAGAATAAAAAAAATCCAGCCATTGTTAATATGAGAATGGTTTGCATGACATCCATGTAACCTGGCCACCAAGGAGAATGGGCTGGATTTCACTTACATAAATAATGACATCTTTACCTTACTAGTCAGTAGGGACAGTACATGCAATTGAGTGAGCACATGTACTCTGTGGTTATCACATTAAAAATGGCTGTGAGTAGAGCAAATAATATGCATCAAATTTTGCATTAAACTTGAACATTCCTTCATGGAAACTATTTGATTCAGAAGGCCACACCTAATGGCAACTGGTGAGTGGCATCTTCATCATGAAAAGGAGTCTTATCATGCATCACATCTCCTGTAGAGTTTTTGGCAAAACAGCAAATTACCCAGGTGACTTAGCTCCGCTACAGCCCAGATTTGGTGCTCTGTAACTTCTGGCTTTTCCAAAAACTAAAATCACCTTTTAAAGGGAAGAGATTTCCCTTTCAGACCATCAGTGAGATTCAGGAAAATAGCTGATGGCTATGGGGAGGACAGTGTGATGTCCTAAGGTGCCTACTTTGAATGAGATTGAGGCATCAATTTCCTATGTACAATGTTTCTTGTATCTTTTTGAGTAAATGTCTCTATTTTTCATATTAAATGGCTGGATACTTTCTAAACAGACATGTGCCAAACAGAAATGTATGTTGACATCCAATATAAAGATATTCACATCAGCTTTATTTCTAAGAACCCCAAACTAAAATTAACCTAAATGGACATCAACATGAAAAAAGGTAGATGAACAGATTATGGCATATTAACAAAATAGAATATAGCTTAAATTAAGTGAAAAAAAGTATTGGTACTTGCCACAGCAAAGATGAATCACAAAATTTAATTTTGATTGAAGGAAGCCAGAGACAAAAGAATGCATGCCATCTGATTTTATTTAAATCAATTTCACAAACAACTAAAACTAATGTATGATGATAGAAGTAAGACTAATGGACCTTGGCTGGCATAGTTCAGTGGATTGAGTGTGGGCTGTGAACCAAAGCATTGCAGGTTTGATTCCCAGTCAGGGCACATGCCTGGGTTGCAGGCCATGGCCCTCAGCAACTGCACATTGATGTTTCTCTCTCTCTCTATTTCTCCCTCCCTTCCCTCTCTAAAAATAAAAATAAAATCTTTAAAAAAAATCAATTCTCAAAAAAAAAAGACTACTGGTTATATTGGATAGATAGGTGGTGAATGGGGGACAAAGTGTAAGGATGAGGCACGCTGGAAATTCTACATACATGACCTGGTCAGTGTTTATACTAGTGGTTATATAAATAATAAAAAAATCATAGAGCTGAACACTTTCTATTAGCATGGTTCATGTGAGTTATATCTCAATTACAAAATAAAAAGGATCACTATCATACATTTTATATTTTAAAAATGTATATTTCATGATAAATAGGTGACAATGTTTACATCCAATCTTTAGTACATCTTTATGTGAGTTTATAACTTAGGCAAGAACAAGGAAGGTATAAATTTTGCTTAGGTAACTCTTTCTTGAAAATAATGCCATTTTTTTTAGATATAATAAAACTGTCCTAAACACTTGAGCTTACACATCTTTTCTTTGCACATGTGAGTCCCTGTTTGCCCAGGACCTAATCCTTGTCCTCTCTTGTGGCTCCTTACTTAGTATAGAAAGCTTGTTCTTCCAGAAACAGTTCAAAATCCTCTCTGCCTTCTCTCTGAGTCTTTTCACTGTCTGTGACTAAGTTAATTAGTTGTCTATGTTCTTAAACTTCTCATACTCTATTTTAATATGTTTTCATGTGTGTGTCTCCTGTACATAGAAGATGCCCAAAGGGTTTGTTGAGTGAGTAAATTAATGGAATAAATTGTGTATAGAGTTAACTGTGTAGTAGGCATGAGGTTGGCTCTTTGAATTGTATAATAGAATATCGTTCTTTCACCATAAAAAAGCCATCCTCCTTTATTTCTCACATGGTAATTTGTGCATTTCTTCTGATAGCTTGAATCAAAGTATAATTTATATGTCAATCTCCCCATGCATACTATAAAATGCCGCCAGTGCAGCACTGATTTTATTTATCTTATTTTTCCATTACCATATTTAGTTCCATTACAGACAGCAGTTGGCACTTCATAAATGTTTGTTATATGATTATGAATCAATGGATTTAGAAGCAGTCATTGTAAAATGAATGCAAAAGGCTGTTGTAGTTATCCATTCATGAAATTTGCTCTACTACTTGTTAACCTTTTCTAAGCTGAGTTCAAAATTTTTGAAGGTCTTTACTGCCGGAATACAATTTGATTGTAGGCATGAGAAAATTTGAAGAGTTGCTCATGGATACTAAAATTTCATAATAAATAATGTAAAAATAAAAGAAATAAAAATAAAATAAAAATCATATATATGCATATGGGAATATACATATTCTCACATTCTCAGTTATACCAGTCTCAATTGAGGAGGTTTTAGGGAAATGGGCTAAGTGATCTCCAGTAACCTTTAATATCTATAACACATTAATAATGGACTCTGTTCCCCATAACCATTAGTTTGGTAATTATAGAATATTTCTGGAACTTTTATGTTTCTAATACATATCAAAATTTTCCATTTTAGTATGTACACAAGTCAGAAGCCTCCTTTCCACAGAACAATGACTAACACCTCATAAAAGAAGTTTGCAAACTGTTGGAGTAAAGGAGCTTCATTCACCCTTAAATCATTTTTATTCATCTTTTATCAGATGCACTATTTGAAATATAACTGTGTTCACAATGAACTTCATTGTTCATCTCCTCACTTATTTATTTAGAAGAAAGACACAATTCTTTATATAATGCATTATTCTTCAATGTAATTTATCCTTAAGGCAGAGTTTCAGTAGCAACTTTTATGGAAATCAAAGAAAAATTCAAATGATATCAAATAAACTCAATCCATTGCAAATGTCCCCACTGAGTGGGAAAGCTACATAGTAGTACTTAGGAAACTTTTTGATAAAATGTTGCTCTTCCAATCAGGGATAATGCAACAACAGTAAGAGCTTTTTTTCTTTCATTGTAATAAAAGTATACTTATGTGACTAACCTAGAATGATTGAACAACAAAAAAGTGTGATATCAATGTCCACATTTTTACAAGATCCTGTGTTTCTCAGCAATGCTATGGACTCTAGTGCTAGGCATAAACCCCGAAAGATGGGCTCTGCAATTTATGTCCCATATACAAAAAGCAAAACACATTTTACAATATAAAAGGAAAATAATTTTTCCACTGTTTTTTCCCTAATATAGAAGAAATTATCCTAAAATACTTGTAAGATTAAAAATAATTAAAATTAGGATGGGACAAATAAAATAAGTTAAATATTTAAGCTTAATTTCCAAACATCACACAGAAATTTCAGTAAATTTGAATAAAACAAAGTAATTCGATATTTTCAGGGAAGCACATTGGAAGGACCTCCTGTGTTGTTTGGACTCTCCTCTGTGGCACCAGGAAGTAAAAGAAAGCCCTATAAAAACACAGCATTGCTGGGGAGACCAAGAGATTCATGTAAGAGGAAAGTCAATATAAGCAGTTTTGACGAATGTGGAGAAATTTAACTTTAAGCCTGTGGGATTTTGGGCCAGACTTTTACATTTGATTGATAGATTTAAGAATTTTATATATATGAATTCAATACAGGTGGGTATCATGATATCATAAAAGCAATATTATCAACAAAAATGTGGCAAAACTCTATCTCCTGGGCTTGAAATGTGTAATGTCTCTTCAGCTTCTGAAGTTAATTGTTGCAATCCATGTTTTTTACCTAGTCTTGATGTGGTTACCCAGTTTATCTTATTTTTTTTGCTGAGCTTCTTAGAGGCCTTCTTTCCCTCAAATCAGCATTTGGTGATATACACTGAGGACGATCTTTTTAAAAATCTTTTCACTTGACTATAGTTTTGTTTTCTAATGCTATTTTAAAATTCAGTGAAATAAAAATGCCTTCTAATTTAGTTTCTTAAAGAAACTTTCTTCAAATCTTGTATATATTCCTGCAGATACTCTCTTCCATCTAATGGAAAGGAAAAATACTAAGCTATGAAAATGAAAATAATATTTTGAATGTGGATTCATTTTCTTTTTTCTAGCCACCTTGGGAAGTATCTACAAATACTTTACAGTTTTAATATTAGAACTATAAAAACAAAATTAGTAGCTATGAATATGACCTCAAACTGCAATTTAACAAAGCATATGTTTTTTGAAATAAACCTCTCATATTCCAATTATTCCTGTGGTTCTCAATACTGTGTACACATATGCACATGTAAGAGGTATAAGATTTGTAATATACTTCTCTATTATATCAAAGTCTTTCTATCAAACATATGCTCAGCATTGTTATACTACATAAAAATTAATAAATAATATTTATGATCAAATGTATCAGAAGTAGTAGTTTCTGAATAATATTCCTTAATGAAACACATAAATTTAAAATTAAAGAAAATCAGTCAATCCAGTTCATACTATTAATTACAAGATGGACTATAGTCATGAACTCAATTAGTTCTTGAGATTCAGATTAATTATTAATAAGGCTGGATAGGATGTCAAAGGAATGAATATGTGAAAAAATATGTCTAGAAATATTACATATATATATGTTTGAATATATTGACAAATAAATATAGATTCATCTTATACTAGATTTAAATTAACCAAATATTAAAATAGCAATTATAGAATTAGTATGGAATTTAGTTTTTTTAGTGCTGAAACACACATCCAGATTTGAAAGACAAATATTTTTGCTCATTAAGAATTATTTTTGTTTATTTTCTATAAGTCTTTAGTTATAATTTCTATTTCAATAATATATAATGATATATAAATTATAACCTTTCTTGGGCCAGCATTCAATTTTCTTCAAAATAAATTTCTAAAATACTTTATTAATATTCTAGAAGCAAGACAACGTGATCATTAAATTCCATACAGGTCCATAATGGTAGCATCATTTATCATAGCAATTCATTTTGTAGAATAGAGATTACATAAAGTTTGAACCATGAAAATATTGAATTTTGTTTACAAAGGTGTTACTCATTGTTACACTTAGGTGATTTTGTTAAGTGTTTTCCAGTAGATCAGAACCAACTGGATATATTTATAGATATAGAGAAAGACATATCTTATGAGGAATTGGCTTACATGATTATGGAGACTGTGTCTTATTACCTGCCATCAGGAAGCTGGAGACTCTGGAAGGATAGGGGTATGGCTTCAGTCCAAACTCAGAAAGCTGAAAATTAGGGACACTGATGCTCAAAGAGAAAATGGATGCCCCAATCCAGCAGAAAGGAAACTTACCTCTCCTCCAACTTTTTGGTCTTTTTAGGCTTCAACAGATTTGATAATGGACACCCATATTTCTGAGGATAATGTTCTTTAGTCAGTTTACCGATTCAAATGCTAATCTCTTTCAGAAACACCCCCACAGACACAGTCAGAATGATATTTTTACCAACTATCTGGACATCTATTAGTCCAGTTTAGTTGACACAAAACTAATCATCACAGTAATAGTCTTTCAATTAAGTGTAGAGTGATTTAGAAACATAGTCTGAGCTACAATACTAATTTACCTATGGATTTTCCCACCATATTATCAAAATAAATATAATCATGTATTTCATACATTTTTTCTCAAAAGACTTTTTTTTTCTTGCTGATTAAGTTAATAGCAAGAAAAGTGGCAAAAATTCTATACAGATTTTCTATAAAGTCTTCACCAGCATAAAAATAGTACAGTTATCTAAACCAGAAATTTAACATGAATCTGATGCTATTAACTAATCTACAGACTGTATTTGAATCTCATTAATATTCTAATGTCCTTTCTGTGGCCCAGGATTCAATCTAGGATTCCACATTGCATTTATTTCTTGTGTCTCTCTATACTAATCATATTAAGGAAGAGCTGTCCCCTTTATACTTTTAATAATTTATTCAATTATATTAGAGATTTTTTGATATTTAATTTATTATGCCAATTATAATCCATTACTCTTTTTATTTGTTTTGTCACTTAAATTTTCTCAGAATTAGTGATTGGGAGATTTCCTGTGTTGGGTTCTATGAACTGTGAATACACCACCATTATTTGAGATTTTCCTTACTGTTTGGCAACAAAGAGTTCAGCCGGTTTTTCATATTTGTCTTGCTCCAGTGCTGGAATTAACAATTTCTCTACAGATTCTTCATTCTTTTTACTGAAAAACAGTATTTAGACACAAAGATCTGAATTCTAGGTATAATGTTTGCTACTGAGTGTCATTAATTCTAGACCTCCCTCAGAGGATAGAACTAGGAAATTCATGGCTGTATTCTAAACCATTCACACACACACATACAGTTATTTCTATATTTATCCATTATCTCAATATTACAAACCATGAATTAAAATTTCAATTCAATACCACCACACTTAAGCCTTTCTTTGTTCCTTTTTTGTCTTTAGACTTAACACCATATAGTCAAAATACTGATCTCCCAAGGTTAACTCTTCCTTTCTCACCCCAATCAGTGTGGTTATTTCTTCAACTAAACCCATTTGTTATTTCCCATTTTGGTCCCCTCACTCAATGCTATTTTCTTCCAAGTGCTTTTATTTTAGACTAAATTGTATCCTTCACTCTCCGAGTTTTTCCAGGTACACCGTTATATCATTTTCTCATTGATACATCTTTACTTCTTTTCTGCTTCTAATAGATTTATTTTATCTAATTACATTGTTAATAGATGTAATAAAATCTTGCTTTGTAAGGCAGCAACTAAGAATGAGTGTCTAGAGGGGAAATAAAGGCAGGGCCATCATCTTTACAATCTAAGAACTTAATATAAGGTTAGATTCAAAGGAAGACCATCTCACCTGGTCACTCAATATTCCTGAGCCTGGTTTGATAAGATTGCCAGGCATGCAGAACACAAGCAAAACTATGATAGTGCAGGAGAAGGGAAGTCCTTGAAAGTCTGTGTATCATCACCACTAGCTGGGAAAAGGAAAACCTTGAGACAGTATATTCATCTTAAAGCCTGGAAGGGGAAGGGGAGGGTGCTCACCATATCCAAAGAAAAAGCCCGTAAAATGACGTTGTTTAATTGCCTGCCTTTTGTCCCCTATGCAAAATGAACAAATAGAGTCTAGAGCAACATAAGGATTCAGGCCAACAGACTCCCATACATACTTATGTTTGGGTAGTCATGTCTTTCCAGGGGCAATGCTGGCACCACCTTTATCTGTCAATCAATATATAAACTTCACACCCATCCCACCAACTATATAAGTCCTCAGAACAAAGGACTAACTCTCTGGCTCTCTCTTGCCACAAGGTGGGGGTGCCTGACCAGCTGGTCTCTGGCCAGAAGGTCCCCTGATGAGCAGGACTCTGGCCACCAAGCTCAGGCCACTCTCTCTCTCTGGCCACCTGGTCTCTGGCCATCCAGCCTCTAGCCACCCTCCTCTTGCCATCCCTACCTCTTGCCTCCCCTGTTTTTGCTTTACCATCAGAACTTATCACTAATAAACTTTGCCTGTATTCTAATAGTCTTGCTGATCTTTTGCATTATCAAAAAGAATTGAATTTCTTCTGTAACAGTTTTAAACATAGAATGGCCAAAAACCCCTAGGTAAATGTTATTAAAATAAAGTAATATCTGATATAAAGTATTCTTCTACTGAGTTTTATAGAAAATGCCAACATTCAGTTTTACATTAGAGAGAGATTTTCTAATATCAAGAAATATACTAAACTCTGGCTGGTGTGGTTCAGTGAATTGAATACTGTCCTGTGAAACAAAGGGTTGCCAGTTTGATTCCTAGTTAGGGCACTTGCCTGGGTTGCAAACCAGGTTCCCAGTAGGGGGCAGGTGGGAGATAACCACACATTGATGTTTCTCTCCCGCTTTGTTCCTTTCTCCCCCTCTATCTAAAAATAAATAAATAAAATCTTTTTTTTTAAAGAAGACCAGGTAGAAAAAAACTCCCAGTCAGAACAACAAAATGAAAAAAATACTCAAAAATAATGAGGATAGTTTAAGGGATCTTTGGGACAACATGAAACATAATTGATAAAAAGTAACTGAAGAAGCCACAGAAAAATGGAAAAAATGTCACATGTTCATGGATTGGAATAATTAATATTGTCAAAATGTCCATACATTCAAATCTATCTACAGATTCAATGCAATCCCTGTAAAAATTCCAATGGCATTTTCACAGAAATAGAACAGCAATATTAAAATTCATATAGAACCCCAGAAGACTCTGATTAGCAAAAATATCTTGAATAAGAAGAACAAAGCTAGAGGCATCATACTGCCAGATTTCAAAATATACTACAAAGCTACAGTAATCAGTTGAGTATGGTACCAGCATAGCAACAGGCAAATATAATGGAAGAACACATTAGAGAGCCCAGACATAAACTCACACATAGAGAAGTAGGCAAAAGTAGGCTTATACTTGTAAATATATGAAACACAAACTTTATTTTTGTATTATTATTTATTTATTAATTATTGTATTACTTGTCTTATTATTCTTATTATTACTTCATATCCTTACTTATAATTTATCTTTTAGGTAGCTATGGCCAGTAATTTAACCTGCTTTTTCTAACCCCTGTACATGGTCAACTGATTTTCAACAAAGGTGCCAAGAACACACAATGGGGAAGAATAGTCTCTTCGATAAATTGTGTTAGGAACACTGGATATTTACATGAAGTAAGATGACTTTGGATCCTTATTTTATACCATATACAGAAATCAACTTAAAATAGATTAAAACTGTAATACCTGAAACTGTATAACTACTTTAAAAAAAGCAATGCAGAGAAAAAGTTTCATGACATGGGTCTGAGCAGTGATTTTTCTTTTATTCTTTTTTTTCCCCCAGTGATACCAAAAGCACAGGAAGAAAGCATGAACAAATGCATCCAGCCAAAAAGCCTCTGCACAACAAAAGAAACATGTAACAGAGAGTTGAAACCTCTATGGAATGAGAGAAAATATAGGTTGGCCAAGGAGTTTGTTTGTTTGTTAGTTTTTCTGTAAGATGGCTATAGTAGCATTTAAGTGTCTTTAACTTCATTTGAAGCAATTTTGTTAGATTGTACTGTGACAGTTGTCATATCAGTGTGCATTTAAAGTAAACATCAACATTAGTGAGATTTTGTGTAGACATTTTAACATTGAAGATGGAAGAAAATAAGCAACATTTTCAAACTATTATGCTTTATTATTTCAAGAAAGGTAAAAATGCAACTGAAATGCAAGAAAAGCTTTGTGCAGTGTATGGAGAAGATACTGCGACTAATCAAATGTGTCAAAAGTGGTATGCAAAGTGTCACGGTGGAGATTTCTCACTGGACAATGCTCCATGGTTGGGTAGAAAAGTTGAAATGGATAGCCATGAAATAGAGATATTAATTGAGAACGATCAATGTTATATCATGTGGGAGATAGCCAACATACTCAAAATATCCAAATCAATCATTGGAAAGCATTTGCACCAGCTTGGTTATATTAATCACTTTGATGTTTGGGTTCCACACAAGTTAAGTGAAAAAGCGTTCTTGACCGTATTTCCACATGAGATTCTCTACTTGAACATAATGAAAATGTTCCGTTTTTTAAACAAATTGTGATGGGTGATGAAAAGTGGATACTTCACAATAATGTGTAATGAAAGAGATCATGGGACAAGTGAAATGAACCAACACCAACCACACTAAAGGCTGGTCTTCATCCAAAGAAAGTGATGGTGTGTATATGGTGGAATTGCAAGGGGGTCCTCTATTATTAGCTCTTTCCAGGAAACCAAACGATTAATTCCAACAAGTACTGCTCCCAATTAGACCAACTGAAAGCAGCACTCGATGAAAAGTGTCTGGAATTAGTCAACAGAATACACATAATCTTCCATCAGGACAATGCAAAACCATATGTTTCTTTTTTGACCAGGCAAAAACTGTTAACAGCTTGGCTGAGAAGTTCAGATTCATCCTTTGTATTCACCAGACATTGCACCTTTGGATTTTCATTTATTTCTGTCTTTACAAAATTCTGTTAAAGAAAATAAATTGAATTCCCTGGAAGACCTCAAAAGGCACCTGGAACAGTTCTTTGCTCAAAAAGATAAAAAGTTCTGAGGGAGATGCAATTAATTATGAAGTTGCCTGAAAGATGGCAGAAGGTAGTAGAACAAAATGGTGAATATGTTGTTCAATAAAGTTATTGATGAAAATGAAAAATGTGCCTTTTATTTTTACTTAAAAGCCAAATGAACTCTTTGTCCAACCCAACAAGTGCAAATAGCCTACTGCACTCCTGGGCTATAATTCTACATAGCATGCTATAGCACTGAATACTGTAGGCAGTTGTAATACAATGGTTAAGTATGTATGTAAACATAGGGAAGGTACACTAAAATATGATATAAAAGATAAAAATGGTACACTTTTTTTGGGTACACTGTGTAGGACACTTACTATGAATGGAGTTTGCAGAATTGTAAGTTGCTCTGGTTGAGTCAGTGAGTGATTGTGGAGACCTATTACATTATTATACACTACAGTAGAGTTTATAAATACTGTCCCATAAGCCCTCCCCCTGCTTCCTTCCTACAGGTTCAGAAACAATGTGGGAATGATTAGTGCTGCTCCCTTAACAGGGATGTGGGCTGGATTGATTAGAAATATCAAGGGGAAACCAGCTGGGTAAGGTGTAGACTGTCAGGAGGAGTGAAAGGTGGCCTGTGGATCAGTGGAAATAAGAAACCAACATGGAGGAATAAAGGAACATAGGGAACTGGTGATGTGGTTTTGCATGTTGGAGAAGTGATCAGATTAAGGAGATTTGTGGTATTCATAAAAGAAAAAGAGGATATTCAACATAAAGAGGGTATAGAACTGAGGACCCAATATTTGACTTTGGACATTTGTTTTTGGTCCCATTGTCCCTATCTGGCAGAAAGGGCTCTCTTTAGTACTGAATTGGTGGGAAAAAAAAATAAAACTATACAACATTACAAACTCTAAAAATTTTCAAAGTCCAGGAACAGGCTGGATCAAAACTACCACAGGAAGCTTACACTACAGTGGCTGTGGAACCTAATCCTTGTTAAGGTAGCTCATGTGGATGTGTGTCCTGTAAAATTCTTAAGATCTCAATTAAGAATTTGCAGCAGTGTACTCTGAAGACCCTCAGACCAGATCTGCGAGAGCTGTAGCAGCATCTTCACATGTAGCACTGGGAGTGAAGCTCCTCTGTGCTAACACAGGTCAGTGAGTGACTGGTCGGGATGGAATCTGTGCAGTCAACACTGAGGTGCTATGAGTGGCAGGGAATCTATGCTCAGCTCCACAGATATTGTTCTCATTACAGAAAAAAATTCCTCCTACATTACACATTCTTTCATTTCTTACATGGTATTCAGCTCTATTATTATATGAAGGGACTGCTATCATTTATGTGGTCTCTCAAGGGCCATAATATCATTATGTGGTTCATACCTGTATATACACATGCACACATATGCACACATATTCAAAGGCTGTTAATATAGTGGTGTATCACATTTTTTTCATTTAAAATTATTTTCTTTGGATATTGTAACCAAAGTGTGATTACTGCATCAAAGGTTTTCTGCCTTTTTTTTTACATATTGCTATTACTCTCTGGAAAAACCATATTATATTTTATTTCTAGATATAAATTTGTTTGAAAGCCAAATATTGGTTTATTCCCTTTAATGAATAATATTTTATAGAGTTTGTATATATGAATAATTTTAAAAGGGTTCTGGTTTATATCTCAGTTTTCTTTTATTTTTTCATTGTATAAAACACATATTTATATCTTTATATTATTGACTGCATCAGGTTCCAGTAATATTTTAAAAGCATGGTTTTCTATGAGGTGCCATATGTTTATTCATTCTGTAGACATTTGCTAAGTCCTCTGTGCCATACATGGTGTGGCAGGCAATGTAGATATTTACAGTTCTTACTGCCCAATTTTCACATTACCTTTTTATGGTAACAGGTTATGGTTTGGGCTCTGGTGACTCAGCTGCCACTCACTCAGTTTGTCTGTGTGAGAACCAATTCCCACCCCTCACTCCCACCTCCATGATACTTAAACTTTGTTGTACAAGCTTAAGTCAGTCAGTGCATTTCCTTCTTCAGACCTCAGTGACAGGTCAGAGATCATGCATCATATAATGAGGCCAATAACAGTCACCAAGAGGACTCCTTTCTCCAACACCCTGAACATGAGCAGCCCCAGAAGTGGGAGGTACTTCTGTTATAGACAATGAGCTCAGATCCCAACATTGCAGAAGAGGATATTGAGACCAAGGGCACATCAGCCCAGCTGCCTGTGCAGGCTCTGCTCACTCCTATGGAAGCAGGAGTTTATGCCCAATGCTCAGTGCTGTCAGGATTCACCCTGAAGCCAGTGGTCTAGTTTTAGTCAGTATCAACCTAAGCAATATTAATATATATTTTGGTCTCACAGTAAACACAAAATGGTGAAACAATTTCTGTTCTTGTGGAAATACAAGCCCAACAGACTAGTGAGAGCTACAGATACTATCAAATAATTATGAGTGTGTGATAAAGTATGTTTCCCACATCAGGCACTCTTTAGGAATGTGTGCATGTATACATGCACACGCACACACACACACACACACACCAATAGACACAGAATTCTCTGCAAGATGTTTGCAAGACAGCATTCTCAAGAATGGTAAGTAATCAGAGGACCAGGAAAGTCCTAGGTATTGGAGTGGCACCTGAAACACATGGAAAATAACGTAAAAAAAATCCTGTGGTGAGGACGAGCATAAATAAAAGAAGGCTGGAAATTTTGTGGGAAATTAATGTTCAGATTTGAGTGGGAAAAACTTGAATCTTTGAAATGCATGATGAAAATTTTGCTAATTATCTCATGAGCAAAAATAAAACAATGGGTGTATTAAAAAAAAGGGGCACAAGTAAAGCTTTGCTCTTTAAAAAGATTAACTCCTACTGCAATGTGAAAAATGGAGTGGTGAGAGAGAGCTAGGAAGCAAGGCACTGTTAGAGTGCAGTGGGATGGGACATTTACAAGAAAATTGCACTATGCTATTTGACACTACACACACAGGCACACACATGGTTATGAGTTTGTTGTGAATGACAGTAGAAGAGGCAATGTTCATTTTGCCATTTTGTTTGAAGCATAAATTGCCTGAAGCTATTTACAAACTTTCACATCACTAGCTTTTTCTTCATACTATGAATGTAGAGTAAATGAAGCATCTCTAAAATATGCTTAATCCAGACTTTTTACAAAAGGTACACACATCCTCACAGACATACTACTTCATTTATTTAACTATTTACATCTGTGCAACATTCTGAAGTGTAAAAACAGCTGGAGAGTGTTTTAATGAGATTTATTTAAGAGACAATACATTTTTAAAAGTCAAAGAAAACACTTCTCTATATTAGTTGACTCCTCTTTAGTTTCCTGATATTCTTTAGTGATACTTTTATAAAGTATTATTGACTTTTAATAACTAAAATCAAGTAATTAAAATGTACTGATAATATGAAAAGCAGTCACTCCTTATATTTTAAAACTAAAACTGTGTGATTGTTAGCTGAACCATTTTATGTTATACTTTATTTGAAATTGTAAAAATAATATTATAATATGAAATAATTTTTTAAGAAACACAGAATTACCTATTCTGTCATTGCAAGTATTTTTGTTGGTATATTTTCTTTCAATTTAGTTGAGATGTATAAATGTATTCCTTTCTGTGATTTTAATAAAAATAAACATGCAAGTTGAGGCTGGAAAGGAAGATGGCAGCATTATTGGAGGGATCATAATGCCCTTCCCCTGTGCATGGGAGAAAATCTGGCCTATCTGAAGAGGAACAGAGCAAGGCGCCACCGATATTGCAACATTTATGAAAATAGGACATCAAAAATTATAGCAGACATTGAAAAACAGACAGTAAGGAGACTGCTTCAAGATAATAAGGACCCAGGGATCAGTGTGGGGACCAGGGAGGCAGCAGCCCCCAAGCCTGGTGTTCCTGGGTCTGTCTCAGGGCACCAGGAAAGCGGAGTCACTGCTCCCACCCTGGTCAACAAGGATTGAGCAACACGGGGGATGCCTTGTTGCTTGAAGGCACAGAAAGGGAAGTGAAGCTGAGGGACATTCTCAAAGGGGCTTGCAGGTGCCCGTGCACAGCCCTGGGAAGACTAAGTGCCGCAGTCTGTGCGAATAAAGGGCTGCCTGGCTGTGCGCCTGCGACTCCATCCTGGTGAGTGTGGTTTTGCTGAAGACCCAGACACTACAGCCCTGAACAAGGGAAGGGCACGGGCGTTTGAGTATTTCTAGAGCCTGTGGTGGTGATCTCCGGCAAGCTCACCCCTCCAGGATTCCCAACTCCCACACTGTGAACACGGAAAAGACGCAGTGCTTCGACTCCTCACAATCCCCAGAGTGTGCACTGTGAACCTGGAGGAGATGTGGGTGCTTCGCTTGAACATAGAGCCTGCAGTGGCGAAGTTGGGGGAAGGGTGGGACCCCTTGTGATCTCTTGAGCTTACACCCTGAACCCAAAGCAGCAGATCAGTTCTGGATAGAGCAGGTGGCTAGCCCTGGGGACAGTACCTGAGAGACTGACTGCGCTCTGCCTGGGAAGGGTGAAAAGGATTCCAATTACCCCTCAGCATGCTGAAGCCAGCAAGACCAGAAAAACTGGTTTGGCCAGTTAGAAACTAACAACAGACATTTTTTTTATCTTGTTTTTTTTAAGTAACTTTTTATTTTTTAACTCTTATTTTTATATCTCTCAATTCTTTATGTTTCTTTTCTTTTCATCCTTGTGCTATCCCTTCCACTCCAAATTTATCTCTCCTGTATTCCATCTTCTGCTTTTTTTTTTTTGAGCCTGCAAGTTAGTGCAAATTTGTATTATCTTTTTCTCTCTTTTCTGATATTTTTCATTTCAATATTTTGGTGTTCTTTTTCTTTCTGTATAATCTTCTTTGTGTGGCTGGTTATACTGTTGTTTGATGGGTTCCCCCTGTTATCTCATTTATGGTGCATTGATAATTTACTGGCCTTCACTTGGGTTCCATTAGTACACCACTCAAGATTCTGTACTCCTTATTCTTGTTATCTAGATCTCATAGATTCTGCCACATGATTGTTGTTTTAATATTACTGTAAATAAGACCTATTTCATACAATTGTAAATACTACTCAACACCCCTCCCAGATCTCAGCCCACTTCACAATTTCCTGAACTCTATTATTGTAGGAGTTACCTCTATTCTTTTACACACTACCCATATATACTATTCTTTATTCCCACCCTACCTCAGAATCTGACCTCCCACAGCCTCACAGTTTTCTAGATCCAACTAACAATCCTTTCATCCCCAATAAGAGTTTAATCTTCTTTCCATACTTTGTAAAACATGGTTAGTGGGATGAAAAGCCACGGTTAACACTATATGTAGCCAAAGGATCTCCCATCTCTTCTCTACTGGCTGCTACTGTAAATATCATAGAATACTGTCTTACTGTCTTAAACCATTTGCCTTACTCCTTCAACTAATCACAAAAAAGAGTAGGGGAAAGCTGTGAACACCAGGATACCCTAAAGAGACTGCACCACTGAATCTCACAGGTATTCTACCACAAAAATTCATACCATAAACACAGGGAACCAGAATAGATCAATTTAAGAAACAAAGGCTAACAAGAAGAGTCTCACAAACAATGACAAGACAAAGAAACAATCCACAAAATGAAGGGAAAGGAGGAAGTCTCAGAAAAATGCTAAATGAAATAGAGGTAACTCAACTATCAGATATTGAGTTCAAAACAATGATTATCAGGAAGCCCAAAGAGCTCACAATGAGCTACCACAAACTACAAGGAAGCTCCAACGATCTCATTGCACTCTATACCAATATTAAAAAGGAAATAAAAACGATTAACAAGGGTCAAGAGGAAATGAAGAATACAATTTGTGAACTGAAGATCACAGTAAAGGAATCAAAAGCAGGATCGATGAAGCAGAAGGTCAGATCAGGGAGCTGGAGGACAAAATAGAAAAAAAAACACAGAAAGAGCAAGAAAAAGAAAAGAGGCTCAGAACGAATGAAGAGGGATTAAGAGAAATGCAAGACAATATGAAATGTAATAATATTTGTATAATAGGGATACCAGAAGGAGAAGAAGAGCAAAGGATAGAAAACCTACTTGAAAAAAGTAATGATGAAAAACTTCCCTAATTTGATGAGAGAAAAAGTCACACAAATCCAGGAAACACAGAGTCCTAATCAAGAGGAATCCAAAGAGGCCCACTTCAAGACACATCATAATTAAAATGGCAAAATTCCAAGACAAAGAGAGATGAAAGGCAGCAAGGGAGAAACAGGAAGTAACATACAAGGGAGCTCCAATAAGGCTAACAGCTGACTTCTCAATGGAAACACTCCAAGCCAGAAGGGAATGGCAAGATATATTCCAAGTAATGAGAACCAAAAGTCTGCAACCAAGGCTAATTTACCCAGCAAGGCTGTCAATCAAAATAGAAGGCCAAATAAGAGGCTTCCCAGACAAAATAGGTCTAAAAGAATACACCTCCACTAAACCAGCTCTGCAAGAGATGCTAAAGGGTCTGATTTAAGGAAAGGAAGGAAAAGAAAGAGAGAGAGTGGAACACACATATGTAAATGGCAATGAATAAGCACCTATCAATAATAACCTTAAACATAAATGGATTAAATGCTCCAATCAAAAGACATAGAATAGATGAATGGATAAGGAAACATGACCCACACATATGTGGCCTACAATAGACCCACCTCAGGACAAAAGACCCACACAGGCTGAAAGTGAAGGGCTGGAAACAAATTTTCCAAGCAAATGGACAGGAAAAAAAAAAAGCCAGGGTAGCAATTCTCATTTCAGACAAAATAGACTTCCAAAAAAGGGCCATAAAGAGAGACCCAGAAGGTCATGTCATAATACTCAAGGGAAGAATCAACCAAGAAGATGTAAATATTGTAAATATATATGCACCCAACATAGTAGTACCCAAATACATAAAGAAAATCTTAGAGGACTTCAAGAAAGATATTGACAGCAACACAATTATAGTGGGGGATCTTAACACCCCACTGTCAAAAATGGACAGATCTTCCAAACAAAATATCAACAAAGACATTGTGGCATGGAACAACACCCTAGATGAAATAGACTTAACTGATATATACAGAGCCCTTCATCCCAAAGAAGCTAAATACACATTCTTTTCAAATGTACATGGAACAGTTTCAAAGATAGACCACATGATAGGACACAAAACAAGTCTCAACAATTTCAAGAAAATCAAAATTATACCAAGCATTTTCTTGGATCCCAAGGAACCGAAACTAGAAACCAACTCCAAGGAAAAAAATCCCAAACACTCAAAATCATGGAGATTAAATAGCATGCTATTAAACAATGAAAGGGTCAAGGATGAAATTAGGGAAGAAATCAAAAGGTTTCTGGAAACAAATGAAAATGAACTCACAACAATCCAAAACTTATGGGACACAGTGAAGAGAGTCCTGAGAGGGAAGTTCATAGAGATACAGGCATACCTAAAAAAGATAGAAATTTTTCAAACAAACAACCTAACCCTACATCTACAAGAACTAGAGGAACAAAAACAAAGACAGCCCAGAGAAAGGAGAAGGAAGGAAATAACCAAGATCAGAGCAGAATTCATTGACATAGAGACTAAAAGGACAATTCTAAGGATCAATGAATCCAGGAGCTGGTTCTTTGAAAAGATAAACAAAATTGACAAGCCTTTAAGCAGACTCATCAAGAAAAAAGAGAGAGGACCCAAATAAACACAATCAGAAATGAAAGAGGAGAGATTACAACTGACACCACAGAAATACAAAGGATTGTAAGAAATTACTACAAAGAACTTTATACCAAGAAATTTGAAAACCTAGATGAAATGGACAAATTTCTAGAAAAATATAATCTTCCAAAACTCAATGAAAAAGAAGCAGAAAGCCTGAACAAACCAATAACAGCAAAAGATATTGAAGCAGTAATCAAAAACTCCCAACACACAAAAGCCCTTGACCAGATGGTTTCACAGGAGAATTCTACAAAGCATTTAAGGAAGAGCTATCCCCTATCCTTCACAGACTATTCCAAAAAATCTAAAAAGATGGAAGACTCCCAAACTCTTTTCATGAGGCCAACGTCATCCTAATTCCAAAACTAGATAAAGCCACAACAAACAAAGAAAACTTCAGGCCAATATCGCTGATGAACATTAATACTAAAATCCTCAACAAAATACTGGCAAACCGCATCCAACAATACATTAAAAAGATCATACACCATGACCAACTGGGATTCATCCCAGGGATGCAAGGATGGTTCAATATTGGCAAATCAGTAAATGTGATACATCACATAAACAAAAGCAAAGACAAAAATCACATGATCATATCAATAGATGTGGTAAAAGCATTTGATAAGGTACAGCACCCATTTATGATAAAAACACTCAGCAAAGTAGGAATAGAGGGAACATTCCTCAATATAATAAAGGCCATATATGTGAGACCTACAGCCAACATCATATTCAATGGGCAAAAACTAAATTCTTTTCCATTAAGATCAGGAACAAGACGAGGTTGTCCACTTTCACCACTTTTATTCAATATAGTATTGGAGGTTTTAGCCACAGTGATCAGGTTAGAAAAGGAAATAAAAGGCATCCAAATCACAAAGGAGGAAACAAAACTGTCTTTGTTTGCAGATGACATGATAGTATATGTAGAAAATCCTATAGAGTCTACCAAAAAACTGCTCAACCTAGTAAATGAATTTGGCAAAACAGCAGGGTACAAAGTTAATATCCAGACATCAAAGGCATTTCTGTACACCGCCAATGAGACAGCAGAAGCAGAAATCAAGAAAAAAATCCCATTTGAATTAGCAAAAACAAAAATAAAATACCTGGGAATAAACCTAACCAAAGAGGTAAAAGACCTGTATTCAGAAAACTACATAACACTGAGGAAAGAAATCAAGGAAGATACAAACAATGGAAACATATACTATGTTCATGGATTGGAAGAATTAATATCACTAAAATGTCCATACTACCCAAAGCAATTTACACATTCAATGCAATACCTATTAAAATACCAATGGCTTATTTCACAGACATAGAACAAACATTTCAAAAATTTATATGGAACCATAAATGACCCCAAATAGCTGCTGCAGTTTTGAGAAAGAAGAGTAAAGTAGGAGGGATCACAATACCTGACACTAAATTATACTACAAGGCCACTGTAATCAAAACAGCCTGGTACTAGCATAAAAACAGGCACATGGACCAATGGAAGAGAACAGAGAGCCCAGAAATAAACCCAAGTCTCTATGGTCAATTGATATTTGACAAAGGAGGCAGCAACATAAAATGGAGTAAAAATAGCCTCTTCAACAAATGGTGCTGGGAGAACTGGACAGCTACATGCAAAAAAATGAAACTAGAACACCGACATACACCTTACACAAAAATAAATTCAAGATGGATAAAAGACTTAAATATAAACCGTGACACCATTGAAGTACTAAAGGGGAACATAGGTAGGAAAATCTCAGATATATCATGCAAAAACTTTTTTACTGACATGTCCCCTATAGCAAGGGACATAAAGGAAAGAATAAACAAATGGGAATCTCATCAAAATAAAAAGCTTCTGCACAGCTAAAGAAAACAATATCAAAATAAAAAGAAAACCACTGTATGGGAAAACATATTTGCCAATGATACCTCAGACAAGGGTTTGATCTCCAAAATACATAAAGAACTTACACAACTCCACTCTAAGAAGACAAGCAACCCAATTAAAAAATGGGCAAAGGACTTGAACAGACACTTCTCCAAGGAGGACATACAGAGGATCCAGAGACACATGAAAAGATGCTCAATATCACTAGCTATCAGAGAGATGCAGATTAAAACCACAATGAGATACCACTTCACACCAGTCAGAATGGCCATGATAAGCAAAGCAACAAACAACAAGTGTTGGAGAGGTTGTGGAGAAAAGGGGACCCTAGTGCACTGTTGGTGGGACTGCAGACTTGTACAACCACTATGGAAAACAATATGGAAGTTACTCAGAAAACTAAAAATGGATCTGCCTTTTGACCCAGTGATTCCACTGCTGGGACTATATCCTAAGAATCCAAAAACACCAATCCAAAACAACCCCTGCACCCCAATGTTCATAGCAGCACAATTTACAATAGCTAAGTGCTGGAAGCAACTAGATGCCCATCAGTAAATGAATGGATCAAAAAATCATGGTACATTTACACAATGGAATTCTATGCAGCAGAAAGAAAGAAGGAGTTCCTACCCTTTGCAACAGTGTGGATGGAACTGGAAAGCATTATGCTAAGTGAAATAAGCCAGGCAGCAAAAGACAAATACCATATGAGCTTGCCTTTAACAGGAACCTAACCAACAAAACAAAGAAACAAGCAAAACATAGTCAAAGACACTGAAATAGAGGACAGGCTGAAAGTGAACAGAGGAGAGAGAAGAAGGAGTTTCAGCGGAAAGGGGGAAGGGTTTACAGGAACAAAGTTAAAGGACACACGGACAAAAACTAGGGGGAGGGTGGTAATGGGAGGGAAGTGGGGAGGGATGGGAGGGCGGGCTGGAATGGGAGTTATGGGAAGAAAACTATTCTTGAACAATGATTAAAAAATATAAAAATAAACATGTATTTTTCCCACTTGACATATTCAATTGTTTTCTTTAGCATAGACTGCATAACTATAATTTCATGATTACATAACATTCCATTGAAATGTCTGCCATAATATGCATACTAATGCTGTTAGTTTCTGAATTTTTACATTTCAAAATTTTTTGGTTTCTTTGAATAGAGACTTTGAATAGCACTGTAACAAATGATTTTTATATGTATAGTTGTACCTTTGGGAGATATGTTTCGTTTTTATGCAGGTAGCCATGATTTTCTGAAAATTTTGTTTCAATTTTATTTTGCACACTGATTTTACGACAAATTCTTCTAGATGCCAAAATGCTTATTTTATTTTTTTAAAGATTTATTTATTTATTTGCAAAGAGAGGGAAGGGAGGGATGAAGAGAGGGAGAGAAACATCAATGTGTCCTCTCATGTGCCCTCACATGGGGACCTGAACCGCAAACCAGTCATGTTTCCTGAGTGGAAATCGAACCAGTGTCCCTTTGGTTCACAGGCCAGAGCTCAATCCAGAGTTACACCAGCCAGGGGCCTTATTTTATTTATTAAAAATTTTTTTGAGTGATAATGGTAAGAAAAACTTACTTAAAGTGTACTGTTTAAAAATAATCAGCCTCTAAAGAAAGTGATGATTCAACTCCATGAACATATTTTCTTATACATTTTGTCTCTCATGTTACAATGTAGATATACAAAGCTTATTTTTTATATTGTGACTATATTTGTAATTGAAATTTTTAATAAATTGATATATTTATCTTTTTTACTAAATTTATTGTGTGACATAGGTTTGAAAAACCATACATATTTCAAGTGCACAACTCTGGAACACATTATCTACATACTGCATCATGTGCTTACCACCCAAAGTCAAGTCTCTTTCTGCCACCATTTATTCCCCCTTTGTCCTCTTCTACCCCCACCCCCAACACACCCTTTTCTTCTGGCAATCTCCATACTGCTGTCTGTGTCTGCTTTTTTTTTTTTTTAATGCCTTCAGCTTTTCACCCAGCCCCTCAACCCCACTTTCCTCTGACAGCTGTCAGCCAATTCTGTTCATCTATGAGTCTGTTTCTGTTTGGTTTGTTAGTTTATTTCATTCATTAGATTTCACATATAAATGGAATCATATGGTATTTGTCATTCTCTGAATATCTCCACATCCATCCACACTGTCACAAAAGTTAAGATTTCCTTCTTTTTATGGCTGAGTAGTATTCCATCCTGTATATGTACCACTGTTTTTCTTTGTCCACTCATCTACTGATGGTAACTTGAGCTGCTTCCAAATCTTGGCTATTATAAATAACACTGCAATGAGCTTAGGGATTCATATATTCTTTCAAATTAATGTTTTGGGTTTCATTGTATAAAGTCCCAGAAGTGAAAATTTTAGGTCAATAAGGCAGTTCCACTTCTAATTTCTTGAGAAAATTCCACATTATTTTCAAAAGTGGCTGCACCAATTTGCATTCTCACCAATGGTGTACATGGGTTCCCTTTTCTTCACATCTTCACCATCACTTGTTTCTTGATGAAAGCCATTCTGAAAGGTATGAAGTGATACTTCATTGTGGTTTTAATTTGTATCTCTCTGATGATTACTGATGTCCAGCATCTTTTCATATATCTATTGACCATTTGTATGACCTCTTTGGAAAAGTGTCTATTCAGGTCCTCTGCCATTTTTTAATTAGATTGTTTCTTTTCTTTGTGTTGAGTCATATAAATTCTTCATAAATTTTGGAAATTAACCCATTATCAGATGTATCATTGGCAGATATGTTCTACCTATCAGTGGGTTGTCTTTTCATTTTGTGGATGGTTTCCTTCGCTGTGAAAAATCTTTAATTCTATGTAGTTTCATTTGTTTATTTTTCCCTTTGTTTTTCTTGCCTGAGAATATATCATAGTAATATATTTCTATGAGAAGTGTCTAAGATTTTACTACCCATGTTTTCTTCTAGAATTTTTATGGTTTTGTTATATACATTTTGTTTTGAATTCATTTTGAGGTTATAATTATGTATTGTGTATGGAGGAGTTCTAATTTATTTTCTTTGGCATGTATCTAATCACACAATCATATCAATAGATGCATAAAAATGTGTAATAAAATCCAGCACCATTTATGATAAAACTCTCATCAAAGCAGGAATAGAGAGAATGTACCTAAATTTAATGAAAGGTCATATACCACAAACCCACAGTCAACATCACACTCATTGGGCAAAACTAAATGTTTTTCTTCAAAATCAAGAACAAGGCAGAGATGTCCCCCTTCATCACTCTTAACATAGTACTGGAAGTTCTAACCACAGCAATAAAACAGGAAGAAATAAAAGGCACCAAATTGGAAAAGAAGTAAAACTGTCATTGTTTGCAAATGATATGATGTTGTATGCAGAAAATCCTAAAGACTCCACCAAAAAATCCTTACTAAAACAAATAAATGAATTTGGCAAAGTAATAGGATACAAAATTACTACCCAGAAACTGGTGGTATTCTTACACACTACTAATGAACTACTAGAAAGAACTGAAAACAAATCTCATTTACAGTTTCTTCAAAAAGAAGAAATACCTGGTAATAAGCTCAACAAAGGAGGTAAAAGATCTGTATTCAGAAAATTAAGAACCCTGAAACACCAATTCAAAAGAACTTATGCATCCCAATGTTCATAGCAGCACAATTTACAATAGCCAAGTGCCGGAAGCAGCCAAAGTGCCCATCAGTAAATGAGTGGATCAAAAAACTACGGTACATTTATACAATGAAATACTATGCATCAGAAAGAAAGAAGGAACTTCTACCCTTCACGACAGCATGGATGGAACTGGAGAACATTATGCTAAGTGAAACAAGTGAGGCATTGAAAGACAAATACCATTTGACATCACCTATAAGTGGAACCTAATCAACAAAACAAGCAAACAAGCAAAATACAACCAGAGACATTGACATAAAGGACAAACTAAGAGTAAACAGAGCAGAGTAAGGGGATAATGGGGGAAAGAAAGGGAAGGGTCATCAAGGAACATGCATAAAGGACACATGGACAAAGGGGGGTAGGATTGAGAGTGGGAGGTGAGGATCGGTGGGGCATTGGAGAACAGTGAGGACAAATGGAGACAACTGTACTTGAACAACAATAAACAAACAAAGAAACAAATAAATAAATAGAAAATTATGAGATACTAAAGAAAATTTGAGGACGATTCAATAAGTAAAAGTGTATACCATGTTCATGGATAGGAATAATTAACATAATTAAAATGTCCACACTACCCAGAACCAATCTATATATTCAATGAAATTTCTATTAAAATATCAGTAACATACCTCACAGATCTAGAATATTCCAAAATCTTATATGGAACTGTCATTACTGGGGTGACCCGAGTTAGGGCATTCCTTCTCATTGGTTCTTGCCTTGCTCATAAGAAAAGAATTCAGGTAAGAGACAACACATAGTGGAAATGAGGTTGTAAGTTTGTTTACACATTTGAGCACAAAGCTGCAAGCATGCACCCAGCTATTCTGAGCACACTGACTATTGAGATTTTAGGAGTTTTGTGCTTGTAGCCAGCTTCTGGTTCCCCTCCTATACCCATTTCCAGACCTTGGGATTAATACATAGTTTTAAAGGCTTTCTTTCCCAGATTAAGGAAATAATACAGAACTTTAAGGGTTCTCCTCCTCTTGTGCTATCATGGTACTTCTCATGATGTTCAGAACAACTGGCAATTTTATTTGACCAAGCTCAGGACTGCTGAGTTAATGAGTGAGACATGTCTCCCTTTTGTTCCTCGTCTCTTGATTTAAATTGACTGTTAGGTTGCAATGGGCAGGGACCATGTTTTATTTCTCCTCTGACCACTCATTCCTAGGTGCTACCTAACAAAACCACAAAAGAGACTGTATAGCCTCAGCAATCTTGAGAGAGAAGAAAATTATATCTATCACACTACTTGGTAGCAAAAATACTACAAAGCCATAGTAATCAAAACAACATGGTACTGGCATAAAAATAGGCATACAGATCAATGGAACAGAACAGAGAGTCCAGAAATAAGCTCATGTCTTTATGGTCAATTAATATTTGATAAAGGAGACAAAAACAAACAATGGGATAAAGCCAGTCTATTCAATAAATGGTGTTGCGAAACTCTTATTTTAAACATAAGAAAAATAAAGCTAAGAGACTGTAGAAATTTAGGAAAGCAGAAGTAACAGAAACAAGGCATATTGACTAGAAGAACATAGTTCTTTCCACTAAACAACTAGAGCTGTCCCTTAGTGCTTTTTTAGCACTTGACCCAGAGTGAACCCTCAAAAATTCTCACATATCTAACTGAATGATTATCTCCAATGCATTGATACTCAGAATGATAGTCAACAACAGAAGTTCAAAAATAAATAAGATTACATAAATTAATAGCAGTAGGAAACACCCTCCTTTTATTTTTTATCCATTTCTTTATGCATTTTTATGTCATAACAGACAGGCTATGATATACATAAACATGCTAAAGTCTATGGCTTTATTGTGTATCCTAAATGTCGTGGTAACCTAAAAAATAGAACCATCTTCTATTTTTTGCTTTGTAAAATAATCTGGTTGCATACTGTATTCCTAATTTCATCAGAATCTGAGTGGCACAAGCCATTTATTACCATGAATAACCAAGTCAATGAGTTATAGTTGTCAACTGCCATATTTATCCCATTATTTGAAATGCCAATCAACCAGTTCAAATAGAGCTATGAAAATCTGACAAACTGCAAGAAACAAAATAGTGTTGAGTGGGTTCAAAATGATGGAGCTGGCAAACTTTCCCTTCAGCAATGTGGTAATGTAGACTAAATCTGAATAGACATGCACTTAAACATATATGCACCACATATGTACACATATGTACATATATACATGTATGAATATATATAAATAGGTAGACTTTTTGAACATATATATACACATACACAGGAATTATTAAGTTTACTTTGTTGTTGGTGTACTAAAAGATACGCAGAAAATAATGAGGTTTTTAGTGATTTATTCTAAAAATTTAATGTTAAAGTTACATTAAGAATTTGCTTATTTTTGGCCCTGGCTGGTGTAGCTCAGTGGATTGAGCGCGGGCTGAGAACCAGGCATTGCAGGTTCGATTCCCAGTCAGGGCACATACCTAGGTTGCAGGCCATGTCCTCCAGCAACCACACATTGATGTTTCTATCTCTCTCTCTTTCTCCCTCCCTTCCCTCTCTAAAAATAAATAAATAAAATCTTTAAAAAAAAAGAATTTGCTTATTTTTATTTTTACATCTTTTTAGTTTTTGTTTTGCTTATTTTAAATAATAACTTATGTGTGAAGTTTTCCAAGAAAAATATTTTGTTTGCTATAAGCCAACGGGCTTAAAAAGCAAGAAAAAATTGTTAACACTCATGTACAAATAAATGACCCTAATATTTGAGCCCATTTTCTTGCACTGAGTAGTATCAATATAGAACAATATATGTAACAATATATCCTGATTGTATACTTCCCTTTAACATCTATTTCCTAAGTTTATTGATGTTCTTTTTTTCTCTTCCTAATATTTTAGAGGTCAGTTTTGCTGCATGATTTTGGCAGATGTCCTTAACTTGAGCCTCAGAAATTCCAGTCTTGTTTGAGTGAAGTCCCTTGAGAAGAGAATGCAAACTGTATTTTGAAACTCTTGTTGAGTATCCTAGGGAGCAATGGATTATCTGGGAAAATAATAGGGGTTTGTGTAAAAATAAACAAATATTGCATTAATATATTTATACTCTAAATGAATCAGTATTTCACTCATTCTCACCTGGCCACTGCCGTTTCTGATCATAGCCTTATGCGAATTCTCTTGTAAGCCAAAATATTTTTCCCTTGTCTTTGATTTCTGACACTTTAATTATAATATGTTTTGTGGATGATGTCTTTATGTTGCTTTTGTTTTGTGACTTATGAGCTTTATTGATTTCCAAGATTTGGGAAGTTTTCTGTGATTATTCCTTTAAATAAGCTTTCTGCCCACTTCTCTCTCAATTCTCCTTCTGGAACTTCAATAATTCACAAACTGATTCTTTTGATGATATATCATACATTATGTAGGCTTTATTCATTTTTTTTCAGTCATTTTTTAAATTTTTGTCCTCTGACTAGAGAATTTCAATTGGTTTGCCTTTGTGCTCACTAATTCTTTCTTCTGCTTGATGAAGCCCTACATTGAAGCTCTCTATTAAATTTTTCAATTGAGTCATTCTTTTCTCAGCTTTAATTTTTCATTTTTTATTTTTACTACCTGTTTGTGGAATTCTTATTTTGTTCTATTTTTCTCTGGTATCGTTAAATTGTTTATTCATGTTCTCTTGTAGCTCTGTGAGCTCCATTGGAAAAATTATTTTGAATTCATTGTTGAGTAGTTCCTGCATCTTTTCTTTGGGGAGCTATTTACTGGAAGATACTGTGTTCTATTGGTGATGCCATGTTTCCCTCATTATTCATGATATCTCTAGTCTTTTGTGTTTGTGCACATTTGAAAGTCAGTCACCTTTTCTAGACTTTATTAAATGTCTTCAGTAAAGGAAGACATTCTCTTACAGGTGGTGGCACACTGTAGCTAACTGTGACACTGAGTCTAATGGTGCATGGTGACAAGTACAAGGGTATGTATGATATTCAGTTCTGGGTTGCATGATGTCTTGTTGGCTCAAGCCACTGGGGTCCACAGCACTGACAACTGTGTGGAACTTGACAAGAACAGCAGAGGACACAAACTGATTCCAAGGGCTATTGAGGTCCTTCACAGCACCTCCCGGTCATGTGGTTAGGGACCAGGGCATGCGGTAGCTGGAGCCAGTAGTATGTACACACTCAGCTGAGGGGTCTAGCTGCATGTGTCTGTAAAGGGGCGGGGACTAGTTGCACATACACACAATTGTGGCAGGAAGCAAGAACATAGGCCAACTGTGAGCACTCTGGTAGCTGCATTAGCCCTGCCTGTTGGCATGTAGTCCTGTGGCTGCTGGGTCTTGCCCCAGGTATATTGCAGTGGAGGTCAGTAATGGGAGTCATGCTAACGATGTACCTAGAGGTTCAAGCTATAGGCGAGCATAGTGTTACAGACCTGGAACAGAAGACAGGGCCTCATTTGTGCCCACAAGTGGATGCAGAGCTGTGGCTCCCAGGCACAGTCTTATTGGTTGCACAGTTTTTCTCTGGGCATGCACACATAGTGGAGGCCAGTGATAGGAATCAGGCCAGCAAAACGTACAAGTACACAGCTGAAGGTGTTAGCCCCAGATGTGTGCACCGTGGGGGTGGTCAGCCACAGGTGTCTAGGCTCCCATTTTTTGTGCATGCAGATGCACAGACCTTGAGTGCTGGATTCCAGCCCAGCTCCCAGGCTCCAGTTAGGGGTGTGGGAGTTTGTGGAGGTTGGGGAAGGGACTCAGGTAACTGGTATCAGCAAATGTGAATGAATACCTGTGGGTTGAAATCCTCAGGGGTTCACAGTGGCTGTGATAGTTGCTGGCTATGTCTTCAGTGGTTTAAGCTGCTGGGTTTGTTTTTAGGCACGTTACTGTGCACTGTGACCATCTGCATTGCAAAGCAGCTGCTATTGGTAGCCCTTTGTGACCTTTGTGCAGAGCTCCAAAAGGTTGGGGAAGCTGGTAGTTCACCCTATTCTTCCTTCCTGGTGAGGGACACTCTAACTGGGGAGTTTTTTCTTGGTACTGAGCAATGCTGGCCTGGGAAATAGGATGATGGAGGCAGCATGCTTTCTTCTAATTGTTTCACTATCTTGCTGTTATTTCTTCAATGCACTCCAGGGCTCTCCCAGAGCTGTTTTTGTCTGTGGACAGTTGTCTAGCTATTATTCTTTGTGAGGGGATTGAGTCTGGGCTCCCCTATGTCACCATCTTCTAAAAAAGACTTCTGTATATGTTCACACTTAGAAATTTGTAAGGGTGCTTATGGTTAATTTTAATTTCATCTCAAATGTTCAACTTAAGAATATTTTTATTATATCAGTTTACTAGACAATGTGTCCTTTGCAGATTTGATGAGTCAGTCTTTATGTCTATCGAGGAACAGACAAAAATTACTAAACCAAGAATTCTCCTCATAGACTTGCAACAATTTCATTAAACCTGCTCACTGTAGCTTAGTGTTAAGAGCAGAAACTCAGGGTCCAGGCTCCCTGTATTTGAATGAATGCTAGCTCTATTGTTGGAAAGCTTTGTGATCTTTTCTCAGCTGTAAAGTGGAAAGTAAAATTACCTACCATCTTGTAAGGTTGTGGTGTCAATTACACAGTTAAATATATAGCAAATTCATAGGTATGTGACCAACACATGTTAAATGTACAATAAATAAGACTGTTAATAGTATTATAGTTCTTCAAATATCTGCAGATCTACCTGTTTTTATTTTCAAATGTCCCATTTGTTATTAGCTTTCTCTTAAATACATCACAAAGATATACAATGAAAATATGGAGTTCTTAGTTTCCAAAAGCTTATAATTTCAAGTTTTCTTTTTATCTTTTCTGTTAACACATTTTAGAATATGGTAATTTTAAAATTCCTACACTTATGACAACATCTGGCTATTGAAGATGATATTTAATTCAGAATGCTTATTTATGCTCTCTGCTTTCATAAGAATATTTGTCTCCTGAGCGTTTTAAGTGTCCTTTAAATATTTTTACAATATTATGAGATAATATAAGAATGAATTTTGTCTGATTTAATAATGCAGAATAATTTAAGGATCTTTCCAAAATGTAAATTGTTTCACTTCCCTTTTTATTTTCATTACATAATATTAACATATATAGCAAATGATTCTCAAAATCATATTAAAATATTCATTTTGATAAGACTTTGATTATTATCTCTATCATATATACTATTTACAGTAACATTATAATAGACTTTCTTGTACAATAATCAAAGATTTATTACATTTATAATTTTTAGAATATCAGTGTATTAAATTATGATAAAGATGTAGGGTAGTATGGGTGAAGAACTTTTTTCAACTCTGTAAAAATGATATTCCTTATTAAAAAAGCAGTATTTTTAAGTCTACACCATGATTTGAGAACTATGAGTATATGTATTATTTTTAAAGAGCTGTAATGGAAAGATAATCTTGAAGACATACCAATTTACTCTCACATATTCCCATACAGTCCACCTCAAAACAATAATATATTGTCAACCATTCCTTATATATTAAGAGGTTAAGGCTTATTTAACATTTTTCTATCCATTTCCTCAATATTTCAGATTTTTAATTAGTAAAAACATGCTAGATCAGTATGTACATAGAAGTATATATATTGTTTAAATTTTGGACTAGTTTGAGATAACATGGGATTTAGAAAGTCTTCCTCTGTGCTACTTTGTGCCATGGGCAAGCTTAATTGCACAGAACATACTCTGCTTCCCTTCTCACACCTAGTCACAAAGTGAGGAAAATTACATTTGTTTCTCTCAGATAATTCTTGAGATGCCCAGTGCAGAAATTGGCAGGCTGGCTTCCTGTCTGCCTTCTGACCACAAAGTTTTCTTTCTGGCCAATGATTTACAGATGCAGCAAATTTGCAACGCATCCCTCTGGAAATAGTAGTATAATGGAAGAACATAATCCAGATTTACTCTAAAAAACAATCATAGGAATAATTGCATTTTTATATAAAACAAGTTTTCACCAAATTACCATTATTTCAAGGAAAAATTTTAGGTCAATCCTATGTTTTTCCCCGTATTATACTTGTTACAAAAGGAAAAAAAACATGTATTATACATAAAAATACCAAAACAAATAGCTAACACTGAGTTAAACTCTTCCAGCAAACAATAACATTAAAGCTAAACCTTGGGAAATGTATAGTGGGAAGACACAAAGCCTTTTTTATGATAAAATAAGATTGTCTTATTCCACTTTCATGGCATTAAATTTATTAGTCCTATAAACCTCAGTTGCTCATAGCAGTTAACACATGTCTTTTCCCTTTATTCACTGGCATGAGAAAGTTTAAAGGGCACTCATCCATTTACTCTGTGCCTGAACAAGAAATGATTGCACAAGAGCTCTCAGTGAGACTTTGTAGCACCTTAGAAAATGGATGGTAAGCTACGAGAGGGTTGAGATTCTGTTTTTAAGTGCCTTATTATTCTACACTCTCTTGGTCTAATCACACAGCTTTTTTATATCTTACATGTTTAATAAATGCCTATTTGAGCAGCAATTAAAACAGTAAACTTCCTATCTTCTAAAGATGTTAGGTATGTATCTCAACTGTGGATGCATCTTTCCTAGTCTCCAACCCCAAAATAATGTGACAATAGAAACTATTTTTTAGGTTAAAAAATTTTGCAGGATTATCTGAACAGAGAATAAATACTAAACATGCAAAAGGTAAATTTGGAATAAAACTAAAGCAAGCAGCTATTATTGCATCTAAAACAAACAAATGTAAACAAGCAAACTGACAAAAAGATCTGTCTTGCATAATGTGAGAAGCCTGAAAATTTTTATCAGTCATTAGTGAGGACTTGGAACTACTGTGTTAAAAATCTTAAGAACAGTCAGAGGACCAAGCATTCTCCTAAAGACTATATAGTAAAAATCTCAATGTTTATCAAAGTAGATAATGAAATTGTACTGTAAGCAAGTTAAGCAGCTTAAAAATTGAACAGGGTAGGCGATGACATATATACACACAATTATGAAACATAAGAAAATGCATAGCATATAAAACTAATCATAACAAGTACTCATTCCATTTTTGTGGGAAAAAAAAAACCTGACTTGAATTAAAACAACCTCTAGAGGTAGGATAATGTATATAATAAAAAATGAGCAAGTGTAAGGCATGGGAAAAGTTCAAACATTCCTTCTGCATATTGAATCAATTAATAGCATGTACAAGGAAACCCTGATTATTTGAAAGAGTGGAGAAAAATGACTTGATTCTTTACAAGTAGTACAGACTATTATTAGTATTCCAGATAGACTGTGTTGTAGAGAGTCCATCACATGCTTTGATCTGTCTGCATCCACAGCTGCAAACTCTGCACCAGGCTCTGGGAGAAGCACCATCTGACAGCCACCTCCATCAGGAAAGTGAGTTAATAATTGCAAATATTAATCAGTGGATCAAAGCACAAAAGTGAGTGAAATTAAATTGAGTTCTTTAAAAATAGAATTTCATTTCCTTTGGACCAAAAGAATTAAAACATTCATAATTTACTTCTCAACATATTCCATACTCTTTAACTCCCTGATCTTGTTTTCTTTCTCTTTCCTTCCTTCTCTCCTTCCTTCCTTCCTCCCTTCCTTCCTTCCTTCCCTCCTTCCTTCCTTCTTTCCTTCCTCTTTCTTCTTTTTTTCTTTCTCTTTCTCACCCTTTGTCCCCTCCCTTTTTCTCTTTCTCTCTTTTCCTTTCTTCTTCCTGGAAGTCTGTATTTTTTTGTTTAAAGAGTAACAATGTTTCAAGTGATCATATAGAGTATATACTTACATTTTCATATGCATACCACACATACATATGTACATTCCTAATGCCGTTGGAAACTCTTTTAGTAATAAAAACTTGACTTCCGGCCAAGATGGAGGAGTAGGCAGACACACTTCACCTCCTTGCACAACCATAAGAGGTATCACAACTAACCTCAAAACAAAATACAACCAGAACTGCCAGAAAATCTAACTGTATGGAAGTCAGACAACCAAGGATTTAAAGAAAAAATATTTATCCAGATGAGTAGGGGGGGCAGAGATGGAGAGACAAGGCAAAGAGAACGCATTGTTGTGGCAGCAGCCAGTGGAATGAGTGGTCTCACATTCATGTGTGATAAATAAAAACCTGGAAGAACACCTGGGTAAAAAGCCATCCCAGGCCCAGGCCCAGGCCAGACCACGCAACCCAGGGTTCCTGTGCTGGGTGAATAAAGCCTCATAACTTCTGACTATAAAAACCAGTGGGGGTTGGGACAGCAGAAGAAGCTGCCAATTTCTCAGGAGAACTGGCCTAAAGGACCCACATGGTCCTAGAACATATGTAAATCCATGTACTCTGGGATTCAACCCCAGGGCTATAGCTTAAAGGGTACCAGTCGCATACAAGAAGTAGGGGAAGTGACTGGAAATAGGGTGAGAGCTGAGAAAGCATCATTGTTACCTTTACCATCCTCCCCCACATATGAGGCCACAAAGTGGTGAAGAGGGCTGCTCCAACCTGGCAAATATCTAAGGCTCCACCCCTTACAATGTAACAGGTGTTCTAAGACAGGGAGTCAAAGCAGCTCTACTTAACACACAGAAACAAACACAGGGAGGCTGCCAAATTGAAGAGACAAAGAAATATGGCCCAAATAAAAGAACAGATCAAAATTCCAGAAAAAGAACTAAGCAAAACAGAGAAAGTCAACCTATCAGATGTAGAGTTCAAAACACTCTTGATAAGGATGCTTAGAGACCTTGCTGAGTACAGCAAATGCATCAGAGAAGAAATGAAGGCTATAGTAAGTGAAATAAAGAAAAATCCACATGGGAACAACAATGAAGAGAAGGAAGCCAGGGTTCAAATCAACAGTTTGGGGCATATGGAAGAAATAAATAGTCAACCAATACAAAATGGAAAAAAATAATTCAAAAAAATGAGGAGAGAATAAGAATGCTCTGGGACATCTCCAAATGTGCCAACATCCATATCATAGAGGTGCCAGAATAAAAAGAGAAAGAAATTAAAAACTTCCTTTTAAAAATAGTGAAAGAAAACTTTCCTAATTTGTCAAAGGAAATAGACCTACAAGTCCAGGAAGCACAGAGAGTCCCAAACAACTTGGACCCAAAGAAGGCAACACTGACACATTGTAATTAAAATGCCAAAAATTAAAGGTAAAGAGAGAATCTTAAAAGCAGCAAGAGGAAAGAAGATAGTTACCTACAAAAGAGTCCCCATAAGGCTATCAGCTGATTTCTCAAAGGAAACCTTATAGAAAAGAAGAGATTGTCAAGAAGTATTCAAAGTGCTGTAAAGCAAGGTCCTACAACAAAGATTACTCTATCCAGCAAAACTATCATTTAGAATGGAAGGGAAAATAAAGCGCTTCCCAGACAAGGTAAACCCAAAGGAGTTCATCAATCTCCAATCCCTTATTATATGAAATGTTAAAGGGACTTATTTAAGAAAAAGATCAAAACTATGAACATTAAAAATGACAAACTCACAACTATTTGTGACAAACTATTTGTTGTGAGTTTGACAAACTCACAACTGTTGAATCTAAAAAACAAAAACAAACTAAGGAAACAACTAGAATGGGAACAGAATCATAGAAATGGAGACTACATGGAGGGTTATCAGTGGGAAGGGTGAAGGAGGAGAATGGCAGAAAAGGTACAGGGATTAAGAAGCATAATTGCTAGGTACAAAATAGGCAAGAAGATGTTAAGAATAGTATAGAAAATGGAGAAGCCAAAGAACTTATATGCAAGACTCATGGACATGAACTAAGGGGGGATTGCTGGACTAAAGGGGGATACTTGGAAGAGGGAGACAAAGGGAAAAATTGAGACAACTGTAATAACATAAGTAATAAAATATACTTTAAAAAGTAATAGAAATTTAAGGTACCCAGCTATCATACTGGTTTAAGTTATCTCATTCCTAACAATGACAATGACCCCCAGAAAAATAAACCCAAACACTCAAACCAAAATTTTTATCTTAATTCTTATGTGCCCAGGCATTCTTGCATTTTCGCAGCTGCCTGTGGAAGAGTTTCTAAAATATTCCATGATTCTAGTTTTGAAAATGAAATCTCCCACAACTCAGTCTTCCTATTTTTTAAAATAGTTAAAAGCCTATTCTATTTACAGTAATAAAAGTATTTCATAGTCAATGGCAAGAAATGCTCTAACAGAAAGAAAGAGAATTGGTGAAAGAGAGTCTACTTTTGACAATTTGAAGAGATTAATAGTGAATAATATTTCTCTAAAATTCTCTCTGAACAGGGAAACTTTGGTCCATGAATGCAACCTCTAACTTCATAATCCATGCTAATCCAGTTTAAACTACCACATTTCAATCTGACTGTACTTAACTTTTTAAGCATTTAAAATTTGTTCATGAAAAATTAAGGGTACAGTGATGCAATTAATTGGTATGCCACAGTCACAGAGAATATATTGAAAATTACTCCTCACAAATACTGCTCTTCTAGACACCTACGATGCCCTCCTCCCACCCCCTAATCTTCTCTTATGTGGCATTTTGTATTTCCCATGCTTCTTCACTTCCACTGTTCCAAACATCTTGGTAAATGTTTTCTTTCTTGGAGCATCAGGCCTATGTGCACTAGAAACATCTATTATACTTTAGCCTATAGGACTTGAAATTTGCCATGTGTATCATGCTTGCTTACTAAATACGTAAACAGCAGGAACTATTTTCTAACTGTGTTATATTATGACACCTTATGAAATGGAACCTATACTTATAATTATCCTCCAGGGTTAATTCTAATGTTAGTGCCAAAGTTACTTAAATTTTGGGATTGAAATTCAAATTTAAATATGGATTACTAAAAAAAATGTGCTGTTATATTATTTTCATCATTCCTAATTCCCAAAGTGGTGAAAACAGAGCATATAATTATGCCTCATTTTTCAGAATCTGAACACTGTCTTCTGTTAGCTATCATGTAATCACACAATCCTAGCATTCCAACACTCTTCAACTTCAGCTGCTTAGCAGCCCTCATGTCTAAAGTCTCTAGGAAATGTTTCGCTTCAAAACATCACATATCCTCATAATACCACACAGTTTTCTACCTGTGCTCATGAAATTTCCATGAGTTGTGGATATAATTTATGTATTCATACCAGCTGTTTTATTGTGACTGCTTCATCATCTTAACTGTTTATATTTTTTAAAATGTCACAGACTTGAAGATAGTTGAGATAGTTACCTAAGACAGAGTTAATTAATCTGATTAGTGCTGATTTTGCTTCTGAAAATATATACAACTGACTAATAAAATTTATTTTCCAATATACAGACCCTTTAAGATTTTCTGCATTCCTTCTGAATTTTATTTTCTGTTGTTCATTATTTTGTGTTGTCACCATTATTTTTTTCCTCTATATTAAATGTGATTAAACCAAAATCCAGTTATCAAACTTTTCTTAGTCAATTATTTTTTTTTTTGGTCATCATATTTTTGCAGTTTTTTTTGTTCTTACAACTTGCATACATTTGAAAAAAGATAATCTTTCATCACAGTTTGTAGGAATTATCTGCCTTAGTGCTGTATATGAGGTCTCCACAAAGTATTATGCAATAAATTCTCCTTTGATTCTACCAACACAATGCATGTGGAGATCTGCTACTTTGGGTCACTCTGTAATGTTGCTTTGTGAGACATTAATTATTAAATATTGATTTCATAAATGTATTTTTTCAGTTAACTTTTGCTGTGTAACATTAGGGATGACTCAAATGTGGTGACTTTAAACAACCATGGTTAATTCTCGATTCTGTGGATCTGTTAGTTGTTTATTATTTTCTAGGTGATTTGAATCACACTGGGTTGGGTGGCTTTTGTGTATGCAATTAGCTAGAGGTAGATTAAAAAATTGGTGAGTAGGTGGATGGTCTAGAATGTGCTCACTTGTGTGTGAGATGTTTGGCAGGCTATTGATCAGGGAGATAAAGATAACTGGGCTGCATGTTTCTTACCATCAGGCAAGTTGCCCAAGGTTCCAAGAGCAACAAGAGAGCTTCTCAAGGTTCCAAGAGCAACAAGAGAGCAAACTCCAATGAAAAAACACTTTCCAAGTATTGACTTGTGTCATATTTGTTAATATAACATTGGCTAAAACAACTCAGAAGGTCAGCAAAGATACAGAAGTAAAGAAATGGGTCAGCTGATAGGAGGAGAAGAATGTGTGGACATATTTGTAAACATTGACTTGAGTTAGAGTTCCAATTCTTGCTTGGTTCCATGGGCTGAAGCAGGTCACTTTGCTGTTCTGCTTTTCTACTTCCCCTATAATATGAGTTGTTAGATTGTATAAAGTTCAAGCCTTTTCACTGCTTTTGTTAAAAATAAATTCAAAGAAACATTGAAATCCAATATTTATCATACCATTCATTTGTTTACCATTAAGGCCAGAAATAGTTTTTGACATATAGAACAGTGCAGCAAATTAATAAATTCACTTTTTAGGAAATTCAAATTCCTCTATTAGAAAATATAAATTTAAAATTCTATAGAAAATATACTTACTTTTACATATTTGGTTTGAGAATGTTAAAGGGAAAATTTCAATTGATAAATGATGTAACAAGCTATTTAGAGCAATTAAAACTAAATAATCAAAATTTAGTGTCTAGTATTAACTTGTATTCAAATAGTTGTGAGGACAATGTTTTTTTTAAGTATCGTGATATATTAAGAGTTGAGCAAAAAATAAAAAAATAAGAAAGAAAGAACTCATGGACATAGACAACAATGTAGTAAGTGTGAGGAGGTGGGGGGAGAAATGGAGGGTATAAGAGGGATAAATGGTGATAAAAATAGATATTAAATAAAAAATAAAAAATAAATTACTATATATGTATACATGTACAATTTAACAATTTAACTCAGGGAAAGATGTAGACTTTCTTGAATTAGCAACTTCAACCCATTCTTTCTGTCAGAAAACAAATCTTCTAGTGGTCTTGAGGACTTAGGGATATTCACTTTTAGTACTGCCTTTTCTAATGTGTGCAGACTCAAAATGAAAAGAAGCTTGCCTTTGTTGTCTTGATTGTTGATTTCAAAATGCAGGAAAGCCAAATTTTAGGGCAGTCTACAAAAACAATCCTTCCTTTTTGCATCGTTTCAACCCTTTCCTCACTTTATTTATGTATTTATTTTTTTTTAAGATTTTATTTATTTATTTTTAGAGAGGGAAGGGAGGAAGAAAGAGAGAGAGAGAGAAACATCAACGTGTGGTTGCTGGGGGTCGTGGCCTGCAACCCAGGCATGTGCCCTGACTGGGAATCGAACCTGCGATGCTTTGGTTCGCAGCCCGTGCTCAATCCACTGAGCTACGCCAGCCAGGGCTATTTTTTTAATATTTATAATTTTATTTGAATTGTTGTTGAAGTACAATTTTCTATCTTTTACTCCCGTCCCAGCCCACTCACCCAGCCCTCCCCTCCTTCCTCCCATTTCCACCCACCCCTAGTTTTTTATCCATGTGTCCTTTATACGTTCCTGTAAATCCTTCCCCTTTTCCCCTAAAATTCCCTCCCCTCTTCCCTCTGAACACTGTCAGCCTGTACTCTATTTCAGTGTCTTTGGCTATATTTGGCTTGTTTGTTTGTTTTGTTTATTAGGCTCCTGTTAAAGGTGAGCTCATATGGTATTTGTCTTTCACCGACTGATTTATTTCGCTTAGCATAATGCTTTCTAGTTGCATCCATGCTGTTGTAAAGAGTAGGAACTCCTCCTTTCTTTCTGCTGCATAGAATTCCATTGTGTAAATGTACCATAGTTTTTTGATCCATCTATTTACTGATGGACACCTAGGTTGCTTCCAACACTTGGCTATTGAGAATTGTGCTGCTATGAACATCGAGGGGCATAGGTTCTTTTGGATTGGTGTTTTAGGGTTCTTAGGATATAATCCTAGCAGTGGACTTGCTGGGTCAGAAAGCAGATCCATTTTTAGTTTTCTGAGGAAATTCCATACTGTTTTCCATAGTGGTTGTACCAGTCTGCAATCATACCAATACTGCACTAGGGTCCCTTTTCCTCCACAACCTCTCCAACACTTGTTGTTTGTTGCTTTCTTTATGATGGCCATTCTGACTGGTGTGAAGTGGTATCTCATTGTGGTTTTAATTTGCATCTCTCTGATAGCTAGTGATATTGAGCATCTTTTCATGTGTCTCTGGATCCTCTGTATGTCCTCCTTGGAGAAGTGTCTGTTCAGGTCCTTTGCCCATTTTTTAATTGGGTTGCTTGTCTTCTTAGAGTGGAGTTGTGTAAGTTCTTTATATATTTTGGAGATCAAACCCTTGTCTGAGGTATCATTGGCAAATATGTTTTCCCATACAGTTGGTTCTCTTTTTATTTTGATACTGTTTTCTTTAGCTGTGCAGAAGCTTTTTATTTTGATGAGATTCCCACTTGTTTATTCTTTCCTTTATGTCCCTTGGTCTGGGGGACATATCAGTAAAAATGTTGCTGCATGAAATATCTGAGATTTTCCTGCCTATGTTCTCCTCTAGGACTTTAATGGTGTCATGGTTGATATTTAAGTCTTTTTTCCACCTTGAATTTATGTGTGTGTATGGTGTAAGTTAGTGCTTGACATAAAATGGAGCAAAAACAGCCTCTTCAACAAATGCTATTGGGAGAACTGAACAGCTACGTGCAAAAAAATGAAACTCAAGCACCAACTTACACCTTTCCTCACTTTAAATTCCTCAGTCAAAATTACCCTTGCACCCTGTTGGCTCCTCTGATCGACACTCCACTAGAGTACCCCAATGTCTTGATGTTTAATTTGGAACTAATTACATCTGTCTAGTTTTCACATGTAGTCTTCTCCTCCTGCTAACATTTGAATGAATGAATCACATGGTATGGAATCATCAAATTCTCTGAGTGTTGGCTCTGCAGCTTTATGAACATAATTACATAATCTAGTCAAAGTCTCTAAACCTCAGGTTCTCTGCTATTATCACAGAACTGATAGTACCTTTTAAAAAGATGGTTGTAACATTAAATAAAATTACTATATCAAAATGCCAGTGTAAGCACTGAATAAATTGAAAGTCTTATTTCCTTCAAATGAATTAACCATTTTTCTGGAATATTATTTCCAGACCTCAGTGCCTTATAAGTTTGACTTTGTTGAATAAACAAACAATTACATGGGTCTAGCTTATTTTTCATGATCGGTATCACCCTGATGATAAGTCATCTATCAAAGACTCAACAAATTGGTAACCAAAATAAAGAGGGCAGTGTGTATTTCAAGTATATCTTAGTATATATGAATTGTTAACTACAGTGACATAATAAAGACAAAGCTGTTTTTTTTTATTTTTATGAGAGTTCCCCCAGATATTTATTATTCATCTTTTTTTAATATCAGCATTTCTAGAGTTTTGAATGGTGAAGTGATAAAGTTAATGGCATTGTGTGACATGATAAATCATGCCTATCATTAAGCTTCTTATATATACTCTATTCTGGAAAATTTTAAAGAGAATATTTGTCCAAGACACATATATTCTGGGATGTAAAGTAACCACATTGCAGACTACAAGATCTGTGATAGAAAATCTGGTTAAGTGAGAAGGGCTTAAGTGAGTTGGACTGAGACAGGTGAGACACCCAGTAAATGTTTCAAGACATAAACCTATTCCATGTATACCTTCTTCTGAATTTTCTGGACTCTGTTCCCCAGAAATACCTTGTTTATCCCAGGCACATGAACTCAAGCCCAAAAATAATAACCATAAGTTTTGTTTAGGTTTCCATAAGTTTTTTTTTGTTTTTATGTGGAAACAAAATATATTAGGATAGATTATTTACCAATACAAAAAGTTATTCAGATTAAATTTTAGGTCATGTGTCCCTTGAATTTTTTTTTTTCCATTGGCCAAGTTAATAAACAGAGACAACTTCTAAACCAACTTAAGTAAAAACAATCTGCTGTTACTGAGTGGAACTGGTTATGTCTTTACTCATTTACATGAAATGTCACCCGCCCATATTATGGCAAACTGCTCTTGGGGTCACAGAACTTTGGAGACACTGTCATTCTGAACCTTGGCTGCTACACTGACAAGCAAAATGTGATTTGGAATCACAGTTGATTCTGTAAATATTCTTTGGGAGGTTCTGACTCCATTAGGCCAAATAGTTCTTAGCAATTTACAAAAGAATCTACAAATCTTCTTTAATGTTCTCGTAATAGAGAAAACTCACAAGTGGTGGTTTAGGCCAGATCATCTCTTGGGAAGTGCTTATCACGACTTTCAGGATGATACACATACCTTTTGAACTACTAGCTTAAAGCAAGAGAGTGTTCTCTGTCTCAGAAAATCATGATTTAGCTATGATATGAAAAGAAATTTTTGACCCAGCAATCCCACTTCTAAGAACACACCTGAAGAAATCCCAAACACTAATCTAAAAGAACATAAGCACCCCTATGTTCATTGCAGCATTACTTACAATCATCAAGATATGGAAGCAGCCCAAGTGTCCATCTATAGATGAGTGGATAAAACTATGGGACATTTACACAATGGAATACTATTCAGCTGTAAAAAAAGAAGAAAATTTTACCTTTGCAATAGTATGGATAGATTGGGAGAACATTTTGCTAAATGTAATAACCCAGTCAGAGAAAGACAAATACCATATGATTTCACCAATATGTGGAACCTTATGAACAAACTGAACTAACAAGAAAAACAGAGACAGACTCATAGATGGAGAACAGATGATAGTTAGTGGGGGTTTTACAGAGCAAACAAGGGGGGCCCAGGACAAAAATACTATTACTGAAAGAGACTCAGGTCCGTCATCATGTCCACCGCCTTAAAGGAAAGATATCTCTCAATGTCAGAGATTCGTGAAAAGGAAAGGAAATGTTTATTTAGTGCTGTACAAACTTAAAGTAATGACCTAATGTCTTTGCCAGAATCCCAAAGTCCCTTAAAACACCCACAAATGCACACAGTCCTTCCTTCCCCTTTGCCCAGTCTGGGGTACCGTATCTCAGGAAAGGAAATAGAAGTTCATGGCTCAGGCGGTGTCAGGTTCTTCCCAGTAATCCTTGTTGGCTGGGAGACCTTCCTCAGTTCCCAGCACCATGAGCTGTGTCACGGTCCAGGCAGGATCTCCAATTAATCCAAAGCCATGCAGCACCGTCTCATGGCCTACTGGTAAGAGTTCTTTCACCCTTCTTCCAGGCAAAGTCTCTCTTGTTCCCAGGCCGCGTGACCAAAAGAAGCACCTCAAAGCCACGCAGTCCTCTCCTACCAGAGCTGCAGGGGTCTGCACTCTGGCAAAACCACATGGTTCTCTATCACAGGACTGCGGGAGCCCTCTACTCTGCCAAAAGCCACATGGTTCTCTCTCTATGGCTGCGGAGCCTAGGCTTTTTAAATCCCCACGCCAATCTTCCTCTGCAGCCCCACTTCCGACTCCTCCCACACTTGGCCACACCTGCCCTTAATCTGCTGTCCTTTCCAGGTTTTCTTGTTGCCAGCATGGGTCTGGGCAGGTGTGGCCCCATGTCATGGAGCCAATCATCTCCAAGCTCTCACACAGGCACTGTAAATCTAGGGACCTGCTCCCCTCCAGTTACATCTTGGTGGGGAAGTTACTTCCATCCCCCTGGCTCAGAGCATGGCCACAGCTATTTAACATATCTATGTAACCAGTCAAAGGCTATAGATATGTTAAATGACCATGCCCCGATGCTAGCTGCAGAACTGTTGCTATGCAAAACAGCTCTCAATGGGCCTGCTCCATTTGTCCCTTTCCCCCACCCACACCTGGAGTGGGGGCGGTGAGGACATCCTAGTATTTTCTGAACACCTTGAGTTCTGGACCCCATTCCAAATGTCCATTTGGGGTCCCCTCTCTTGGCTGCACCCTGTAACAGGGGGAGGGGAGCTAAGAGGGTGGAGGAGAGCTTAGTGGGTGGAGGAATTAGCAAAAAGGAAAAAGGATTCATGGACGACAGTGTGATGATTGCTGGGGTCAGGGGGTATAAGGGGATAAATGATAACGGAAAAATATAATAAAGGTTGTATATTAAAAATAACTTAAAAGAAATAGCATTAGTTAATTTACTAAGCATATCATAGGAAACCATTTTACATAAATAATATTTCCCTTTCTTTTTCACTGGGTCATATGATTGGCCCAGTGAAAATTTTTCTTAATTGAAGAGTATATTTTTAAACTAATTTGACCTCAATTGCATATGAGTTTCTACATAGTATTTATATTTTACTGTTTAATATGCTTCCTAGATAACTTGCTAGCATAATTGTTACGGGGTGCGGCAAGGGGGGGTACCCCAAATGGACATTTAAAATGGGGTCCAGAACTCAAGGTGTTCAGAAAATACTAGGACGTCCTTCCCCCACCCCCAGGTGTGGGTGGAGGAAGGAGACAAATGGAGCAGGCCCATTAAGAGCTGTTTTGCATAGCAACAGCTCTGCAGCTAACCTCTGGGGTGTGGTTATTTAACATATGACTGGCTACATAGATATGTTAAATAGCTATGGCCATGCTCTGAGCCAGGGGATGGAAGTAACTTCCCTACCAAGATGTAACTGGGGGGGGGGGGGGCAGGTCCCTCGAGTTACAGCGCCTGCGTGAGAGTTTGGAGATGATTGGCTCCATGACATGGGACCACACCTGCCCAGACCCATGATGGCGACCAGAAAAGCTGGAAAGGATAGCAGATTGAGGGCAGGTGTGGCCAAGTGTGGGAGGAGTCAGAAGTGGGGCTGCAGACAAGATTGGCGCGGGATTTAAAAGCCCAGGCGCGGCAGCCATAGAAGAGTGATCCATGCGGCTTTTGGCAGAGTAGGAACTCCCGCATCTCTGTGAGGAGAGAACCACGTGGACTTGGCTGAGTACAGGGCTCCTGCATCTCTGAGAGAGAGAACCACTCGGACTTGGCAGAGTACAGGGCTACTGCATCTCTGTGAAGAGAGAACCACGCGGATTTGGTGGAGTGAGGACTCCTGTGGTCCTGGGGGAGAGAGGACCACGCACCTTTGCCAGAGTGGGTTCCCCCACAGCAGTAGTAGGGGGAACCATCACCCGGCTTTAGCAGAGATTACGACGACACAGCTGATGGTGCCGAGAACCGAGAGAGGCCTACCAGCGGAGCACGGATTACTGGCAATAACCGGACATTGCCTGAGACTGGACTTCTATTTCCTTTCCTGAGATACGGTACCCCAGACTGGGCAAAGGGGGAAGGAAGGACTGAGTGTGTTTGTGGGTGTTTTAAGAGACTTTGGGATTTTGGTAAAGGCATTAGGTCACTACTTTAAGTTTGTATAGCACTAAATAAACGTTTCCTTTCCTTTTCACGAATCTCTGGCATTGAGAGATATCTTTCCTTTAAGGCGGCGGACAAGATGGACCTGAGTCTCTTTCAGTAAGAGCATCACCGTCCCGGGCCCCCCTGGTTCTTGCTCTGTAACATAATGAAACTCTTCTATTTTCCTAGTGAAAGTAGCAAAAGTACACAATTTGTAATGCTTCAGGTTCTCTATGTTAGTCTTAGTTATATTTGTGAACTTAACTTGGAGATGGTATTTTTAGTAAAAGTTTGAGAAGTAAGCTGAATAGAATGGCTTTTGTAATTATTTAAAATACAGAATGATTATTTCTGTTTCTTCCAAGAAACTTTACATTACCTATGAGGGTATGGGAATTGCAAACATTCCTATTGGCAATTGAAATTGTTTTTAATATGAAAAACATGTGCACATGTCTATTATTCTCAAAACACTTCTGGAAAATATGCAAATGTCTTGGGTCTCAAAATATTAAGGTTGTCCATTTCCCCCCAATTTCCCAAATGCCTATTTATTTTCTTTTATGTCTGGGTAATATTCCAAACCTTGGTTTGTTATCAAATTAAATTAAGATCAAAGTTAATTCCCCTTTGTTTCATATTCAGAATCTTATTATGGTATGTTCTAATTTAAGGTCTTCATATTCAAGGATACAAACTGAACAGTGTGTGATCTATTTAAGGTTTATCTCTTTAGAAAAATACATTTTAAAAGCTGAATCTTGAAAAAATAAATGAATGCTAACATTGTAAATAAATGAACTTGCTTATGATGATTCTTTGTAAAAATCAGTTTTATTTTATGCATCTATTCTTGTAAATTAATCTCAAAATACCATATTCAAATTTTGCACTAATTACAACCTTTAATTTAAAAAAGAATCACATTGTATTATACCAAAAATTGAAACAAAATTATTATTTTAATGTGAAGGCTTTTAAAATTTTTTTTCCTATCAAAACTGGTAAAAGCTATCATTTCAAACAATAAGGGACATAGTCATTAAGTGATATTTGATGAGTTTATTTTCACTTTTTAAAACATGTGAAAAACATATTTGACAAAAAAAGATAATCAAACCAAGTTATTATTCTAAACTTTACTTAATTGCTTATGTGTGTGACTGGCTCATTGAATTTCTGAAACAAACTGCTTCATGGAGTGGCTTAGATGTGGTTTTAAGCTTTAATTTCTTTAATTTTATCTACACAGCATACTGTATAAGAATGTTCATGTTTACTATCTACTCAGTTCTTAAAACCTTCTTGTGAGGTAAATAAATGTATGATAATAGTTTCATTTGTTAGATGACTCTCAGAGAAGATAAGTGGACCTATGTGAGTATATACAGCTATTAAATGAGAAAATATTAAATAAACTTCAACCCTGATCTTCTCAAAAGAACATTTGATAAATGAGTTAAATCTAACACTGAGTTGGACTAGTTATCTTAAGGGCCCCCTAAAGGGCCCTTATGATCATGAAAACAGAGTAGTAAATATAATCAATGTGTTCAACAAAAACAGAGCAATAATAGCTAAAAATTTAAAAATTAACATATGAGAGGAACCGTAAGGAAACAGGGTCCTTGCACCCTAGCAAGATTTGATTGATGATATTAGCATTTACAAACATGTGTATGAAATCTCCTCTTTCTCTCTCCCTCACCCCACTTCTCCCTTTTCTATATATCTGGTATTTATGTATTGATCTATCTATCATCTATTTATCCATCCATCCATTACCCACCTGCCAATCTCCTATGTCACATGGTTTTTTAATCACTGTTTCTGCACTTCAGCCTTTTGACTTAAATAATGAATAAGCTGATGCATGATAGAGGACTAGCAAGGGAAAAAGTTGATGTAATCTTGGAAATTGAATGTAAGATCATCAGCCTCTGAATAATAGAGGGGAATGGATGTTAATTTTACAAATAAAATCATAAATTCCATTCAGTGTGTAGCAAATTGGAAAAAATGTGGTACTTTTTAATGTCTTAACCATCTGTGGGTTGAAGGCCATGCAACCCACATGGAATTTATTTTTTGTATTTTTTCAGCACATGTAAGGACTTAGTTCCCCAGCATCACCCATGGCAGTTGTTCAACTAATTTTTGGCAGGTTGTAGAAACAATGTCTCCATAGTCATCAAGTGGTTCATATCATTTATGAATGCCATTTAGCATTCACAAACAAAAACACTTATCAAATGTATTTAAAATATTCAAAAAGTGCATGATAAAATGGGAAGCCACTAAATTACTATGCATTAGCTTTTCTATTTTATTGCCCATGTGGTAGATGCTGATCATCTTCCTCTTCATCACACCCTGGTGGAATAATAGTTCCTCATTTTCTACCATTGCTACTACTTGCAATTGTAGGGGAAAGAAAAGACCAGTTAATTGTAGTTTTTCAGTTCTGGCCCATTTACTTTTATCTCAACTTGATCTTTTAAATTATTTTTAATTAAACAGCCTTTATTTAAGGTGGCAGAATTTTGTACAATTCTTTAATAATTTAAGGTGGCAGAATTTCTAATACTTTAGAAAATATTTTTTAGGCATCAGTTATCTTGGCATTTGACTCACTTCTCCTGTGCCTTTGTGTACATAAAGGATTTATGTACATAGAGACTTAGAGGATTTTTGTTTATTTCCTTGCCAGATTTTGGGAGAGGGAATGTCAATGTTATTGGTCTCTAGTGACCTCAATTAAAAATATAATTCCTTTCAATGTATTTGGGTAGTAGGGTTTCAACAACAACAACAAAAAAGCACTCTGACCTGCTAACCTCAATACTTTTTAAGATGTGGTTAGGGTAGTCATTTGGTTTTATAATTTACTTTTCATAATTTTTTAGGATTTCCTCTGCTTTGATGACTTAACTGAAATTAACAAAAAATCATTCTTACTATTAGTATTTTTAAACATATGTACCCAAATTATTACTTATTGGTGACATAAAATTAAAGTTACACTTTCAGATGATATTACATGGATACACCTTTTGGTTTCTCAACAAAAAAGGAAAATTCATCTAAAGTATGTGAAAGTGATAATCATTACACTTTAGTATTTGGATTAATGTTTGCAAATTAGATTGGACATATACATGGAAGGAAGTAATTTATTACCAATTTAAATGATGAGTTTAATATATTTTATGAAATCTTAAAAGTACCATATACAGATTTTAATGTTTGCCCAGCAAAGTAGGTAACTTGTAAGGAGAGAACTCAATTTTCGAAAGCACACTGCCTAGGTACTTTTTACCCAACCTCCCTTTAGATATGTCCTAAAGGCAATCAATAGGATATAACTCATACTTAATAAATGAAGTAGCTTGGCTCCTGGAAACTTGCTTTTCATATTATCTTAAATGTGGGGAACTCTCATTAGAACACATAAGATTTTATAGGCTCTCATCTCTTTTACAAATCATGAATGATTAATGTAATGATTAGTACATTTTTAAAGATGGTAAATACAAATTTGAAGAGATTTAAATGAACAGTTCAAGGTATTACACTTTATAAGTGGTGAAACTGTACTCATCCAAAAATGCTAATAAACACACAATTTACATTAACCAAGTGTTGGCAGCAACCTAGGTGCCCATCAGTAAATGAATGGATCAAAAACTATGGCACATTTACACAATGAAATTCTGTGCAACAAAAGGAAAAAAAGTAGCTCCTACCCTTTTCTACAGCATGGATGGAACTGGAAAGCATTATGCTAAGTGAAATAAGCCAGGCAGTGAAAGACAAATACCATATGATCTCACCTTTAACAGGAACCTAAACAACAAAACAAACAAACAAGCAAAATATAACCAAAGACACTGAAATAGAGAACTGGTTGACAGTGACCAGAGAGGAGAGGAGAGGGAATTTCAGAGGAACAGGAGAAGGATTTGCAGGAAAAAATATAAAGGACACACGGACAAAAATAAAAGGGGGCTGGAAATGGGAGGGAGGTGGGGAGGGTTGGGGGTGGGCTGGCATAGGAGTAAAAGGCAGAAAATTGTACTTGAACAATTAAAATTTTTTAAAAATTTCAAAAAAATAAAGGAGTAGGACACAGAGGTTTTCAGAGACATAAACATAATGACCATTTAATTTATAATAGAAGCCAGAATATGTTTGAGAATAAAAAGAGAAGTTATTCATAGTTACATAGGGGCCTAGGTATAAACTGGGTCTCTCCTGGGCAAACTAGGACTTATTTTAACTCTAGACTTAAGAATCCATGGCAGACAAGTCATGCCATGATTTGAATTTAAATGTGGTCAAAAGAAAACACTTCAATGTGAATCAATTAAGTTATTAATTTGTCATTCTTAAACAAAATATATTTATTGAAAACTTACAAGGAACTAGAACCTTACTAGTTGTTGGGCTTTTAACAATGGGATTAAGAAAAATATGGTTCCTTTACTGACAAAAGTCATTCTGATCAGTGTGAGGTGATATCTCATTGTGTTTTATAAATTAATTTATTTTTATTGTTGTTCATGTACAGTTGTCTCCATTTTCCCACTACAACTTCCCCCCCAACCCTCCCACTTCCCACCTTCAATCCTTTTCCCATTTGGCTTTGTCCATGGGTTCTTTACACATGTTCCTTGATGACCCTTTCTCTTCTTTCCCCTGATATCACCCTCTCCCATTCCCTCTGGTTGCTATCAGTTTGTTTCCATGCCTCTGGTTATGTTTTGCTTGCTTATTATTTTCTGTTGATTAGATTTCACTTATAGGTGAGATCATATATTTTTTGTCTTTTAACACCTAGCTTATTTCACTTAGCATAATGTTCTCCAGTTCCATCCATGCTGTTGTGAAGGATAGGAGCTCCTCCTTTCTTTCTGCTGTGTAGTATTCCATTGTGTAAATGTATCAGTTTTCTGATCCACTCGTTTACTGATGGGCATCTAGGTTACTTCCAGCACTTGGCTATTGTAAATTGTGCTGATGTGAACATTGGGGTGCATAGGTTCTTTTGAATTGGTGTTTTAGGCTTCTTAGGGTATAATCCCAGCAGTGGAATTACTAGGTCCAAAGGCAGATCCATTTTTCATTTTTCTGAGGAAATTCCATATTGTTTTCTACAGTGGCTGCATCAGGATGCAATCCCACCAACAGTGCACTAGGGTTTTCTTTTCTCCATATCCTTGCTAACACTTATTGTTTGTTGACTTGTTTATGATGGCCATTCTGACTGGTGTGAAGTGGTATCTCATTGTGATTTTAATTTGCATCTCTCTGATGACTAGTGATGCTGAGTATCTTTTCATATGTCTGTTGGCCATCTCCATGTCCTCTTTAGAGAAGTGTCTATTTAGGTCCTTTGCCATTTTTTAATTGGATTGCATGTTTTTTTAGTGTTGAGTTTTATAAGTTCTTTATAAATTTTGGACCTTACTAGCTGTATTGGAGAATATATACTCCCATTAAGTGGGTTTTGTTTCTATTTTGTGGAGGGTTTCCTTTGTGTGAAAAAAAATTTGTGATGATGTAGTCCCATTTGTTTATTTTTTCTTTTGTTTCCCTCTCTGAGAAGATATATCAGAAAACTATTGCTACAGTCAATGTCGTGGATTTTGCTGCCTATGTTTTCTTCTAGGATTTTTATGGTTTCAGATCTAACATTTAAGTTTTCAATCCATTCTGAATTTAATCTTGTGTGTGGCATAAGAAGGTGGTTATTTTCATTTTTCTGCATGTATCTGTCCAATTTTCCCAACACCATTTATTGAATAAACTATCTTTAGACCATTGTATGTGCTTGCTTCCTCTGTTGAATATTAATGGATCATAAAGGTATGGGTTTATTTCTGGGCTTTCTATTCTGTTCCATTGATCTATGTGTATATCTTTTTTGTTTTTGAACCAGTACCATGTTTTTTTTTATTACTATGGCCTTATAGTATAGTTTGATATTAGGTAGAATGATTCCTCCAATTTTGTCCTGTTTTCTCAAGATCACTGTTGTGATTCAGGGCCTTTTGTGGCTCTATATAAATGTTTGAAATACTGTTCTAGTTCTGTGAAATACATCATTGATATTTTGATTGAATCTTTAGATTGATTTGGGTAGTGGGGACATCTTAATAATGTTAATTCTTCCTATCCATGAACATGTTATGTGCTTCCACTTATTTGTACCTTCTTCAATTTCTTTCTTCAGTGTCTTATAACTTACTAAGTACAGATCTTTTACATCCTTGGTTAGATTTTTTAAAAATTATTTTATTGTTGTTCAATTACAATTGTCTGTATTTACTCCCCACCACTCACCCACACCCCACCCAAACCCACCTCCCTCCCTTGCTATCACCTCCTCCTTGGTTTTGTCCATGTGTCCTTTGTAGTTGTTCCTGAAAATCCTTCCCCCTACTTCCCCCCCATTATCCCCTCCCACCTCCCCTCTGGTAACTGTCAGATTGTTCTTAATTTCAATGTCTCTGGTTTTATTTTGCTGCTTTTTTCTTTTGTTGATTAGGTTCCTATTAAAGGTGAGATCATATGGTATTTGTCCCTCACCACCTGGCTTATTTCAGTTACCTAAGAATAAATCCTTGGTTAGATTTATTCCTAGGTGTTTTATTCATTTTGAAACAATTGTGAATAGGATTGTTTTATTAATTTGCCTTGCTGATAGTTCATAATTAGCATATAAAATGCAGCTGATTTCTGGATATTAATTTTCTATACTGCTACTTTACTGAATTCATTTAATTCTATTAGTTTTTGGTGATTCCTTTAGGGTTCTTTATGTACAGCACCATGTAATCTGCAAATGATGGTGGATATCCTTGGCTTGTTTGTGCTGGTGAGGGCGTGGAAAAAAAGGAATCCTTTTTTTTCCCCCAAATTTATTTTAATGATTGTTCAAGCACAGTTTTCTCCCCTTTACTCCCAATCTAGTCCACCCACCCTCCTCCCAACTTCCTCCCATTACCACCCTCCCCCTAGTTTTTATCCATGTGTCTTAACTTTGTTCCTGTAAACCCTTCCCCTTTTCCCCTGAAATTCCCTCTTCTCTCTCCTCTGGTCACCTTGGAAAAAAGGGAATTCTTTTGCAGGGAATGGTGGGAATACAGATTGGGGTAGCTACTGTGGAAGGTATTATAGTGACACCTCAAAATTTTAAAAATGGATCTGCCTATGACCCAGTGATTCTACTTCTGGGAATTTATCCAAAGGAACCTCAAACACTAATTTGAAATAACACAAACACCCCTATGTTCATTATAGCATTATTTGCAATCACCAAGATAAGGAAAAAGCCCTAGTGTCTATCAGTAGGTGAGTGAATTAAATAACTATGAGACATTTACACAATGGAATATCTTGGCTTAAAAGAAGAAAAATTTACCCTTTGTAACAGCATGAATGGACCTTGAGAACATTATGTTAAGTG